>PVKU01000732.1:0-406666 GCA_004027475.1 Anoura caudifer | reverse complement strand
GGGTTTTGAATTGTGCATCTGATAGGTTGGCAATCTCTTCATCGCTTAGATAAATTGGCTCTGGGGCTTTGATCTGTTCTCCGGTTTGAGCCATTTCCATTTCTGGGTTTTTTGTTTGTTTGTTTGTTTGTTTTATCTAGTCGCGGCTGTTACGTAGTGAGGGGTGGAGCCTCAGGTGTTCCCCAGGGCGGGACAGCCCAGTCGCTGGGTAGTGACGCTATATGTGGGGGCAGGGTCTGAGAGGAGATAATGGCGATTGCTTTACTCTCTCTCAGATTCCAGTTCCTTTCACCGCTTCCCCTTTGCCTGGATTATCCGCACGTGAATGTGGGACCACCCTGTCAGCCAGCTGCCTTGTGCGGCCTCACTGGTTCTGCACAGTTGCTGCCCCGTGTCCGGGGTCTGCTAGCCACCGCCTGTGCACCTGGGGGCTGCCAGCCGCTGCTGTCTGCGTGCCTGTCCGCACCTCCGCTTTTTCCTGCCGCGACTCCGCCCCTCTTACCGGTCTGGATGAATCGTTGTTGGACTTCCAAACAGTTTGATTTTCTAAGATCTGGTTGTTTTCTTGTTTCTAAATCTTTGTTGTCCTTAATTTGGTTGTGAGAAGAGACACAGTGCGTCTGCCTATGCCTCCATCTTGGCCGGAAGAAATAAAATCTTCTTAAAAAATAACTTTAAAATATTGATGACGTGGAAAATGTAATATTTTGGTCGTATTTGGATAAATAAAATATATTATTAAAATTGTCCTAGCTGATGTGGCTCAGTGGATTGAGTGCCAGTCTGTGAACCTGAGGGTCACTGGTTCTATTCCCAGGCAAGGCACATGCCTGGGTTGGGGGCCAGATCCCCACTAGGGGGTGTGCAAGAGGCAACTACACATTGATGTTTCTCTCCCTCTTCTTTCGTTCTTCCTCTCTGTCTAAAAATAAATAAAAATCCTTGAAAAAAAATAATTCCCCCTTTTTCTTTTAAAGATTTTATTTAGTTTTTATTTTTCAGAGAAAGGAGAAGGGAGGGAGAGAGAGGAAAAGAAACATCAATGTGTGAGAGAAACACTGATCACTTGCCTCTCACATGCCGCCCAAGTGGGGACCTGGCCTGCAACCCAGGCATGTGCCCTAGCTGGGAATCAAACTGGCAACCTTTTGGTTCTCAGGCCTATTCTCAATCTGCTGAGCCATACTAGCCAGGGCAGATGTCTTATTTATAACATATATACAAATAACAATGAATTGACAACCTAAAAATGAAAATTTTTAAGATTCTTAGAAATTGTAGGGACTTTTTTATGGTCTTCATGTTGGAAAGGATGTAGTTTCAGTATAGCCTTTGCTACATAACAAACCTGCCAAAAAATTAGTGGCTTAAAACTGCCACAGCTTATTACCTCCTGCTGTTCTGTGGAGTGGCAAATGGTTCTTCTGTTAGTCTCACCTGGGCTCACTCACATGGCTGCATTCAGCTGATGGGGTGGCAGTGCTCTCTGGGCCACCTGGACTGCTGCTTTGATGGTCTTTCGTTTCACGGGCTTCTTCATAGCATGGCAGTCTCGGGGCACCACGAGAATGAGAGGGGAATCTGCAAGGCCTGTTGAGGCCAGCACTCAGAAATCACAGAGCATCTGTGACAGCATGGAGAACACTATGCTAAGTGAAATAAGCCAGTCAGAGAAAGACAATACCATATGATTTCACTCATATGTAAAATCTAATGAATAAACTGAACTAATAAGGAAAATGGGGACAGACTCATAGATGGAGAGCAGGATGACAGCTGGGTGGAGGAAGGTTAGGGGGTGGAGGAATTGAGCAAAATGGAAAAAGGACTCATGGGCATGGACAACAGTGCGGTGATTGCTGGGGGGAGGGAGGTATAAGAAGACTAAATGGTAATGGAATAAAATACAAGGGAGAGTAAATTTTTTTTTTTAAATCACAGAGCATCAGTACTGTCTGTTGGTTGGTTAAAGCAAATCACGGGCAGGCTAAGATTCAAGGGGTAGGGAAGTAGATACCACTGTCTCACTGGTCGAATGGTTAAGTCACTTCGCAAAGGAACATGCCAAATCATAGGATCCCCTAAAATCCAAATAGTCCTGACCATTAAGGCAAAGGTTGACAAGTTCAACTACATTAAAATCAGACACTTCAGTTTCTGAAAACACCCACTGAAAAAATGGAAAGATAAGTTTCAGACTGGGAAAATATATTTGCAACATCTTTTAGTAACTAGATATATAAAGAACTATAAACCGTGAGAAAAAAGCTTACAACACATTAGAAAAAATGGGCAAAAGACATGATAAGGTAATTTATAGAACATGAAATAATGTTCAACTTCATTAGAGAAATGAAAATACAGAAACGGTGAGATACTATTTGTATCCACAGACTTGTTGAAACAAGACGATCTGACAACACTGATAAGTGTTGACTAGAATGTGGTGTGAGGCAAGGGGTGCTTGTGCGCTTTCCAAGGAGGTAGAAGGCAACCCAGCGTTGTCAGCACCTGTCAGCAGGTGGATGCACCAGGCAGCACCTCCTAGGGACATTCCTAGATATATGCTCCAGTACAGAGTGTTCATTCCAGCATAGTTTGTAATACTGGAAATGTGGAAGCAATTTAAATGTACAATATTAGATAAACTGTGTCATGTTTACAGAAATCAGTGGATGAATGAGAGCTATATGGATCAGCATGAATAGGACTTGCAAACACAATGTTGATTGAAAAGGGCATGTTCCACATACTTACAGTGTGATACAATTTATGTAAATTTTGAACCACATAAAACAATATTCTAGATTATTTATGAATACATAAGTATTAAAGGAATAGTAATGAGAGCAAGAAGGATATACAGCAACTCCAGGATCATGGTTGCCTCTGGAAAGGAAGGAGAAATGGGATCAGGGCATGCTCAGCAGGAGTTCCAGTCTACTCTGATATCTTTTTTAAAAGAAAATCTGAGGCACCCTGGCTGGTATGGCTGGGTTGGAGTGTCATCCTGTACACCAGAAGGTTGGGGGTTCACCTTAGCCTGTGTGGCTCAGTGGGAGCAATGTCCCATAGCTCAAGGATGCATACTATTCCCAGTTCAGGCACTGGTCCCTGCTCCAGGTGCACACAGGAGGCAACCAATCAATACTGCTCCTTTACATAGATGTTTTTCTCTGTACTTTCCTCTCTTCCTTTCACTCTCTCCAAAAGCAAAGGGGGAAAAAATGTCCTCAAGGTGAATAATAAAAAAAAGTCCTTGGGGTGAGTATTAAAAAAAAAGTTGGGGGTTCAGTTCCCAGTCAGGGCACACGCCTGGGCTATGGGTTTTGATCCCTGGTTGGGGCACCTGTGGGAAGCAGCCAATCAATGTTTCTCCCAACCTGTCTCTAAAATCAATAAACACATTTAAAAAAAGAAAAAGAAAATCTGAGGCAAACATGGTAAAGGTGTTAAGAGTTGGTAATTCTGGGTGGTAATTTATATTATTTTTACTTTTCTCTATGCTTCAAATATTTCATTAAAAATATTTTAAATTCTTTAAAGTGTCATAATTTTGGTCATGTAGGATGTTCTAAAAAGAGTCATTTTTACATTTGCAATGCCCTGGAGTCTAATTTTCTGAACATAATTTATACATTTAACCAGTAAAAATACAGTCATCCTAGAATTGATGAGCTATCTTAGATATTTCCTGCTGGAGGTGAGGTCTGTAGAGGAGAATACTACGTGTCAGGGAGGGTCATTAAAAACTGCCAGGTCAAGACTTGCAAGTGTTATATAAATATCTGAAAGTGGTCATTCACTGCCTTTTTCCTCCCTTGTCCCAGGAGCCTCACTTTGCCCCATCTGAAGTCCATATGGCTCTTTATGATGAAGATCTTCAGAAAAATCCTTTCTATCTGGCTCTTCAAAAGTGGCGTCCTGACTTGTGCAGCAAGGCAGCCCAGATCCATGGCGTGGTAAGTGCATCAGTCCTGAGGGTTGTCCTTCCCACTAGGTGTGGACCACTCAGTGCTGCCAAGGCCAGAAATGCAATAACCCTTGGTTAAATTTGGAGGTAGTCAGCTCTAAACCTACTCTGTGCAGCAAGCCCCAGACCGTGCGCAGTGTGTGAACAAGGGCCAGCCCAGGGTGTACTCTTCTCTGAACCCTCAGCCCATGTTGACACAGGTCTCACTGTGTTCGCCTGTTTCTTTTGCTTCTGTGTTGACCATGAGGGCTTCTGAGGGCAGAAATCAGATTCCTCCTCAGGGCCTCCTCACAAGTCCTGGTATGTTAGGTGGGTGCTCACTCCTGTACAGTAAGAGAACATTCACATGTCACTTTGAAGGCATTTCCTAAGGGAGAGAACTATAGCGAAAGAACTTTTATAATAGAGGCCACAACCTCAAAAGCCTTCCCGGGCAGCCAGGTAACAGGAATGAGGGAAGTGTGCGAGAGAAACCATAGCCCGTGGGTGGGGCTGGTGCTGCCTGGCAAGAAGGCGGCCCGACACCACCGGCCTGTCTGGTTCTGAGGTTGCCTCATATAACACATCAGGACACTGGGCACCTCTGTATGGCCTCTGCTCAAGGAGCCTTTTGCCTTCTTTCTGTGTGTCCTCCTCTTCTCTTCCTGTGTTCTTGCTTTTCTTGCCACAGGTGTGACTTTACTCAGGTGTGTCAGGAGGCTGCAGATTTGAACCAAAGAGAAGTCAGTTTAGCCCAATGATGTCAGGTTTTCCACTGCCTCTCTGGAAAACTGGAACTGAGTTTCACCCCACCGAGTCCATACCTATGCCATCAGTAGCCTGATTTCTCAAAGCCCCTTCTGATTTTTATGATTGGTTTTGTTATGCATACATTTTTCCCAGAACTTTTTTACCTTGGATTTTAGAAGTCATAATGTTCATTATAAAAACAATTGGAGAAGACAACTGTTGCTAAAAAAGAAAATTAAAATCTCATAAAAGCTCACTGAAGACATTCATTGTTATCTATTATTCATACTATTTATTAAATGCTACTCTAGCCCTGGCTGGTGTGGCTCAGTGGATTGAGCACCAGCTAGTGAACCAAAGGTTTGATACCCAGTCAGGGCACATGCCTGGGTTGCAGGCCAGGTCCCCAGTAGGGGGCACACAAGAGGCAACTACACATTGATGTTTCTCTCCCTCTCTTTCTCCCTGCCTTCCCCTCTCTAAAAATAAATAAATAAATAAAATCTTTACAGTAAAAAAATGCTACTCTAGGCAAGGCTAATGTTTAATGCTGAGGATTCAGCAAAAATTATGAATATACATCACCAACTATGTATCACCATATTACCCTTATGGAGCTTAAATTCTAGAGGGAGAGATGGTCATACCTGGGCAAATATATATGAATTATAGTTGTGGTGAGTGCCACAGAGAAAAAGTACAGGATGCAAAGCAGTCATACTAACTGGGAGGACTTGACCTAATTTGGGAAATATTTCCTTCCATCTTTGTTCTAGGATTTTTTTTTTTTTTAATTTTTATTTATTTATTTATTTATTTATTTATTTATTTATTTATTGGGCCAATGAGGGTGGTTCGGCCCTCCTTCATTCTTTTTTTTTTTTTACGTTTTGTTTTTTTTTTTAACATTTTATTTATTTATCTTTAGAGGGGAAGGGAAGGAGAGAGGGAGAGAGGGAGAGAAACATCAATGTATGGTTGCCTCTCGTGCGTCCCCTGCTGGGAACTGGCCTGCAACCCAGGCATGTACCCTGACTGGGAGATCCCTTGGTTCGTAGGCCTGCAATCAATCCACTGAGCTACATCAGCCAGGGCTGTTCTAGGATATTTTTTAGATACTGTCTAGATAACATATGTGACTTTCTCATGCTTTTTAAAAATGCCTCACTGTGGAATGCTGTTATTTCTCAGTAAGCTCTACAGGACCTGTCTGTCTTGTTCACCTGTATGGCCAGCACTAGCACAGTCCTTTTCACCCAGTAGGTACTTTTCTAGCTGCAGGTAATAGAGTCACACTTGAGCTCACATCAGCAAAAGGGGAATTTTAAATAAGAACTTTGGCCTCTTGGTTGCCTTCCTCTCTGGTCCACTGAGGAATTGGAGAGTCTTCTTAAACTCTGCCACCCCAAGTTCCCAGTGGTTCCCTGGGCTGCTGACTCGGCCCCTCCTGAAAGTCATGAGATGCACAAGGAGCTGCTTGGGATGCACACTGGGCAATGGCGAGATGGAGCTCTCCTGCCCAGCCCAGTCAGATACTGTCGGCTAGCTCCTGCCCGCGTCGGCTGTGTGACAGGAACCCTGGCTCATCCCTGTCTAGTTCATAACAGTGCTCCATCCATGTCTATTGGTTGAATGAAAAAGTAGAATATTCCAGTTGCCTCTAGAAGAGCACTCATCCTTTCTGCCACCTCTAAAGGATCCATGTGGCCTCAGCTGGTAAATACTAAATTTTGTTCCATGGGACTTGGCCACTGGGCCAAATCTGGCTGCCCTTGAATTGGCCCTGGGGATGAGTCCTGTATTGGGCTCTAAAAAAAATGTGAAATCCCCACTTTTAAACATGTGTGTCCCCTACGGTTAACTGCCCTTCATATCTCTCCCTGTAAGCCCAGCTCGAGGGCCATCTCCTCCTCAGCAAAGTGTATTTGGCAGCTGAGGGTGCAGCTTGACTGCTCCCCAACCCACCGTAGCCCCCTCCTCAAGTCTTACTTCTGTGCAAGCCTTCCTTTCACAGGGATGCCTCCATGTCCAGGCAGGCTTCTCCTGCCATCATCTTGCTCTTTGTCCCGGACAGTGGAAGCTCTTTTCCTCATGTTCCCTGTTTCCAGTCTCAGGCCTGTGAGACACACACACTACCTCTAATAGCCACCCCTTTTCTTAAAATCATCTAGCTAAGTACGCACTGTGACCACTTCAGAGCAAGCTCGCAGGCCTGCTGCACCCCTGGGGCTCTTGTCCATGAGGGGTGGGGAAGTGGTTGGAGAGTCCTCCAGGTGGGGGTGGGTCCATTTGCCTGTAGGAGAAACAAAGATTATAACAGGAGATTCAGTGTGGACCTTTCATAATGGTCCTTTAATTACAGATAGGTAGGATTGTGAAAGCCAGCCTTGGAACCTAGCAGCCTCTCCTAAGTTCCATAGAGCAGACTTTCTAGTGAAGTACCTAAACAGCCAGCTAGCGGCACTGATGGCCATATTCCCGATCTCAGGATTTATTTAGTAATAGATCCAGCCAGGAAACATTTATTGAGTATGTGGTATGTGCCAGGCCCTGCGCTGGTTCTGCAGGGTTACTCGGGTGAATGGGGAACACAGCACGCCATCAGGAAGTTCTGGAAGCAGGTCGTGTGCAGGACAGTGGAGTGAGTGTCAGCACAGAAGTCCAGGCGCCCATGGAGTGCCTAACTCAGCCTGGGGAGGGGTCAGGAGGGAGCCCTGGAGTGGGTATCACTATGCTGATTCTTGCCTTCATTGTATTGTCTTCTCTTTAATTACTGTTATTTTTAAATTTCTTTATAAAGGAGCTATACTAAAATGTTTATTGTTAAGCTTTGAATTGAGTAGGTCCTCAAATTAAGGCCTACTCCATGATGTCTATTCCAGAAGTAGCCTGAAGCTCTGTCTCATGAGAGCCCCTAAGGCACTTGACCCCCCTCCGCTGGGCAGCTTCAAAGCTTACCCCCTGCCCCCACTCATCCTTCAGCAGGACTCAGGACCGATGGAGATGGATGGAGCCACCAAAAGCCAGCCACCAGCTTTTGTTCACAGTGAAATGTTCCGGGCATATTGTCTGCCTGAAAACTGGGAGGCGGGGTCCCTGAAATTGGACGGTCCTCTATTCACTCCACAAACCCTGACTGGGCACTACTATACTCTGAGCCCTGAGCTGGGAAATGAGGACACATTGCAGCAGGAGCTGGTCATAACTCTGTGAGAGTTAGGGAGGAGGAGACAGCTTTCAGAACAGGCAGATAGAACCTGACCACCCTTGGGGTGGAATTGACCCAAGTACCTCAGAAGTCCCTGGTGCTCAGAGGCCCTTCCTCTCATGAGACTGTCTCTTGGCCCCTCTGGGCTTGGAGTCAGGCACCCCCAGACCCTTGTGCCTGCACTGCTGCCGGGAGGCCTCCCAGGAGCCTTGAGGTTGTTTCTCAGTTCGGGCTCATACCTGGGGGCCTGCCTTTTCTTTCTTTGAGTTTTACTTTTATTTAAATTTAATTTTTTAAATTAAAAGAAAGAGTGGTCTCTCTTTTTCTTCTGACTTTTTTGAGCTAAACTGAAGTACACTAAACTGCACATAGTTAATGTGTAATCTTAATTTTCTTTTTAACTTTTTCTTCTTTTAACTTTTTCTTCTCATTTTCTTTCTTTCTTTGTAGTTCATTTATCCAGGTCACTTATCCTGCATTCTGCCAGTTAGACAACTTCAGTCCTGTGGTGGTGTTTAACCTGGTCCTCTGTTCTCTGTATTTCCTGAAATTAGTACCGTATTTTTCAGACTATAAGATGCACCTAGGTTTTAGAGGAGGAAAATAGGAAAAAAAAATTTGAAGCAAAAAATGTGGTAAAATATTTAATAACATAAATAACATAATATTTCACCAATGTAAATGTAAGCAGAACTCAGCAGCATTAACAACCATAATTCCTCCCAAATGCGGGGGGGGGGGGGGGGGGGGGGGGGGGGGGGGGGGGGGGGTGCGTCTTATAGTCCAAAAATATGGTAGTTAAATCTAGATCTTGATCTTATTCAGTCTTGATTTTTTGAGGCAGGGCAAGGCCACTTCTTAGGGAGGGTTGAGCTCTTCCATGAATAAATGCCTCCCTTTCCTGCTGTGGGGAGTGGGTGTGTCTCTTCATGTGGAGAGACAGGCAGCACTGCTCTTTCTAAGCTGCCTGAGGAAGCTCCTGATGACAGCTGCCCACAGGGCTCCAGAGGGAACTCCAGCAGGTGCTGGGCTGTGCTTCCAGGAGGCAGCAAGATAGTTAGGAAGGGGCAGAGGTGTGAATCACAGCTCTGCCCCTCACTGACTGTGTGACCCTGGACAAGTCACCTACCTCCTTTGAGCCTCAGAGTTCTCTTGTGCATGGTGGAAACAGTGCAGGAGCCTCTGCTTCGTCCTGGGCTGCTTTAAAAGACGGGGCTCTGAGGGACTCAGCTGCCTTTGGTCACCTTCCTTGCAGGTACACTGGAGTCTGAGAGTCCTCTTCAGTGTGAGTCCCAGAGCCAAGCACAGATCCACATGCCAGGGCAGTAGGCAGTGCTGAGTCGAGCCCCTTCCCATTGCTGTGTTGAACTGAGAAGCTGATGTCTGGTCAGTGAGGTGGCCACTATTGGAACAAATATTCAGGTTTCAGATTGCACCTGCTGCAAAGAGAGAGTCTGGCCCTCTGAGACATCTCTGGCGGAGGTGACAGCCTGCAATAGGAAACTGAGTTTCTGCAGCTTGTGTTACAAACTTTGATCACAACTAGGCTTAAAAGCAAGCATGGAGTCCTGACTGGTGTGGCTCAGTGGGTTGAGTGTTGTTCTGTAAACCTAAAGGTCTCCAGTTCGATTCCTGGTCAGGGCACCTATCTGGACTGTGGGCCAGGTCTGATCAATGTTTCTCTCCCTCTCTTTCTCCCTCCCTTCCCCTCTCTCTAACAATAAATAAATAAAATCTTTTTAAAAAATACGTAGAAAGAAGATAGGGAGGAAACTGTCTTCATGTGCAGTGTGTATCATTTAGGTGGTGGGGTTACATGTGACTTTTAGTTTCACTTTTCTGTGCTTTCCAGACTATCCTCTCTTTACCTGGAATTATTCCTGAGCCTGTTGAGGGCTAAGTGGGCTGCTTGTCTGGCTATGGGGAGGGACGGGAGCAAGCCCCTGTCTGCAGGCCTCAGGTGGAAGGGGACTTAGACCGGCTCCCTCTGCCTGTCACAATGACAACAAATTAAATCAGCTGGCATCAACTGTTGCTGTTGTAGCAAGTGACCCTAGGCGTTCTCTCTGCCAGTAGGTCCCCACAGCAGTTCCAGCTGGAATGTTTTTTGATATACCCTGTTCTACTGAAGCTGTAAATGAAACATCTCTAGTATTCACCCTAATTTTTTTTCCAGGTCTTAGTACCCTGCAAAGGAAGCCTGACAAGCAGTGTTCAGTCTACCTGTCAGTTTGAGTCCTATGTTTTGAGACCAGTGGAAGAACACTTTCAGACCTTAAATGGAAAGGTATTCATTTCTTTGTGGGTCAGCCAGGGCTGCTCACGCAGTGTGCGGGTGGGGTGGACAGGAGAGAATCCTGCTTGTCACCCTTTCATATCTGTGTTAATGATGGTTTTGACACACACTGCAGCGCTGTGGGATGGTGTTGGAGGGCCTGCTGCCTCTGACGGAAGAGGAGATGGGAGTGCCAGGCAGCAGCCTGAGAGTGAGGAGGGAGGGGCTGGGCACATCCCCTCGGCCCGCCTGGCCCTGCCACTGCGTTGGACTGTCCCTGACATCCCTCCTCCTTGTAGTCCCGTCAGAGTAAGCTGTTTCATCCCTCTGACATTGAAAGCTTATTGGTTTCTTGGCCACAAATTGGAGATTAGAGATGAATTTTTAATTTTCAAAAAACTTTTGCTTTGAAATAATCTCAACCATACAGAAAGTTTCAATAAAATACAAAGAACTCTCATATACCCTTCCCCTAGACTGGTCAACTGTTAACATTCTGGCCCCATTTGTCTTACCACTATGTATAATACACATGATTATTACTTTATCTGAAACTTTTTCAGAGAAAGTTTCAGACACCGTGTTCCTTTCCTCCAAAACAATTCAGCCTGTGTTCCCTGCACCACTGCAGTGCAGAGACACGCTCAGGAAGTTTGACATTGACAGAGTGCTTCCCTCTGATACACTGTTCCTACCCAGCATGTGCTCACTGCCCCGACACTGTCCTTACAGGTGCAGGGTCACAGAACACCGTTTCAGTTCTCTTCCATTTGGGAGAGTCCCTCAGTCTGTCCCTGTCTTTAATGACATTAACATGTTTGGTTTGCCTTGTGGACTGTCCCTCAATGCAGTTCTCAGATGCTCCCTTGTGATTAGATTGGCAGTTACACAGTTTGGGAGGAATGTCCCCGAAGGGTGTGTTATCTTTCTCAGAGTTTCCTGTCAGGAGGCATGTGGTGTCAGTCTATCTCATTGTCAATGTTAACTTTGAGATATGCATTTTCTTATTTGTTTAAGTGAACACCGGTAGGTCCTGACAGAGGGAAATTCCATTCCTAGTCAGGGCTGTCCACGGTCTCCCGTGGTCAGGGGAGAGGGCCACATTACCCTTCTCATCAGGGTTGGTACAGCATGGCCTCTCCAGCCCTGCAGCTGGGGCTCATCGGCCCTGTGTGGGGACGACGAGGGAGGGATGGGGCATGGGGTGACCCAGACACTAGTGTGTGGGCCAGCAGCCTGTGGCTCACAAGGATTGCCACTGTTTTCCTGCTAGGGATCTGCTCACCACAGTCACCAATGCCTTGTTAGTTTTTGTGTTCCCTTCGGGGCATCCAGACCTGCAAAGACAGCAGAGCAGTCAGGCTTCTTGGGACAGGTCTGCCCCAGGCACCCCGCTATGGCCAGAGTGGTGAACCATGAAGGGGGCTGCGATGTGCATTGTCCAGCCCCACATGTGGTGTGGCAGCGGTCACTTCAGTCTCTCATACAGATAGAATACGCTCTTACTTCTCCTCTCCTGCGGGTGCAGGTTTCCTGTTGCTCTAAAGAACAGCTTAGCACTGCTTCTGTTGCAGCGTTTAAAAAGGATCCAGGTCCTATGCAGCCATGACTCAGGGGAACAGAGAGGAAAGAAAAATGTTTTAGTATCAAAAAACAAAATAAAAGAATAGCGAAAAAGGGCAGGTCAGGTAAAGTGCTGTATCAGGGTCCAGGCTAGAGGGATCGGTGGTCACCACTGTCCAGTGATGCAGTGATGTGTCTCTTGTTGCAGGATGTCTTTATACAAGGAAACAGGATTAAATTAGGAGCTGGTTTTACCTGTCTTCTCTCAGTGCCCATTCTCTTTGAAGAAACTTTCTACAATGAGAAGGAAGAAAGTTTCAGCCTACTGTGTATAGCCCATCCTTTGGAAAAGAGGGAGAGTTCAGGTATTCTGGGAGAAAACCCCTTTCTCATGCTTTGGAGAATTGTGTTTGTCGAACTTCCTCCTGACATAACTGTTACAAACACCCCATAAGATAGGAGCCCACTAGAAACCTGCCTAATGGTTTATATAATCCGCCATGGAACTTAATCGCAAAGTCATCTTGAGCTGAAGGGTGGACTGGGCTGCTGCATGTGGTTGCGCAGTTTGGATATTACACAATTCCAGGAGGCAGTATTCACGTAGACCCCAGTGTGGATGTCACCCGCTGGAGTTGAGCAAAGTCATAATAGCCCTGGTTTTGTCTCTGGACCTCAGCTTTTGGGCTTGCTCCTACAGCATTATTATCCACCAAGCCCCACTGTGGTGCCTTTTTAATGAATAATGACTCTTCAGTTGCTCCAGGAAATTGAGACAGCTATATGCCAAATGCATGCTAAGGCTCTTACTGTCAGAACTCAGGGCTTCTTCACCAGAGCCTCACATGTCATGCCCATGGTCCCAAGTTGTCCAGGTTTGGTCCCAGGAAAGGGTTCCAAGAGGACAAGGCTGTCTTGACCCTGCATTGTCCTGTAACTGGGCTGGGCTTGGGCAATATCCTAACATAGGTTGTCATCCTCTTCTCCCTGAAGATGGGACCCCAGGCCCTGGGAAAGGAGGGCAAGGCCGTGGCACTCCCCCTGTTAGGAAACAGTGAAAGCTTCAGGCAGCATGACCCTCTGTCTCTTTTTCAGAAGAGCCTTCAACACTCTCAGATTCCTTTTCCTTGAAAACCATTGAAGATGTGAGAGAGTTTTTGGGAAGACACACAGAGAGATTTGACAAGAACATTGCCTCTTTCCAGCGAACGTTCAGGGAATGTGAAAGGAAGAGCCTCCGTCATCACATAGTCAGTAGCTCTGTCTTGCTCTGCAGGCATGCCCAGTCTCCAGCCAGTTTAGAGCCCCAAGATCCCTCTCCATTTACTCTGAAGCTTTGCTGCCTCCACTGTTGGAAGTTTTGTTGAAATGTTTCTTCCTAACTATAGAAGTAGCACAAGCCATGCCCTGACTGGTGTGGCTCAGTGGGATGGGCGCTCCCTGCAAAACCAAGGGTCACTATTCGATTCCTGGTTAGGGCACATGCCTGGGTTGCAGGCCGGGTCCCCGCTTGGAAGCATGCAAGAGGCAGCTAATCAGTGTTTCTCTTGCACATAGATGTCTTTCTCCCTCTCTTACTCCTTCCCTTCCCCTCTCTCTAAAACTAAATAAATAAAATCTTTAAAAGTTAAAAAAAAAAAAAAGATAGTAGCACAAGCCACTGTAGAAAACTTGAAAATCACAAGAAAATATAAAAATGACCATTATGACCCTCTCTGTAGTGGCTCCATTGATTGCAATCCCACAAAGCAAAAAGCTGCCAGTTCATTCCTAGTTGAGACACATGCCTGGGTGGTGGGTTCAAGTCCCCAGTCAGGGCACATAAGAGAGGCAACTGATAAATGCTTCTCTCTCACATCGATGTTTCTCTCCTTCTCTTTCTCCCTCTCTTCCCCTCTCTCTAAAAATAAATAAATAAAATCTTTTAAAAAATGAATATTATCATCTGTGTTAACCCCAAGAGGAATTTTTTTCTACTCTTAATGCATATACACATAAAAAGAAGAGTCAAAAAAAATCACGTAATTGATCTGACAAATTTGCATCAGCACTTAAATTTGTCACCCAGGAAATACATTTTGTGAAATGTTCCCTTCACTCCAGGACACGTTGCATGTCCTGGGTTTGGCGCTATGGCTTTGGATTTCAAGAGTGACCTGTCTCTCTACTCTGTTGCACAGGACTCTGTGAATGCTCTCTACACCAAATGCCTCCAGCACCTTCTGAGGGACTCTCACCTGGTAAACAGTGGGAATTTCAAAAGAAAGAATTGCAGTTTGCCCACGTGCAAAGCCAAGCTCTTTAACTGTGCTTTCCTTGTCTTCTAGAAAATGCTTGCCAGGCATGAGGCCCAGATGAACCTGATGAAGCAGGCAGTAGAGGTAAGAGCCAGAGCAACGAGGGGAGGGAAGTGGGCAGTGCCATGGGCTCTCCTTGTTGCCCCCACACCCTGAACTGGGGTTCATTGATTTCCAGATGTACGTCCAACACGATATTTATGATCTGATCTTTAAATATGTGGGGACCATAGAGGCAAGTGAGGTAGGTTCTAAATCTTCATCACCCAGGGTGGAAGCCTTTATTCTGTGCTTTCTAAGAAATTTGAAGCTTCATTAAAATCTGTTGCTAGGATGCTGCCTTTAACAAAATCACAAGAAGCCTTCAAGATCTTCAGCAGAAAGATATTGGTGTGAAACCTGAGTTCAGGTAAGGGCTTGCACCACAGCAGCTTGGCATCCTCAGAGGCAGGAGTGCCGTTTCTCCTGGAAGCAGGGCTGTGGTGGTGGCCACAGGCGGATTTGACTTGGTTCATACAAAGGAGCAGTGCGGTTACTTGTGACCGAAGATAAAGGGCTGACATTGGCAGATGACTGTTTTTGTAGCTGTCACCCTCCTGCACCCGACCGCCCATGTGCCAGCTGGGAGGGAGCTACACGAGCTGTGGTTCTGCACAGTTGGTCTCTAGACAGGCTCAGCATGCAGACGTTCCTCCTCATCTTCCCGCCTGAGGGAGCCCTGCTAAAGAGACGCCTCCTTTTGAATTAATTTAGCTTTCATGTGGATAAAAAAATATCTATAAAGTGTTCATGTTCAAACTCCTTTTCTTCCTGCTTTGGGCTGTTTCATTCTGGGGCTAAGGACTTTTCGTTTGTTTCTTTTTCCCTTATTTTATGGTGCTGCCATATCCCTGGGAAGCCTGAATTAGACATTTAAAGCTACTGCGTTTTGCCACTGACTCAAGTCAGATGGCTTCTGAGTTCCTATTTTTATTTTTCATTATTTATGGCTTGTTATAAGTAAGGTAAATCAGAGGCATGTTATTAGACCAGAGAGGAAGGACCCTCATACTGTGGTCTTAAGTTGTCACTTGCCAAATTATTTTACAGCTTCAACATACCTCGTGCAAAGAGAGAACTGGCTCAGCTGAACAGATGTACCTCCCCACAACAGAAGTTGGCTTGTTTGCGCAAGGTGGTGCAGCTCATCACACAGTCTCCTAGCCAGAGAGGTTTGTGCTGGGGAAGGGCCAGCCTGGTGGGGGGTGGGGGGAGGGGCGCATCCATCCAGATGCAAACGTCTGTTAAGGAGCAGTGCTGTCTTACAGGAGCACACAGCTGCGCATCCAGCATGCATGTCCTGGGGTCTGTTCTGATGGGTGGGGACAGGCGTGTTACAACTAGGGTAAGAAAATGGTGGCCAAGGAAGGAACATCAGCCTCAGAAATGAGCCAAGCTGGTGATGGAGATGCAGGGGCTCAACAGTTTGTTAGACTGTTTCCCCTCATTTTGTATATGTTTAAAATTTTTCCATTATAAAAAGTAAAAGAGAATCAGCCAAGAAAAAGTAGTGAGGAGGCAGATTTGTGTATGCAGATGGGGGATGATCTTCAAAGTATAGTAAATGGAAGAAACAGGAGTGTATGGGTCACCCTCAGCAGCACTGTGGAAGGTGGGGCGCGGCTGCGTAGCCATGTGCACAGTGGTGAGTTCACAGACCATCTCTGGAAGGATATGCGGGAAGCGTGGCAGTATCTGGCGGGGTGAATGCCCAGATGACAGGGAGGGGATGGACAGTCAAAGTTTGCTCTTTTGTGCTGTTGGAATTTTTAAACACGTGAGTGGATTACTTAAACAAAATGTCAAAGTGAAATAAATGAAGTCAGGCCATACTGTCAGCATCAGACTCCACAGTGCGTGAAATAGAATAATCTCCGGAGGAAAGAGGCTTTCAGCAGAGGCTCTGGGCATACCTTCACTGTGTGTCCACTGTCACTGACCTCTCTGGGCTCTGCCCATCCAGGGAGGTAGTGAGGGCCGATCCGCTTGGAGTTTCTTCCTCTGCACGTGTTCTGAGCATGCTGGGCATTCGTGTTCCCCTTGAACCTGACATCTGTCAGGACGCCGTCAGGGAAGTTGTGCGGTTGAGTTTCTCCCTGATGTGCAACCTGACTGGGCTGTGTTTCATGGGTTGAATGGTGGTAGGGAATCAATAGGATTGTTGGCCCATTGGAGTCTCATGGTGGCTTTGAACATGTTTTCTTTTGCAGTTAACTTGGAGACTGTGTGTGCCGATGATCTGCTTTCAGTCCTGTTATATTTGCTTGTGAAAACAGAGATCCCTAATTGGTAATATTTTTTGTTAAGATACTTTTTCAAAATGGCAGCACTGTGCTGTGGCGGCTTCAGTGTTGCTCTAGGAAGTTGAGCAGAACCCATGAGTCAGGTGCTGTGCCTGCCCCGCCTTCATTAGGCAGGGGTGGCTCCTCTTCCTTTTGCAGGTGGGGAAGCTGAGGCCCAGACAGAGAGCTTACATTTCTCATTCTGGAACACACAGCTAGTCAGTGGCCAAGCAGGAAGTCATGAGGCCCCAAGCTTGTCTTCTTCCCATAGGAACCCACAACTCACAAGAATCAGCTTTCTAAAAAAAATAGCCTATTCCACGAAAATAAAAATAGTTTTATTTATTTTCCTAATTGCACACACACTCTGAATAGAAAGCACGGGGGCAGCAGTCATCATTCCCTGGAGCTAACCAACTTCAGTCACCCAAGCCAACAGCATTGCTTCTGCCAGTGTTGTGTACAGCAATAAAACTTTTTTCCCTTTTGTTAGGATGGCAAATTTGAATTATATCAAAAACTTCAGATTCAGCAGCTCGACAAAAGATGAACTGGGATACTGTCTGACCTCAGTTGAAGCTGCAGTTGAATATATCCGGCAAGGAAGCCTCTCGGTTAAACCACCGGTAGGATCCCCTCCTGCCCTAGCCTTTTTTTGGGGGGTGTCATGGCATGTTTGATAAGGTTCTAAGGTTGGTGTCGGGGAGGGGATTCTTAAATGGCCTCCTGAAAATGAGGCCTCAGATGTTTATGGGCCCTGAGGCTGGACAGCTGCCCAGTACACTGAACACTGATTACCCAGCTGGCTGTGAAAGTTTGTGGATTTTCATTGGGACTTACATTGTTAACATCCTGCCTCATCGCTCCTCAGCACCCTCAAAAGCCCATGGAGAGAGGGGAAGCTAGAAAGAGTTGATTTGGATATTTTGGCCATGACAGGCAAGACATTAGATAATTGTGTGCAATTTTAGGACTCAGTGGCCTTATTATTATTTCCTTGGTTGGTTGGTGAGCTTTAGCTAAAGGAGACAATTATATTTCCATGTGAACTGTGAGGATCTTAAGCCAAAATTGCAGTGCTGTTCTGTTTCACCACACCCCAACCAGCAAAGTGCAACAGCACTCACAGAAGTCACAAAGTCGACCTTAATAGCTGAAGAGATTTCTGTATTGCATCCACGGGCCCTGAGGGTTGAACATTTACTCGATCCTAATTTTCTATGATGTCAGGGTTTCCCAAAACAGTAAGTTAGAACATCTGGCAAAGAACATCAGCCTGTCCAGACAGGTGCACTCAGGTACAAGCAGTTTCTCTGAATCCATTCATCAACATGTTTACGTGTTTCCCAGTCTTTCCTATCCATGTGTACTTTATATAATTGAAATTATATTGTATACAGCATTGTATGTTGTTTTTCCCCCAAAAGAAGAGTTTTATTTTTCTGATTAGAAGACTTAATATTTGCTTTAAAACAGTATTTGCTATCTAAAAAGTTACAGTGAAGAAAACAAAAGCCTCCTGTAAACTCACCAGCTGGGGGTAGCTTTATTTATGTCTTTTTTCTGGGCCATACAATTATATTTTTAACCCGATTTTGAGGTTATGCTGCACTTGTTGGCACATTGCCCTGCAACATCATGGTGCCTGGTGAAGAACAAAGTGCTACTCTTGTCCGGGTTTTGATTTGATGTCCCACCTCTCTGCAGGTGAAATTAGATGCTGTCCAGCAGACGTGGCAGGCTGGGACTCTTGGGAAAAGTGTTCTTATATAGGGGAAATCACTAACATTCCAGAATGAACGCACAGAATGAACGCACTGTGTGCGCACTCCAGTGCACAGGTATCTGCAGAATCAGTTGCTGCTCACTTCCACAGTAAGGAAGTAAGATTTCCTAGTTTGCAAATCATCTTGTGTGAGATTCTACGAATGTGGGTTTGGGTTTTTTTTTTATGTGATCATAATTAAATCTTTTATTTTTCTTTCAATTTTACTTTGTATTAGTTTCAGGTATACTAATTTTAGCATGGTGGTTAGACAGTCATAAACATTAAATAGTATTCCCCTAGATATCTCCAGGACCCAACTGTCACTGTGCACAGTTATGACAATATTATTGACTGCATGCCCTGTGCTCTACTTTACATCCCTGTGACTTTTGTAACTACCAATTTATACTTCTCAGTCCCTTCACCTCTTTCGCCCAGTCCCCCAACCCCTCTGACAACCACCAGTCCATTCTCTGTCTGTAAGTCTGTTCTAGTTTCATTTGTTCCTTTATTTTGTTCTTTAGATTTCACATGTAAGTGAAACCTTATGGTATCATGCCCATCAGTAGACGAGTAGATGAAAAAGTTGTGGTTCATGTATACAGTGGAATATTACTTGGCCATAAAGACGATGAGATCTTACTGTTCGCAATAGCACGGGTGGACCCAGAGGATATTATGCTCAATGAAATAAGCCAGCCTAGGAATGTGTTGCTCCCATGGTGCCTGCAGTGGTTTTCCGTGATGGTCCTGCCCTTCTGGTTCTTTCCCTTTCATTGGTCTGAGAGAACACCCTCTTCCTGGCTCTGCCACCCTGCAGAAGGTTGCCTGATGCTCCTTGGTGGGGCCAGGCATGCCCTTGCCAATGGGAGGGAGGTGTCTGTCTCTTGGAGGTGCTCCTGTCCCCTTGCTGCCCCCACACTATGGCATGGCTATCCTATTTTCTTATTTTCAAAGTAGGCAGGAAGGCTAACCCTTCAGCCAGAGTGTGAGGAGGTGGCTGACCAAACAGTATCAGTGGAATTGCCACACCTACTTGGACTTCAGAAAATACTCCAAGTGGGACTGGGGGAATGTTAGAGGAGAGGCCCCTCTTGTTTTGGTGTTGATTTGAGACCAGCACTTCTGTTTGTGGTTGGGCAAGTCTGTTTGATTCTCTAAGCCTCTGTGTATCTTCCTGTGTACACTAGGGAGAATGCAGTATATTTCACCCCTTTCTAGCTGGTTAGGAGAATCAATTGAAATATTTGAAAGGGCCTTTTTGAATTGCAAAGTGATACCAGTGCCCTTAGTTATTTTTCTAGTACCCCTGCATCTGGGTGCCTTTGTCTCCTGGTCCTCCGGAGCATTCTGCACACATGTGCAGTGGGGTGTGGAGCACAGCCCAGGGTGCTCCCCTAGTCAGGGTGCCTGAGCCTGGTCCTGCCTTTCTGGATGGGAGGTGGTTGGTCCCATCAGATAATGCAACAAGGTGTGTGTCATCCTCATGTCTTGCTAAGAAGCCCGTCCTTTAGGTCTTAAGTGGGTCAGGCCTGAGAGATGCTCTTCACCTTGTTGACAGAGCAGGTATTGTGCCTTCCTTGTCCCTTGTGATGCCCATGTCAGAAGTTTGTCTGCAGTGTTGCCTCTGCCTGAGCTGCTGATGGCTTTCTTCTCAGAAGTGTAGTTCCCTCTAGGGATGTTTGAGGCCACTGCTGTGTGTTGGTATTGTTTGTTTTCTGGGGAAAGAGCCCAGGAGTGTCTCTAGAATCAATAAACTCATCCTTGGGTGAGGATTTTTAAAATGGCAGGGGAGCAGGCTGCGCAGGGTAGAATGATGTTTGAGAGGAGGAGGAGGCCAGGACAGCTCAGGTTTCTATCCGGAGGGTGACAGGGTGAGCATGCAACACCCCACACTCTAAGACGGCACATTCCACATGCATGCACAGCCCGTGTGCCGCCCCTGTCCCTGACCCCCTCTGGGAAACAGTGCTCAGAGTGAGACAGCCAGAAAGCCCTTCGCCCAGTCTGATGAGGGTTGGCTGCCTGGCTCTGTGAGAGGGGAAGCGAGGCACTGCTGACCCCGTTCTAGGGAAATGGCAAGGATTGTTCTGGGGTCCTCGCTTTTGAAGGATCTTCACTGACATTTTGTCACACGTGACAAACGGACTGTTACTGGGCTTTTCCTGCAGGAGTCTGAGGGATTTGGTGACAGGCTGTTCCTTAAGCAGAGAATGAGCTTACTGTCTCAGATGACTTCAGCTACCGTTGACTGCCTCTTTAAGGTAAGAGAGCAGGAAGACAGAAGGTAAGTCTCTGTGAGGAGCACCCCACTGTGCAGCATCTCTACAGAACCCACAGGCAGTAGTAGTTAAACACTGAAGTTCACCAGGTGCCAGAGTGAGGGGTAGGGATGCCAAGGTGTCACAGGCGGCACGCGTCCTCATCCCCATGGCTTGTGCTGTGCTGTGCAGCTCTGGACAGCTCACCGAGGGTCCTGGGCCTCCACGCATGGAACCCTCTGCCCAGCTGTCCTCCCTTATCCATTTGGCAAAACATAGTTTGTCCTTAGGCCAGCTCAGGGGCACTTTATTGGTGGTGCCCACAGTACCAAGGCCTCTTTTCGGCTCTAGGAGCCCTGCATTGCAGGTGTCTGGGAGCACGTCACCTAGTGGTGCTTTGACCATGTGGTATCATGTGCACACGCTCTGCTCAGCTCTCTGCTGGAAGGCTGCCCTGCCGGGCAGTCAGCGGGGCCTGCGTGAGGGCGAACCTCCTCAAGAGGCCACCCAGAGCGGAGTGGGTTCCATGGAGGCCCAGAGCACCCCCTAGGACATGTGCTCCTGCTCCCCAGAACATCTCACTCCCTGGGGGAACCTCCAGGAATGGCAGGGTGAGCCCTGCACCTTTGGTTGTGATGGGGTCGCCTGCTAGTTGCAGCTGTTGCCTCCCCACCAGACCGAGGCTCTATCAGATACCAGAGGACAGGACTGAGGCCTGTTCTACTGAGGTGTCAAAATCCACACTGAGTTTCTGGATGTATTGCTTCCCTACTCCTGCTGCTTTGGGAATTTTGTCATGTTGTTCTTTTTAATTATGGGAACTTTCTTACATTTGCTTATTACAAAAACAAAACAGTGGTGTAATGAACGAACCCCAGATAAGCCATCTCCCAATCTTACTCCATCCCTTCCCCACCCACTTTCCCCATCCATCCCGATTATTTTGAGACAAATCCCAGAGAGCAAATCAATTCATCACACATGCATACATAAGTGTTTTCTGCAAGGACACTCAAAAAAAAGTCACAGCTTAAAAAGCAAGTAATTTCTTAATACTGAGAGTATCTTTGATGTCACTTTCCAGCACATTGCTTCAGGTAACCAAAAGGAAGTGGAAAGACTTCTGAGCCAAGAAGACCAAGATAAAGATGCCATCCAAAAGATGTGCCACCCTCTGTGCTTCTGCGATGACTGTGAGAAACTTGTCTCCGGGTAAGAGGCTCCCCGTGGCAGCTCGGTACGCCAGGAAGCAGGATACTCAGGGCCTTGGCAGAACTCTTCTGTCGCTTTCCCATGCGATTTTGAATAAGGCCCTTATCTTGGCTACTCTCAGCTTTGTTTACTATAAAGTGGGGGCGCTCATCTCTGCTTTTTGGAGCATCAGATAGAATAAAAGTCATAAAAGTCCTTGGCAAGCCATTGGGCTTGATACCAGGGCAGGCAGATAGAGGGCCTGCCCCAGCCTCAGCTACTGGGCTTAGGATGGGAGGAATGTCAGCTTCTTCCAGTAACCTTTTTGGTCTCCTCTTAACCTCGTCAGGCTATTTTGCTGATTGTTAAGGCCGAGGGTGGGGCGGTGGAGAAGGGTGCTGGAACTAGATGCCCAGTTCCCCACCCTGTGAGCAGGGGCTGGGTTATCTCTAGGACACTACAGGAGAGGCCCAGCTTGGACGCACTCTGAGACCTCTCATGCAGTCCCAAGACTCTGGTACTGCCAGCTTGTCAAGAGGAGGCTTTGCCATGCCATTCCTAGGGTGTCTTTTTCTGTGTCTTCTCTACTTCAGGAGGCTAAATGATCCCTCAGTTGTCACTCCATTCTCCAGAGATGACAGGGGTCACACCCCACTCCATGTGGCTGCCCTTTGTGGTATGTGGTCTTGAGCTGGCCTGTTATGGGTGTCATGGCAAATGGATGGAGCCAAGGATGGCGCAGTGGAGGCCTGAGGCTTGGCTGACGGGTGCAGTGGAGTTGGGAGGTGGAAGGGGCTGTATCACAGGTCCACCCCCAGGGGCTTTGCTGGAACAGAAGAAGAGCAGACGCCCCCAGGGGCTTTGCTGGAACAGAAGAAGAGGTGTGCAGGCCTCCCTGTGCTGCTCTGGAGCCGACAGAGCGCTGACCCACACTCTCACTGTGTGAGCACCTGCCACTGCCCTGGGCCAGTGCTCCGGGGAGGGAAGGCTGGAATCCAGCTATGTGAGAATGGTCTTAGAATTGGGGTTCTCATATCCCGCTTTAAAAAAGATAACTTTACTGTCTTTTAAAGTACACAAAGCAGTAAACACAAACTTCTCCAGTATCACCCGCCACCCTTCTGTCCCCCAGAGATACAATTTTGATTTACACATATCTGAAATTTCCCCGTCTGTGTGTATGAACATAAAGTATGTGATATTGTGGGGGCCATCCTGTTCTGTACTGTGCTTTTTGCAGAACATTTCTCCCTGTCAGTATTTTTTTTAATGGCTGCACAGTATTCCTTCTTATGAATTGATGAACCGTGGAATCTTCTGTGGGCCTCTAAGCCTCTTCTCCACCACCATCTGAGAAGTGCACTGGGGCTAAGTCCCCTGTAAAAGCCACCCCTAAGTACCTGGAACCAGCAGAGTCTGACTTGACCTTAGCTCTGGTTTCTCTTAAGCAGAAGAGGGCCATTAATGTCTCATGCCAGGGAATAAGAGGTTAATATATTGCTCTGGCTCCACACTTAGGCTTTGAAAAGCCTCTTCTCTTTCCTTCTCCATGTGAAGTCCTTCTGTTCTGTAGGACAGGCATCCCTCATTGACCTCCTGGTTTCCAGAGGCGCTGTGGTGAACGCCACAGACTACCATGGGTCAACGCCGCTCCATCTCGCATGTCAGAAGGGCTATCAGAGTGTGACGGTGAGCAGGGGGCGATGGGGCCACCCCACGCACGTGGGCGGATGAGCCAGACTCTGCGTTTTGGCTTTCCAGTTGTGCTGGCTGCACCCCTCTGCCCCACTGTGGCTGTGCTGTGGCCACGCAGGAGGGGCTGCGAGTCGGGGGCCCCTCCACCCCTGGACAGAACAGTGAGGTCTAGATTCAAAGTGTCCTGGTTATCTGGGGGTAGAGAGGTGGGGCTGTGGACTTTTTTTCTTTAATCTCTTAACTTTTTGTAAGGAAGGATGAGTGTGACAATATCATTTAACTGTAGAGTAGGTAAATAAGATTGCAAATGGAAACAAGTGGCCTCCCCCTTATGAGACTGCAGGCCGGGCTTCCCGAGGAAGCTTGTGCCTGCCTTTGTGTCCTCACTGCTGCTCATCCACTTTCTCCTCCCCTGGAAGCTGCTGCTGCTGCACTACAGGGCCAGCGCTGACGCGCAGGACAACAGCGGCAGCACCCCGCTCCACCTGGCCTGCACCCACGGCCACGAAGATGTAAGTTGTGCTGCTGCCCCTGGCTGTGTTTGCCCTTTCCAACTCGTGATGAGATGTGACTTTCTAATGGTTTAGTGTAGCATTCTGTGTTAGTAATTATTGGAAGATTTGGTGTGTGATTTGTTTAATTTAAAAGTTTTAGTTTATTACAGATGCTATGTTGGAGGAACAAAACCTAAAACTTCATTGCCCGTTATCTTATTGTAAAATTAAGTTGTTCTCATTCATCCTTGCTACCATCTGACTCTTACCTTTGTTCATATTCAGCTTTACCTTTTACTTTTTTATAGTACTCTCAAAGACTTTTATAATTTATGTTTTCACTTCACATTTAACAGTGTGTCATTTTCCCTAACCATTCCCTCTCACCGTTCTCCTAGTAACACACAGATTTATACACACATAGGGTTGAGCCTGGGTTAAGTGGGTGATGTGCAAAAATGAGACCCTCCCCTACACACTCTACATGTCTGTATGCAGCTCACTTTCCTAATTCAACAACACACTATGGAAATCCTCTCGGTCAGGAAACACAGATCCAGCTCCTTCTTTAATCGCTACAGTGATCAGTTCTGTATGTTGGGGCAGTGTTCCTAAGACTGCCCCTTGGTTCCGTGAGTTGTGCCAATACCTGTGAAGTGTGGTCCACCAGGGCAGCTCATGGGGCACTCTGGCCACATTTTATTGGAGGCCAGTCACGTAAACACCCTCTGCCTGGCATGAACCGAATCCCAGACTCCCAGAGGAAAGCAGGTGTTCAGCATGAACCACATTGTCATACAAATAGGTTAGGCACAGTGAGTCCCCTTATCAAGTAGGGGACTGTGCACACACACCCCCAGATCCAGGCTCCTAAGGAATATTGCAAGTCAGAGGCCAACCCTGCAATCAGGCCTTTCAGGGGATCGTGGTCTCTGTCCTGCCGTGGTAATTCCTTTCTGTGCATGGATACATCACAATTTTTTTGGCCGTTTCTTATGGATAGGCAGTTGAATTCTTTTGAAAAAGTGATGTGTCCTGATCAGGTAACCTGGCACCCTTGGTTCTAACTCTCCGCCACTGCACAGCCGCATGGTCAGTGCGGCCTGGATCGAACTGGGACCTGTGGAGCTCCCAGACATTGCCTGAGGCTCAGCACATGAGTTAACTGTGGCGTTTCCCAATTTCTTTGCAGTGTGTGAAGGCTTTGGTCTACTATGATGTGCAGTCCTGCAGACTTGATATTGGCAACGAGAAAGGAGACACCCCTCTACACATAGCTGCGCGCTGGGGTTACCAAGGCATCATAGAGACATTGCTACAAAATGGAGCATCCACAGAGATCCAGAACAGACTGAAAGAAACACCCCTCAAGTGTGCATTAAACTCAAAGGTAGATCTTTTTTTTTTTTTTTTAATCTCGGAGAAGGAATGTGACTTAAAAAAAAAAAAAAATCAGTGTCACCCTGGCCAGTGTGGCTCAATTGGTTGGGCGTCGTCCCACAAAGTGAAAGGTCACTGTTTCAATTCCTGGTCAGGGCATGTGCCTGGGTTGCAGGTTCAGTCCCCACTTGGGGTGCATATAAAGGCAGCCAGCCAGTGTTTCTCTCCCACTCTGTCTCTCTCCCTCCCCCATCTTTAAAATAAAAATAAATAAAAACATAAAAATGGATATCCACAGATTAGGTCTTGGCAATGCTGGACAAGTTGCATTTGTACCGGAGGGCAGAACTCTGCCTGTATCCTCTCTGCTGAATTTGGAACCTAGTTGTTAATGGGTTTTACTTATTTATATTATTCTGAGTTTTTCTTTGTGTTGTTCCCAGAGCTACTCCCAGCAGTTTGCCTGGCCTCTGTGTGCTGTTGGTTTGTGAGCAAATGCAGTGGGTGGACGCCAGACAGTAACTCTGACCGAAAGTGGGGAAAGGGAATGGGACATGCAGGCAGTGAGGGCCAGAGCTCTGCTGTCCTGTGACTTCCTCCTGAGCTCCTAAAATCCTTATCCTGATCTGCCCAGTTTTGAACATTGCCTTCATAAGTGATTTGTTAATGAACTACTCATCCTTTCCTGGGAGTAATTTCTGGGAACCTATAGTTTTTGGCAACATGTGAAAGTGCTGACTTCTTGAGTGGGTGGGGAATGGGAGGCTTAGAGAGACCAGTTCTCTGTGCCGAGTCTCCCCCGGGCTGAAGGCGTGCTTTCAGAAGAGCGTGTTCGGCCAGCTGGCCAGAGAGAGCATAGAGTCATGTGCAGGGAAGTCCCAGGGCGTCAGGCTGACTGTCTGAACATCACTGATCGTGGTTCACATAGATGATTCCATTTTAATACAAGTCTCCATTTGTCTCCCTCTGCACAGGCCCTCTCCGTGCCTCTTGATGTTTCACCAGCTTGCCTTTACAGTTTCCGACTCTCTGCTAGGGAGGTCTTTCAGTTGTTCATGCCATCTTCTAAGAGTAGCACAGTCTCTGAAATCACTTCATTGAGGTATATAAAAAAACTCTACATATTTGATGTACAGACATACCTTGGAGATATTGCAGGTTCAGTTCCAGACCACCACAAGAAAGTGAGTCATACTCTTTTTGCTGGTGGAAGGTCTTGCCTTCAATTTGTACGAAACACAACATCTGTTAAGTGTAATAAAGCAAAACACAATAAAATGAGGTACACCTGTATACAATTTGATGCGTTTGAAGATAAGTACACACCTGTGAGACCATCACCACAGTGTAAGCTGTAAACGCATCCATCACTGCCCTGACAGGTGTGGCTCAGTGGGTTGGGCATCGTCCCGCAAGGTGAACGATCAACAGTTCATTCCCAGTCAGGACACATGCCTGGGTTGTCGGCCAGGTCCCCAGTAGGGGGCACGTGAGACGTAACCACATGTTGATGTTTCTCTTCCTCTCTTTCTCCCTCCCTTCCCTTCTCTAAAAATAAATAAATAAAATGTTTAAATTAATAAAAATGAAATATTTTAAAGTCTATATCCATCACGTTGAAAAATTTCCTCTGATTTTCTTTATTACTATGTTTATGTGTGTGACAAAAACACTTAAGATCTGCGGTAGCAGTTTTAGAAGGTGAAATCCCTGCTCCTGACCCCAGGGGGTGCCAAACCACACTTCTTGTGCACTCAACAGGGTCTCTGCTTTGTAGCAGCCACAGCCAACCGGACTAGGCAGTGCTGCCCGTGACCTGAGATGCCCAGGAGGAGCTGAGGGCTCTTCTGCCCCTGTATCTTCTACCAAAGGCCCCTTCCCAAGGGAGGTCTGCAGAGGGAAGGAGATAGCTGCCTGCTTGGGCCTGCTGTGGGCTGCTCGTGGATGCCAGTGAAAAGTCCACACTATCCCTGTGGACGAATAGCCCCAAGGCTGGACAAGGCAGCCTTTGAGGCCCTTCTGTGGCTGGACTTCTTTTGTCCTCTGAGCCCATTCATGGGAAACACCAGCTGCTCCTTTTTTGGCAGCAGGAGCAATGGTGTGGCTGAGGGAAGCCCATACGTAATCAGTATGATCCTGAGTAAGTGTCCCCCCAGTTCAGGCCCTGGTTCCTCTGTCTTTCCCAGCGTGTGGCTGAGCTGCTTGGCCTTCCGAGGAGATGGGCAGTCACTGGGGTGTTACAGATGATGAAGCTTTGGGGACCCACCTCATTTGGTATTTTGTCTCCTTGGTCCTCCTAGATTCTGTCTATAATGGAAGCCTACCATCTGTCCTTTGAAAGGAGGCAACAATCTTCAGAGGTAAGTGAACAGGGCTGTCCTCCTTGGCCCTATTCATGACCAGGGCATCCTCGCTGGCCCTCACCTGTCTCTTTTGTCAGGCTGCTTTGCTGCAGGTCCCTGTGCTGCCCCCTCAGCATTCCATGGACTCCATCAGCCAGGGGTCCTCCACCTCCAGCTTCTCCTCTGTGTCTGCCACCTCCAGACCAGAGGAGCCCAAGAAGGACTACCGAGAGGTGAGGCCCCCAGGTAGGAGGGCAGGAGCAGGGCTGCGTGGCCCTGTGTTATGGCACTGGTTGAAGAGCCAGGGCCTAAGGAGAGCTGCCCAGTGGGCCTGCTCGCCATGATTGCAACAGCTGCGCCTGCAGCGGCGGGGGCGGCACCTGGAGAGTAGCCCAGGCTGTCCTCGCCCTGCTCGCCCTTCGTGGTCTGCTCTCTACGTAGCTCTTTGTTTGTGGACAGTGGGTGTGTGTGAGGGGAATTCTGAGAAAAGTATAAGTCACCTATCGGTCCACTGATATAAAATCATTTTACAAAGTGAGTTTTCTCTGCCTTGCCTCCAACTCTGTAAGCACCCCCGTCAACCTGAGGTGGGTCCTTCCTGGCTTCTTGCAAAGTTTCTGTGGACATTTACATGCACTCACGCATTGCGTTTTGGAAAAGCTGGTTTAGAGCCTGTTTTTTTTCCCCCATTTAATCTGTCTTAGAGTTTGTCCAGCACCAGCCCACAGCCATTGCATGGTATGCCACCTCCACTCATTCCCCTGCAGATGGGAACCTCACTGACTCTACCTGAGACACCCTGCCCCTGTTACCCCCAAGCCCTGACTTGCTCTTAGAAGGTTTGTCAAGCTTAGCTCCATGCAAAAGCACAGCAAAGAAAACCAAGAGACCCTCCAGAGTCTGACACAGACCTGGGCTCATTCATGGGAAGGGCATCCCCGTCATGTACCCTCAGCTAGCAGATAATGAGAACTGAATATAGGCAATTCTAAAGGGTGGCTGGCCTCCTAGGGAGGGCTTGTGCTTCAAGGTAGCCATCATCTCACTTTGCCACATAAATAGCAGTGTCATTATAGACCTTAAATGGTATGGGTTCAGTGCACACTAGCACCTTCTAGGATGTCCTTGTCTGAGCAGTATTAGGGACATTTTGAAAGATACTGAATCAAGCCTTGCCTGGTGTGGCTCAGTTGGTTGGAGCATCATCCCATACACCAAAAGGCTGGGGATTCGATTCCTGGTCAGGGCACATACCGAGGTTGTGGGTTCAGTCCTTAGTTGGGATGCAACCAATCGATGTTTTTCTCTCTCTCTCTCTCTTTCTCCTCCTCTCCCCCTTTTTTTCTCTCCCCCTTCTTCTCTCTCTAAAATCAATAATCACATTTAAAAAAATTTTTTAAAGAAGATACTGAATCAAAACTCCATAAATCAAGAGACAAATGAACCCTGACTGGTGTGGCTCAGTGGGTTGGGCATCGTCCCACAAACTGAAAGGTTGCTGATTTGATTCCCAGTCAGGGCACATGCCTGGGTTGCAGGCCAGGTCCCTGGTTGGGGGCATATGAGAGGCAACTAATCAATGTTTCTCTCCTTTTTCTTCCTCCCTTCCCCTCTCTAAAAATAAATAAATACAATCATTTTTAAAAAGACAAAGGAGCCCTGGCTGGTGTGGCTCAGTGGACTGAGCGCCCGCTTGCGAGCCAGAAGGTCCTGGTTAAATTCCCAGTCAGGGTACATGCCTGGGTTGTAGGCCAGATCCCCAGTCAGGAGCATGTGAGAGGCAACCACTCAATATTTCTCTCCCTCTCTTTCTACCCCCCTTCTCTCTCTAAAAATAAATAAAATCTTAGGGGAAAAAAGACAAATGAAAGCTACTAGGCTTTCAGAATGTTGTTTTTATTTTTATTTATTTTTTTGATTGATTTTAGAGAGAAAGAAAGAGGGGGAGAGAGAGAGAGACATTGATTTGTTTTTCTACATATTTATGCATTCATTGGTTGCTTGTTGTGTGTGCCCTGACCACAACCTTGGTGTATCAGGATGACATTCTAGCCAACTGAGGTCCCTGGCCAGGACTTACTATTTTTATTTTTTAAAGTATTTTTCTAACATTCTTTTTCCTTTTATTAAGGTAGAAAAACTTTTAAGAGCAGTTGCTGATGGAGATCTAGAAATGGTGAGTTTGTAGAAGTTCATTTTTAAAAGCCTACTCTCAATTTAAAATCACGGTACTTCTGCTGCTTGTCTCCAGTTCAGTTAGGAGCTGTATGGCTTCCTTGTGCACTCTCGCACAGAAGATGGCGCATTTAGTAACTGTTTGGTGATGGCAATGTGATGTTTCCACCACAAATAAGGAGACAAGTGGACATAAAGCCACATAATGAGCATGTCCATCCTCTTAGACATTCATATGGGAGGGTGGCGAGGCATTGGCAAGAGACCAGCCCTCACCTAGCATGAGCTCAAAGCCTGGGCCCATTAGCCAGAAGCAAGGTGAGCAGAGGGGGTTGAGAGTGAGGAGGAGGTGGTGGAAGTAAGGGCAGAGAGCAGAGGGTGTTAGTGTGGCCCTGCAGAAGTTGTGGTCAGCTGGGACACCTGGGCTGGGAGGCTGCGGTGTGAGGCTTGGGGCTCCAAGGAGTCCTGAACAGGTGTCTGGCCCAGGTGGTGCTGACTAATCTGGGGGGACCTGTTGAGGACATTCGGGTGGGAGGGAAGGTGTCTGTACTGACCCTCACTGTCGGGTGGCAGGGCACCTCTATGATATCACTGGAGGGTGGAGGTCGCCTCCACGAGATCCCCACAGGCAGTTTCCCTGGCCTGCCTTTGGCTTCCTGAAAGGGATTTGTTTTGTTCTCCCCTGTAAAAGGAGGAGTAAACTAGGTGCTCAGCAAATGAGGTTACAAGAGAGCTTTACCACAACGTGTGTTTCAAGAGTGCTTTCTGCTGATGATTGAGTTTGAGTGATGGACAGAAATTACGGGGGTCTGATTATAACAGCCTCCAAGATAATGAGATCTGAGTGTGGTCCTAGGTGTGTGAGGCTTTGCCCAGAGGCCCCTATGAATCCACTGGGCCAACATGTGTCTGCATCTGGCTGATGTGGCACCACTCCTCCCCTGAGAGTGGCCCCAGGAGAACCCAGCGTTCAGGGGAAGCAAGGGTGGACATCGTTAGGCACCCTGAGAGCCGTGGTGTGAGCCAGTGGATAGGCTGTGCGGAGAAGAGATTATCACGGTCCCTGTGTCGTGACATGTCTGCTCTCTTCCTTCTGTGGGCAGTGAGGGGGCTGAGGTCACTCATGAAGGAGGTTGGCAGAGACACACTGCCCAGTGCTGTGGGGACCCATCTGAAATAATCTACATATGCGAGAGCTTCCAGTGCCCTGCCTGGGGCCACCTGCCCCTCAGCTAGCTCCCTGTCCCTCTTCCTGTTCCCCTGTTCTCAACAAGAGAACTTGCCCTTGGTCTCTCTCAGCTAGCCTGGCAGGTGAGGCCCCTCAGTCAAGGCCCTGGTATTTCTACCCTGACTGGTGGTGTCTGTTGTCTGGGACGTGAAGGGACCTGGAGGAGAGATGCTTGGGGTCAGAGAGGGGTCCCTGGAGTCCTGTGTCAGTCCTTGCAGGCACATGCTAACTTCCTCAGTGATTAGGACTAGGCCTAGGTATGCACTTAGATTTTCTTTTCTCAAACTTAACATCCCAGAAACTAGTCTTCACTGGGACATGAATCTGACTTATTTGGGGGTCTTTTCCGTGCTCTCCACTGGGGACTAGTGCATGGCAGTGGGAAGGACAGTAGTGTGGGGTTGCAGCCGCCACTTCCTGGCTGTGTGGCCCTGAGCACGTCTTCGGCCTCTGACACTGAGTTCCCTCCCAGAGAAAAAGGGAGGGGTTGGTGTTTGAAAGTTATTTTATCTCTTTTTAGATAAAAGAGAACGGACTTGCCAAATGCTCCAGGACCAGGGTTTTGAAGCAGCATCACTCTGGCCCTTTTTTAAGATAGAAAAGAAGAACCTCTAACACAGGCTACAGAAATGATAGCTTAACCTATATCACCATGAAGAGGGCTTAGAAAGGGCTGACTACCTGTGACCCCTGGACTCTTTGTGAGCAACAGCTGTCAGAGGGAGAAGGAGGGAGGGTCGGAGGGAGAGGGAGAGAGATGGATTAAGAAACTGTAGCTTGTGAAGGAGCTAAGATGAGTTTTGAGCCCCTATTTCTCTTTACTCTGCAACACCAGGTGCGTTATCTTTTGGAGTGGACAGAAGAGGACCTGGATGATGTGGACGATGCTGTCAGTGCTGCAGATCTTGAATTTTGTCACCCCTTGTGCCAGTGCCCAAAATGTGCTCCAGCTCAAAAGGTTGGGCTTTGCTTCTGTTGATGGAGGTGGCGATAGGAGGGAAATTCTCCTTTTTCTTCTAGAGAAAGTTGTCTGCTTCTCAGCCAGTTAACGTCTGCGTGGCTGGTGGTGGGTACTTCTGAGGTGTGGTGGGGCTCGTTAGCTCAGGGGACAGAAGCTGACACTAGTTCAAGACCTGGCTTGGGCTGCCAGCTTCCTGAACAGGAGGCCAGCGAGCAGGGATATCCACACGTTCTTAATGTTTCACCTGCTTTCTGGGCCCCTGAGCCACAGGCAGGGGTTGACAGACACACCTGAGGGTCTCCGTGCACATGGCTGCATTCCCCTGGAGAGGCTGCACTCAGGTTCCATTGCCATGGCCTGTACCCACGTTGGTACATCTTCTGTGGCAGACAGATCACCTGCACCATCCAGCTTCCCTAACTGGCAACAGCTTGGAAAACGACAGAACAGTGTTACGACCAGGATATTAACATGGATACAATCCATCCACCTTACTCAGATACCCCCAGTTTTACCTATGCTTGTGTATGTGTGTGTGTACTTAGTTGTATCCAGTTTTTCACATTTGTAGCTTTGTGTATCCACCAGCACATTCAAGGTGCAGAACAATTCACTCACCATAGGAAGAATCACTCATGTTGCCCTTTTATAACCACACCCGCTGCCCTCTGTCGCCCTCAGCCCACCATCCACTGATCTGTTCTCCATTTCAAAAGTGTTAAGTGAATGCAATCAAACAGCGTGTCACCTTTTGGAACTGGCTTCATTCACAAGGGCGATTCCCAGTTGTTGCCCGTAGTTGGTCAGATTACTGTCCGGCACCACTCCGGACATGCATGTGCCCCACCAGTTCAACCGCTCACTGTTGAAGGACATGGGGTTGATTCTGGGTGTGGGATGTTACAAATGAAGCTGCTGTGCACATTTGTGTACAAGTTTTTGTGAGAACATAGCTTTAATTTCTCTAAGGTAAATGCCCAAGAATGCAACTGCTGGCTCATGATAAGTAGATGGTAATTCTGTGGTTAGTTTTGCAAGGAACTGACAGACTTTTCCAGAGGGGTTGTACCCTTTTACATTCCCAGAAGCAGTGTATGAGCTGTCCAATTTCTCCGCATCCTCAGCTGCGTTTGCTGTAGTCACTACTTTTTATTTTGGCCATTCTTGCATTCCCTAATAGGTGATGACATTGATCCTATTTTCATGTGCTTATTTGCCATCTGTATGTGTTCTTCAGTAAATTGTCTGTTCATTTCCTTTGCCCACTTCCTAATTGTTTTTTTTTCTTTACTGTTGAGTTTTAAGAGTTCTTTATGTGTTCTAGATTCTAGCTCTTTGTCAGATACATAGTTTGCAAATAATTTTCTTTTGGTCTGTAGTTTGCCTGTAGCTCCTTCACATGGGTTTTCACAGAACCATTTTTTCATTTAGAAGTCTAGTTTATCAGTTTGTCATTTTATAGATTGTGCTTTTGGTGTTAAGTGTAAGAACTGCTTAGCTCTAGGTTCCAAAGATTTTCTCCTGTCTTATTTTCCTAAAAGTTTTATAATTTTACATTTAACACTTAACTCCCTGATGCAGTTTGAGTTAAATTTTGTGCAGGGTGTGAGATTTAAGTTGCGGTCTGTTCCTGAGCTCTCTCTTCTCCTCCACTGCACTGCGTGTCTCTCCCTCCACCAGTGCCACCCTGTCTTGATTGTTGCAGCTGTGTGGTGAGCCTCACTATTGGATAGAGTGATTCTTCCTAATTTATTCTTCTTTAAATTAGGATCGTTTTAGCTAGCATTCTAGGGCCTGGGCCTTTCCATATAAATTTTAGAATAAGCTTGTCTCTGTCTATACAAAACCTTGTTGAAATTTGATAGTAACTGCATTAAAACTGTAGATCAATTTGGAGAGAAATAACATCTTTACTATGTTGAGTCATTAGGCCTTCTTTGATTTCTTCTTCAACATTTCATGGTTTCAGCATGCAGGTCCTGTCCACGTTTTGTTAAACGTATGCCTAAGTATTTTGTTTTCTTTCAAGCAGTTGCAAACAGCATCGAGTGCATAGTGTGCACTCGTGCGTCAGCTCTCTAACTCATCGTGTGTTCCATACTGAGAAAATTAATTTGACTTTACAAAACAGATGGAGTGGTGTTATCCTTAAGATTTCAGAATTACACTACCTTATTTAAAAAAGCTTCACCGCGGGTTTCTCTAACCTAAGAATACTTAAATGACTATATTTTTCATTCACATGTAGTTTTTCAGCTGCAAGGTGATGGGTATACATCACCCTCGGCTGTGCAACTTCTGTTCCGTGCCCATGCTTCTGGATATGCACGGTCCAAACAGTCACTCCCCCTAAGTGGGAGGCTATGAAAACCAGGGTTAAAAGGGCGAGTGATGTTTCAGAAGATATGAAGGGAAGGAATGTAGCCTCCAGGTCCAGTCATCAGTCTGTGCAGCAAGAGGTGGTTACTGCATCTCCCTGTTGTTCTTTCTCATTTTTCTGCACTCTGTTCTTCCCCACCCCAGTGCATTCATTGCACAGTAACAAGACACGTAAAACACATTACAGTATCTGTTGAATTTATTGGATAAAGCCTTATGTTCTCTGCGCTTTTAAAAACTTTTCTTTTTGTGTTTTCTTAAAAAGACACAAAACTAAATTGTTTCATGTCTGTGATTAAATTAAAACTCTCCCCAACCCTATTCTCTGGTGTATTTAGAGTAAAAAATAAACAAAAAAGCCTTTACTGAAGTATCATTTACATAAAATAAAGTACAGCAGGTCCTCAAATAATGTCATTTCAATATAAAACTGATGAGATGCTGTAGGAACCTAACTCGTCTTTATTATCAATTAGCCAATGGTAAAACTAGTTTTGTTATACCTCATTTTGCTTAACATTGCAAAACCTATTGATGATGTTAAGTGAGGACTTACTATATACACATGTAAAGTATACCATTCGGTGAATTCCTGCAGATGTGTACACCCATGAAGCCATCACCACGTCGCCTCTGCAAATTCCTTCCTGCTGCTATGCAGTCCCTCCCTCCCTCCCTCCCTCCCTCCCCCCCTCCCCACCCAGGCACAGATAGTTTGTCAGATATGCGTGTTGCAAACATAACCACTGACCTGCGTTGTGTCATACAGACTCAATGGCCTTTTCTAGAATCGTATGTGAAAGGAACCATACTGGACACACTTTCGAGTCTGGCTTTCTTTACTCAGCAGAATGGTTTTGAGATCCATGTTGTATATAAAGCTACTGTGAATATTTGTGTACGCCTTTGTATAAATGTGTTCACTTGGGTAAATACCCAGGAGCATAATTGCTGGGTCATACGGTTAAGTGTATGCTGAACTTTATAAGGCAAGCAGCTAGCTTCCCACAGTGACAGTACACATTTCTGCAGCCCAGCCAGCAGCTCGTGAGAATTCCAGTTGCCCCACATCCTGTTAGCGCTCAGTGTTCTGACTGTTTAACTTCAGCCATCATCCTGGTAAGCGTGCCATGGTACTGTGTAGTGTTCTGCCCCACTGACTTACTTGTTTTTGACTTTTTGAGATATAATTTACATGCAGTAAAATTCACTGTTTCGTTTAGCTTAGTTTTTAAGTGGTGACATTTTTAATCATCAGAAAATAAACTAGATAACCAAAGTTTTAATCCTTGACCAGTCACAGAAAACATCGAGAAATTAATTCCGCTATCAAAATGTATGATTCAATATCATAATTTATTTCTTTTTAGTTATATGGTTTATAGATCAGTTTCTTTTACCCTTTTAATTACTGATTGATTATTCTATATCACATGATTGATTTTAAAACCACTGTGACTAATAAGATAGTTTCATGATAAAAATGAAGGTGAACTATGAAGATCAGTAGCAAACAATGTTATGAGGTTTGACCATGAATTCAAGGTCTCATAACCATCAGCAGCACATGAAGATGCAGAATATCTCCATCACCCCAAACAGCCCCTCCCGCCCCTGCATAGTTACCCCATCCCTCACTCCACCCCCACAGTCACACGTCTCTTTTCTGACCCTGTGGTTTTGTCACCCCTGATTTTGATTTGCATTTCCCTGAGAACTAAAGTTGTTATTTCATGTTTATTGACTGGCCGTTCACCTGTCTTCTTTTGTAAAAAGTGTTTTCAGATCTTTTGCGTATTTATTTTATTTTATTTTTATTTATTTTTTGTTTTTTTAAAACATCAATGTGTGGCTGCCTCTCACACTCCCCCTACTGGGGACCTGACACGCAACCCAGGCATGTGCCCCGACTGGGAATCAAACTGGCGACCCTTTAGTTCACAGGCCACTGCTCAATTCACTGAGCCACACCACTGCAGGGCCTTTTGTGTATTTTTTTTTAAAGTTAGATTTTATTATTGAGTTGTAAGAGTTTTCTGTTTATTTTTTTAAATTCTGATGAATACAAGTCCTTTCTGAGATATACATGTTGCAAATATTTTCTACCATTTGATGATTTGACTTTTCTTTATTTTCCTTTTCTTTCTTTTTCTTTTTTTTTTGAGAATTTTCATAAGAGTTTATTTGAGCCAAGTTGACAATATAAGCCAGGATTTCATTTTCTTTTTCTTTTTTCTTTTTTGGTCAATATTTATTATTTATTTTCTTAGAAGGTAATTTTCCATAGTTTATTAATATACCATATAAAACATTTCAGAAAAATGAGCAGTTAATTATTTACAAATATTATCATTCTTCCAGGAATTATGGGATTACCTTCATCAGTTTCAGTAAATATTAAATTTAAGATCAGGAAAAAATGGTGCTGATTTATTTGTGAACTTTTCCTCCCTTTAGCCTAATGTATCTCTACACATCAACACGTCTCCAGAGAGACGGTATGTTTTAGTGGTCTCAGTCTTGGGCTCAGGAGTTGAGCTTGGGTTTGAATATTAGATCCTCCATTTATAAGGTGTTTGACTTTGGACATGTTAGTTAACATCTCAGGTCACAGTTTCTTTATCTTGTGGGAGCTCCAGTAAGCATTTAAAGGGCTTTTAAGTTATATTTCACATGGCATTTTTGTAACAAGAGGGTGTTCAAGTTGTCTATTCCATAAAATTGCCACAAGCAAATTCTCTCTGGCTCTGTTTGGTCTGTTCATTATTGCCTATAACTTTTTTTTTTTTAAGACTTTATTTATTCTTAGAGAGAGGGGAAGGAAGGGAGAAAGAGAGGTAGAGAAACGTCAGTGTGTGGTTGACTCTCATGTGGCCCCCACTGGGGACCTGGCCTGCAACCCAGGCATGTGCCCTGACTGGGAATTGAACTGGTGACCCTTTGGTTCATAGTCCACGCTCAGTCCACTGAACTACACCAGCTGGGGCTGCCTGTAACTTTTTAGTCTGATGAAATCAACCTTCACAGGGACAAATCTATCTGAATTTTGACTGATGCTCTTAAGGTGTTCTCCAAGATCAGCCCAGAACCTGTAACCTCCTGTAAGCACACACTGGACCGTAATGTCACAGTATCTGATATCTTTTATAAAATCCTTAGCCAGCTGCTCAGTTCTGTCACAGTGATGCCATGAGACATGAGGACATACTCCACATCTCCAGAATAGTGTTATGGGTACATGAATGTATTCAAGTCATTCCCTGGCCAGTCATCGTCCATAATCCATACACCTTGTTCATAATTTGGCACCTCTGCTCCCGGCCATGTTGTCCCCAGGAAAAGTGGGAAGGCTCATTTTCTTAGTCTTTTTTAGAGAGCAAAAATTTATAATTTTAAAGCCTAGTTTATCATAGTTTTCCTTTATGTTTTTGCTTTGTACCTTAAGAAATCTTTGCTTGTCCCAATGTTGCAAAGGTTTTCTTTTGTGTTCTCCTCAGGTTCTATAGTTGCAGCGTTTGCATTAGGTTTGTGATGAGCTTGGATTTTTGTTTTGGTGAGAGATGGGGCTGATGCGTAATTTCCCATGCATGCACACCCAGTTGTTCCAGCAGCAGCTGCTGAACAGACCTGCCCTTCCCTGTTGCATTGCCTTGGCATAACACAGTGTTATTTTAGGGGTTGCTTTCTTGAAGATGGATGTTAACCCTTCGACTTCCACACCTTTCTAAAGTAGTTGTGATTCACCTGTGGGCAGCCTGATTCTGGATCCCACTGTGAGGATTTTACTGAGGGGTTGTAGGGGGCAGATGGCTTCAGTTCCTTCAGCCTGGTTTCCTACATACTAATGGCATTTCTGTTTCCCTCTTCTGCTCTTACCAGAAGCTGGCAAAGATTCCTGCCAATGGGCTTGGTGTGAACGTGACCAGCCAGGATGGTTCCTCTCCACTGCACGTTGCTGCTCTACACGGTCGGGCGGAACTCATCCCCCTCCTTTCAAAGCATGGTGCCAGTGTGGGTGCCAGAAACACAAACCAGGCTGTCCCACTCCACCTGGCCTGCCAGCAAGGCCACTTTCAGGTATGGGTTGTCTCTCGGGCAGAGTGTTAGGATGCTTGCTTTCAGTTAGAACCTCACTTGGGAATGCCGCAGAGGGGCAAGAGTTTGACATCTGGCCCAGAGCACCAGCCCCTTTTCTTTCTCCCAGCCCCAAGACTCAGAGGTGCACGTGGATGGACCACTCAACCACAGAGCACAGAATTCTGATGCTTCTGGGGGTGGAGCCAACCCTCTCCCTCTGCCAGTCTCACGAGGGTGGCACAGAGGCTGCCATTCTGATTCTGGTCCCAGAGGGCTCTCTCTGGTGCTTGGAGGTTGGTCATCGAGTGCTCTGGCTACCTGTCAGCACCTGATGATTTCCGCAGCCCTTGGTCTATGCCAAACAGGTCGGTGCTTCGTAGAGCACAGCCCTACAGAGGGCGCCAAGAGAGAACTGTGGCTGATTGCCCTTAGCAAAGTCCCCTTTTCCATTTTGAAAGTTAACTACATTCTACATTTTTTCATTTTCCCTTAGTAGTTCTAATGTAAATAAGCTTTCCAAAGTCAGGAACCATATTTCAGGGCTTCCATCTCTCTCCTAACACCTCATGTAGTGCTTCGAGCGTCAGTTTCCTCATCTGTAAAACTGGAGTTATAATTTCAGCTGTCTGTGGACTAGATCGAATGATTAAATGAAAAAAAAAGAAAAAGAAAAAAGGTAAAACAAGTGCCTGGCACATGGTCCACCCTCAGCAAATATTAACTGCTCACTCCCCAGGCCCTTTCAGCTGGTCTGCTTTCTCCTGAGATCAGACCTGTGTCTAAAGAGCCTTCTAGATAAAATTAGAGAAAGGTCAAAAGGATACCAAGTTAGAGAATTTCTCCCTGCCATTTTTTTTTAACTTTTTAAATTTATTTTTAGAGACGGGAAGGCAGAAAGAGAGGGAGAGAAACATCAATGTGTGCTTGTCTCTTGTATGCACCCTGCTGGGGACCTGGCCTGCAACCCAGGCATGTGCCCTGACTGGGAATCAAACAGGTGACCCTTTGGCTCACAGGCCAGTGCTCAGTCCACTGAGCCACACCAGCCAGGGCGCTCCCTGCCAATTTTAATTAAGGTTAAAAATTATCCTTTTCTGGGCTAGGTGGTGAAGTATCTATTAGATTACAACGCAAAACCTGATGAAAAGGATGTAAGTGGAAACACTCCCCTCCTTTATGCCTGTTCCAGTGGCCACCATGAAGTCGCAGCACTGTTGCTACAGGTAAGGGCCCCCACAGCCCAGAAGCTGTGGACACTGGTCATTGATGGGCATTTCGTCAGGTGGCAAGCCCCTGGCAGCGCACTGTAGATGGCTGGGGCCCACCCACGGCTTTGTGCTGCCCCTGGGGAGAAGAGTTCTGCGAGAGATTTCCATGTGGGGATTCTCAAGTGGGAAATGGGTCTCTGGGTCCATGCTGCCCCTGGGAGGCTGAGTGAAGGGCCAACACTGCTTTTGCAAAGGTTTGCATCTTACTTCGTTTACCTGCAGGGTAGATTGAATTGTACAAGGCTAAGTCAAACTCTTACCTTTAGTGTCAGCTGAATGTCCTTTGTCACTTTTTTTCTCTCTTGATAAAGGTTATATGTGTTGATTATAGAACAAAGAATTTAAAGCAGGGGAAAACCCAACTGGCCTATCATAACCCTATTACTCAGAGGCAACTCATGTAGGTGGACTGTAGAAATGTGCATAATTTAGGTCAATATTGGTTTCTCTCTTGCCTATTTTCACTTAAGATACAAATTTTTTTATTAAAACCTCAATTTTTATGGAGAAAATTTAATTTTCATTTTATTTTAACTTTTTGGAGGGATTTTTAAAAATTGTTATTCTATTACAATTGTCCCAATTTTTCTCCTTTTGCCCTCCTCCGCTCAGCCTGCTCCCTACTCCCACAGTCCGTCCCCACACTGTTGTCCATGTCCATGGGTCAGTCATACGTGTTCTTTAACTAGTCCCTTCCCCTTCTTTCCACCATTATCCCCCTCCTGCCTCCCATCTGGCCACTGTCAGTCTGTTCCATGTTTTTCATGTAAGTTCTTTGGCCTCTCCATTTCCAATACTATTCTTAACCTCCCCTGGTCTATTTTTTACCTACCATTTACGCTTCTTATTCCCTGTACCTTTTCCCTCATTCTCCCTCCTCCCTCTCCCTGCTGATAACCCTCTGTGTGATCTCCATTTCTGTGATTCTGCTCCTGTTATAGTTGTTTGTTTGTTTGTTTGTTTGATTGTTTTTGTTTTTGTTTTTTAGGTTCAGTTGTTGATAGTTGTTTGTTGTCGTTTTACTGTTCTTATTTTTTATCTTCTTTTTCTAAGTCCCGTTAACATTTCATATAATAAGGGCTTGGTGATGATGAACTCCTTTAACTTGACCTTATCTGGGAAGTATTTTATCTGCCCTTTCATTCTAAATGATAGCTTTGCTGGATAGAGTAATCTTGGATGTAGGTCCTTGCTTTTCATGACTTTGAATACTTTTTTCCAGCCCCTTCTTGCCTGTAAGGTCTCTTTTGAGAAATCAGCTGATAGTCTGATAGGAACTCCTTTGTAGGTGACTGTGCCCTTATCCCTTGCAATTCTCTCCTTATTTTTTATGTTGGCTAATGTAATTATGATGTATCTTGGTGTGTTCCTCCTTGGGTCCAACTTCTTTGGGGCTCTCTGAGCTTCCTGGGCTTCCTGGAAGTCTATTTCCCTTGCCGGTTTGGGAAAGCTCTCTACATTACTTTTTTCAAATAGGTATTCAGTTTCTTGGTGTTCCTCTTCTCCTTCTGGCACCCCTATGATTCGGGTGTTGGAATGTTTAAAGTTTTCTCAGAGGTTTCTAAACCTTTCCTCATTTTTTTTGAGTTCTTGTTTCTTCATTCTGTTCTGGTTGAATGTTTGTTTTTTTTCCTCCTGGTTCAAATCTTTGATTTGGTCCTGGTTTCCTTCCTGTCACTGTTAGTTCCCTGTACCTTTTCCTTTATTTCATTTTGCATAGCCTTCACTTTTTCCTCTATTTTGTGACCATACTCAACCATTTGTGTGAGCATCCTGATTAACAGCGTTTTGAATTCTGCATCTGATAGGTTGGCTATCTCTTCACCCCTTAGTTCTGTTTTTGGAGCTTTGATCTGTTCTTTCATTTGAGGCATGTTTTTTTTTTTTTTTTGTCTCCTTGTGCCCGTTATGTTGTAAGGAGCGGAGCCATAGGTCTTCCCCAGAGTGGAGCAACCCACATGGCTGCGTTGTGGTGTGGTATGTGGGGGAGGGGTCAGAGAGGGAACAATATGGTTTGCTCGCCTCTTGTTTGGCTTTGATTCACATCCCCCCACTACCCACAAGCAAATTGGGCCCTTCTGGTGCTGATTCCTGGATGAATGGGTTTGTGTACCTTCTAGGACCCTGCAGTGAACTTTCCTGTGAGACTGGGAGTTTCTCCCACCACCGCAACCCCCACACGTTTCCAGCCAGAGTTTTTGAGGTTTTATTTCCCTGTGCTGGAACCCTGGGTTGCGTGGTCTGTCTTGCTCCCCAGTTTTTCCTCCCAATTTATCCACTTACAAATGTGGGACTACTTGATCTGCCAGCTGCCACCTCACCCCACCCTGGTCTGTCAGCCACAGCCTTGCCAGGCATCTTCTCTGCTCTGGCTACCTGTTTTCTCCATCCCTCCTACCTGTCTAGATGAATGTTTCTTCTTTCACTCCTTGGACTTCCATACAGTTTGATTTTTCTGGCACTTCTGGATGTTGTTTTTAAATTTATTTTTGTCCTTTTGGTTGTGCAAGGAGGCAAAGTATATCTACCTATGCCTCCATTTTGGTCAGAAATCTCCATGTCTCTTGTTCTGTTTTTCTCAGTTTATTTTGTTTATTAGATTCCTCTTATAGGGGAGACCATATGGTATTTGTCTTTCACTGACTGGTTTATTTCACTTGGCATAATATTCTCCAATTCCATCCATGCTGTTACAAAAGGTATGAGTTCCTTCTTTCTTTCTGCTGCATAGTGGTATTGCATTGTGTTAATGTACCATGGTTTTTTAATCCACTCATCTACTGATGGGCACTTAGGCTGTTTCCAGTGCTTGGCTACTGTATATAGCGCTGCTATAAACATAGGGATACCTACATTCTTTTGAATTGGTGTTTTGGGATTCTTAGGTTATATTCCCAGCAGTGGAATTGCTGGGTCACAAGGCAGTTCCATTTTTAGTTCTTTGAGGAAATACTGTATTGTTTTCCACAGTGGCTGCACCAGTCTACGTTCCCACCAACAGTGCACCAGGGTTCCCTTTTCTCCACATCCTTACCAGCACTTGTTGTTTGTTGATTTATCAATAATAGCCATTCTGACAAATATGAGGTGGTATCTCATTGGTTTTTTTTTTTTTTAAGAAAAATTTTTTTTAAAGATTTTATTTATTTTATCTTTAGAGGGGAAGGGAAGGAGAGAGGGAGAGAAATATCAATGTGTGGTTGCCTCTCGTGCGTACCCCCTGCCAGGAACTGGCCTGCAACCCAGGCATGTGCCCTGACTGGGAATCGAACCACGATCCTTTGGTTCACAGGCCTGCACTCAATCCACTGAGCTACACCAGCCAGGGCTCATTGGGGTTTTAATTTGCATCTCTCTGATGGCTAGCGAGGCTGAGCATCCTTTCATATGTCTATGGGCCTTCTGTATGTCCTCCTTGGAGAAGTGTCTGTTCAGGTCCTTTGCCTTTTTTTTATTTGGATTGTTTGTCTTCTTGGCATTGAATCATATGAGTTCTTTATATACAGGGTCTGGCAGAAGTAATGCTTGCTTGAATGTGGTTAGTAGGGTAGGAATATGGGTGTAATGATTTTAGTTTTAATTTGAACATGTCACCTAAAATGTCATATGGTGACTTCTGGCCAAGATGGAGGCATAGGTAGACACACTGTGCCTCCTTGCACAACCAAAATTAAGGACAACAAAAATTTAGAAACAAGAAAACAACCAGAACTGACAGAAAATTGAACTACATGGAAGTCTGACAACCATTCATCCAGACTGGTAAGAGGGCCACAGTTGGAGGCCTGTGGAGAGCAGTTGCAGCAGGAAAAAGTGGAGGTTGGCAGACCCAGGCAGGCAGGCAGAGGCTGGTAGACCCTGGGCCCGGGGTGGCAATAGGCAGACCCAGTGAGCTGTACAAGGTGGCTGGCTGACCACAGTCACACATTTATGCACAGATAAACCAGGCAAAAATGGGGAGCGAGACAGACCTCGCAACCTAGGGCCCTAGCATGGGGAAATAAAGCCTAAAAGCACCAATTGAAAACACTTGTGGGGAGTCTCCTGGCCAAGATGGAGGCGTAGGTGGACACACTGTGCCTCCTTGCACAATGAAAATTAAAGACAACAAAGATTTAGAAACAAGAAAACAACCAGAACTCGTAGAAAATTGAACTGTACGGAAGTCCAACAGCCATTCATCCAGACTGGTAAGAGGGGCGGAGTTGCAGCAGAAAGTGGAGGTTGGCAGACCCAGGTGCACAGGCAGCAGCAGCTGGAAGATCCCAGGCATGCAGCCGGTGGCTAGCAGACCCCAGGTACACATGCAGTGGCTAGCGGACCCCAGTCATGGGGTGGCAACGGTGCAGACCCTGTGAGGCCATGCAAGGCACCTGGATGATCAGGTGGTTCCACATTTGCGCACAGATAATCCAGGTGAAAGGGAAGCCACAAAAGGAACTGGAATCTGAGAGTCAGGAGCGGAGCAAGTACCATTGTTCCCTCTTGGACCCCACCCCCACATACAGCATCACTACCCAGAGATTGGGCTGCCCTGCCCTGGAGAACACCTAAGGCTCCATCCCTCACTACATAACAGCTGCAACCAGACCAAAAAAAAAAAAAAAAAAAAGGCTCAAACGGGAGAACAAATCAAAGCCCCAGAGCCAATTCATCTAAGCGACCAAGAGATAGCCAACCTATCAGATGCACAGTTCAAAGCACTGGTGATCAGGATGCTCACAGAATTAGTTGATTTTGCTCACAAATTAGATGAAAAAATGAAGGCTACACTAAGTGAAATGAAGAAAAATGTACAGGGAACCAATAGAGATGGGAAGAAAACTGGGACTCAAATCAATGGAGTGGACCAGAAGGAAGAAAGAAACAACCAAACAGAAAACAAGGAAGAAACAAGAATTCAAAAAAATGAGAAGAGGCTTAGGAACCTCCAGGGTATCTTTAAACGTCCCAACATCCGAATTATAGGGGTACCAGAAGGGGAAGAAGAAGAGCAACAAGTGGAAAAGTTATTTGAACAAATAATAAAGGAGAACTTCTCCAATCTGGCAAAGGAAATAGACTTCCAGGAAGTCCAGGAAGCTCAGAGAGTCCCAAAGAAGGTGGACCCAAGGAGGAACACACCAAGGCACATCATAATTACATTAGGCAAGATTAAAATAAAGGAGAGAATTCTAGAAGCAGCAAGGGATAAGGGGACAATCACCTACAAAGGAGTTCCCATCAGACTGTCAGCTGATTTCTGAAAAGAGACCTTACAGGCAAGAAGGGGCTGGAAAGAAGTATTCCAAGTCATGAAAGTTAAGGACTCTCAAGGATGTATCCAAGATTGCTCTATTCAGCGAAACTTTTATTTAGAATGGAAAGGAAGATAAAATGCTTCTCAGGTAAGGTCAAGTTAAAGGAGTTCACTATCACCAAGCCCTTTCTTATCTAAGAAAAAGAAGATAAAAAATATGAACAGTAAAAAGACAGCAAACTCACAGATATTAACAACCACACCTAAAACAGAAGCAAACTAAGCAAACAGCTAGAACAGGAACAGGACCACAGAAATGGAGATCACATGGAGGGTTAGCAACAGGGGAGTGGGAGGAGGAGAGAGGGAGAAAAGGTACGGAGAATAAGTAGCATAGATGGTAGGTAGAAAATAGGGTGAAGGCAAGAATAGTGTGGGAAATGTAGAAGCTAAAGAACTTATAACACATGGACATGAACTAAAGGGGGGGAATGTGGGTGGGAGGGAGTGTGCAGGGTGGAGGGGAATGAAGGGGGGAAATGGGACAATGTAATAGCATAATAAATAAAATATATTTTTAAAAAATCTAAAAAATAAAGAAATAAAATGTCATATGATGTGCTTGAGTATAATATTGTTATGTTACAGAATTACATGCTTATGATTTTGTAATAAACAGGGGCATTATTTGTGCTGGACCCTGTATTTCGGAGATTAAACCCTTGTCTGAGGTATCATTGGCAAATATGCTTCCCCATACGGTTGGTTCCCTTTTCATTTTGTGATGGTTTCTTTAGCTGTGCAGAAGCTTTGTAATTTGATGTAGTCCAATTTTTTTGTTTTTTTCCTTTATTTCCCTTGCCATAGGAGATATATCAACAAAAATATTGCTACCTGGGATATCTGAAATTTTACTGCCTATGTTTTCTGCTAGGACTTCTATGGTATCACGTCTTATACTTAAGTCCTTTATCCATTTTGAATTTATCCTGTTGTACGGTGTAAGTTGGTGGTCTGGTTTCATTTTCTTGAATGTACCAGTTCAGTTCTCCAACAACATTTATCGAAAAGGCCATCTTTATTCCATTGTATACTCATGCCCTCTTTGTCAAATATTAATGACCAGAGAGACATGGGTTTATTTCTGGGCTGTCTGTTGTGTTCCATTGATCTATGTGTCTGTTCTTATGCCCGTACCAGGCTGTGTTGATTGCAGTGGCCAGTAATACAGTTTAATATCAGGTGTTATGATCCCTCCAACTTTGTTCTTCTTAAGATTGCTGAGTTGTTTTTGGTTCCATATACGTTTTTGGAGTATTTGTTCTAGACCAGTGAAATATGACATTGATATTTTAATAGGGATTGTGTTGAATCTATAGATTGCTTTGGGTAGTATGGATATTAAAAACTTCAATTTTTAATTGTTGCATAACCAAAGATGTACAATATAGTGTTTGTTTAACTGTTCCTGCTCTATGCATTTACATGACTTCTATTTTTTCTGCCATAATTATAAATGTTGCAATGAATATCTCTACATAAATCTTTTCCTCAATATTACTTTTTTATTATATTTTATTGATTATGCTATTACAGTTGTCCCATTCCCCCCCTTCATTCCCCTCCACCCTGCACACCCCCTCCCATCCATGTTCCTTCCCCCCTTTAGTTCATGTCCATGTGTTATAAGTTCTTTAGCTTCTACTTTTCCCACACTATTCTTGCCCTCCCCCTGTCTATTTTCTACCCACCGTCTGTGCTACTTGTTCTATGTACCTTGTTCCCCTCTCTCCTCCTCCCACTCCCCTATTGCTAACCCTCCATGTGATCTCCATTTCTGTGTTTCTGCTCCTGTTGTAGTGGTTTCCTTAGTTTGCTTTTGTTTTAGGTGTGGTTGTTAATACCTGTGAGTTTGCTGTCTTTTTACTGTTCATATTTTTTTATCTTCTTCTTAGATAAGTCCCTTTAGCATTTCATATAATAAGGGCTTTGTGATGATGAACTCCTTGAACTTGACCTTATCTGAGAAGCACTTTATCTTCCCTTCCATTCTAAATGACAGCTTTGCTGGGTAGAGCAATCTTGAATGTAGGTCTCTGACTTTCATGACTTGGAATACCTCTTTCCAGCCTCTTCTTGCCTATAAGGTCTCTTTTGAGAAATCCGCTGACAGTCTGATGGGAACTCCTTTGTAGGTGACTGTGCCCTTATCCCTTGCTGCTTCTAGAATTCTCTCCTTCATTTTAATCTTGCCTAATGTAATTATGATGTGCCTTGGTGTGTTCCTCCTTGGGTCCAACTTCTTTGGGACTCTGAGCTTCCTGGACTTCCTGGAAGTCTATTTCCTTTGCCAGATTGGGGAAGTTCTCCTTTATTATTTGTTCAAATAACTTTTCCACTTGTTGCTCTTCTTCTTCCCCTTCTGGTACCCCTATAATTCGGATGTTGGGATGTTTAAAGATGTCCTGGAGGTTCCTAAGCCTCTTCTCATTTTTTTGAATTCTTGTTTCTTCCTTGTTTTCTGTTTGGTTGTTTCTTTCTTCCTTCTGGTCCACTCCATTGATTTGAGTCCCAGTTTTCCTCCCATCTCTCTTGGTTCCCCATGCATCTTTCTTCATTTCACTTAGTGTAGCCTTCATTTTGTCATCTAATTTGTGAGTAAAATCAACCAATTCTGTGAGCATCCTGATCACCAGGGCTTTGAATTGTGCATCTGATAGGTTGACAATCTCTTCATCGCTTAGATAAATTGGCTCTGGGGCTTTGATTTGTTCTCTGATTTGAGCCATTTTTATTTCTGTTTTTTTCTTTTGGTCTAGTCGTGGCTGTTATGAAGTGAGGGGTGGAGCCTTAGGTGTTCCCCAGGGCCAGGCAGCCCAGTCGCTGGGTAGTGACGCTGTATGTGGGGGCAGGGTCTGAGAGGAAACAATGGCACTTGCCATGCTCACTCTCGGATTCCAGTCCCTTCCACTGCTTCCCCTTTGCCTGGATTATCTGCACGTGAATGTGGGACCACCCGGTCAGCCAGCCGCCTTGTGCGGCCTCACTGGGTCTGCACAGTTGCCACCCCGTACCCGGGGTCTGCTAGCCGCTGCCTGTGCACCTGGGATCTGCCAGCCGCTGCTGTCTGCTTGCCTGGTCCGCACCTCTACTTTTTCCTGCTGCGACTCCACCCCTCTTACCGGTCTGGATGAATCGTTGTTGGACTTCCGAAAAGTTAAATTTTCTATGCGTTCTGGTTGTTTTCTTGTTTCTAAATCTTTCTTGTCCTTAATTTTGGTTGTGAGAGGACGCACAGTGTGTCCGCCTATGCTTCCATCGTGGCCGGAAGTCCTCTCAATATTACTTTAATGCCAACATTTTAAGACAAATTTTAGACATACAGAAAAGTTGAAAGAATTTTATAGTGAACACCCATCTAGATTCTGCATTAATGGCCTTTAACATTCCTTTTGATTATATTCTCTCTTTCTAGCATGGGGCCTCCATTAACGTCTCTAACAACAAGGGCAACACAGCACTGCATGAGGCTGTAATAGAAAAGCATGTCTTCGTTGTGGAGCTTCTGCTTCTTCACGGGGCATCAGTTCAGCTCTTGAACAAGAGGCAATGCACAGCTATAGATTGTGCTGAGCAGGTAAGTGGGAGGGCATGCCAAGCTCCCTCACAGCTCACTTCAGATAACACTTGTGTTTAGGCCAGATTTGAAATAGCAACAGCCAGACTATTAAATTGCTGTGCCTGCCATCTGCCAGTGTGGCTGAACACCTTGTCCTTGGTCACCTGGTCAGATATGGGCTGCTCAGGAGCCAGCAGTCAGTCCTTTGGGGGCAGTTTTCAAAGACCCAAGGAGAGGTGCTCGCCACCAGCTGCAGGTCTGAGGTCCCAGTCTGGCGAGCCATCAGGTCCTCGCAGGGAAGTAGCATGCTGAGACAGTGCCCTGTCTTCACGTCCCTGCACTGGGAATACATCTGTGGTCTGAGCAGGGTGATAGAGAAAGTTTGTTCAGTGGTTGCTTTAAACCCCCCCAAGTTTTGCATGGAGAATTGTGATGACTAGTGCACACTCCTCCCGTGCACGCTTGCCATGGAGGCATGGTGAGGAAAGAGTCTTTTTCTCCTGGGGGGAAGGCAGCTCTTTACTGTTCCTGTTTTCATGCTGAATCTTTATCTAGTTTTCTACTCAAGGTAGACAACTAGTAGGCTGCTAAATGATACTACTGACATGTTAACGTTACCATAAAGCCAACATACTCATAGGCTTATTGTATTAATTTTTAAGTTTCAGACATTTCTTAACAGTATTCAGATATTTTAAATTTTCAATTTAATGCTTTCTCAAACAACAATATTGGTGAATGTTTTTATTGAGTACTTACTATGTGCTGGGTCCTCGATAACCTCAAAGTAACTCTAAAATTATAGATCCTGTTACTATCAACCTAATTTCACAGAGCAGTGAAATACCTGGGCCTGAGTAGCTAGCAGAGGGCAGAGCCAGGCTCCAAATGCAGGGCTGCTCTTGACCGATAGGCTTTTTGGCCTCAAAGTTTTATCTGTAGTTGCTTCTTAGCCCTTCTGTCCAGCTACACTAATATTGATACTTAGATAAAAAAAAGGCAACTATCTGCTGAGAAAGAATAAAAAATATTACTGTTAACTTTTCCCTTTCAAATTGTAGAATTCAAAAATAATGGAATTACTTCAGGTAGTACCAAGCTGTGTGGCCACATTAGATGATGTTGGTGAAACAGACCACAAGGAATACGTTACTGTTAAGATCAGGAAAAAATGTAAGAACTTATATTCTTTATGTAATTCTCAACTTGGGTTTATTTGGAAGTTCACGAGTTGTTGCTTGTTTTAATTGTTAATGTAAAATGTGATTAGTCATGACTAGGGGTGGATGAGACACCAAAGAAATGTACATTACATCCTAATTTATCAGGTATTTTGATACTGGAATTCTGGTTGGTTGTGGTGACATCTCTCAGCATCACCTTTAAGGTGAAATTACCTCCACTCACCCACCGGAGAGGAAGAGCAGCCTCTGGTAGTTCTCTTCTGCCTCATGTTCCAAAGCCAGCCCCTTTTCTAAGTGTTTTCTGAACATCAGGATAAATGCTACCTTTAAATAATTTTTTTGGTTGATGTGAATTAGAACAGTATTTGCCAAACAGGCCTCAGTATTTTCTTTTTTCTTTTTAAGATGTTATAGTTTAGATGGGGGTCCTTGTTTTGGTGTATGTGTGCATGTGTTTTTTGTTGTTATTAATTTTAGAGAGAGGGGAAAGGAAGGAGAAAGAGAGGGAGAGAAACAGATCAGTTGCCTCTCGCACGCACACTTCCAACTGCGAACCTGGCCTGCATCCCATTGAGCTCCTCAGTGGAGCTCAATCCACTGAGCCACACCAGCCAGGGCTTGTTTTGTTTTTTAAATAACAATGTGACTCTGCACTGCAATAATGTGAATGAACCCATGCACATATCTGGATAATCCTTAGGCTATCTCACTATCATTGGCTGGGAATATCAGTTAAGGATTTTTCTTTGTTTCATGGGAGTTCACACAGTAATAGATAAATATAGTGCTTTAAACAAATGCAGTACTGTATTTTCAAAATTTTGCTGAAGTAAGAACATTGAAAAGTTGTATCTATGCCATAATTTTAAAACAATTCTTAAATTATTTTGAAGTTTTCAGATGTTTATCCTTTTCTCTGCAGGGAACTCAAAAATGTATAATATACAAGATGAGCCTTTTACAAGACAGTTTTACTTTGTCCACTCAGTTGGTCAGTTTAAGTGAGTATAAAATCTGAGTTGATTCTATGCTTTTGACCCTACCTTTACTGAAAACAAAAGCAGAGTATATCCAGCTTGAATGGGTTGTAGACAAATCTGCTCTAATCAAATGCTGCCGCCTATGGCCAGCCAGTGTTTTGCGCTGCTATCCCAAACACTAAATCAGTTTGTTTTGGGTTTCAGGGGAAGGACTTCAAGGGAGATTATGGCAAGAGATAAAAGTGTCCCTAATTTTACTGAAGATTCTTTGTATGAGGTGAGTTATTTTTTTATTTTTATTTTTTAAACATTTTATTTATTTATCTTTAGAGGGGAAGGGAAGGAGAAATGGAGAGAGGGAGAGAAATATCAATGTACGGTTGCCTCTTGTGCGTCCCTTGCTGGGAACTGGCCTGCAACCCAGGCATGTGCCCTGACTGGGAATCGAACCACTATCCTTTGGTTCACAGGCCCATGCTCAATCCACTGAGCTACACCAGCCAGGGCATGAGGTGAGTTATTAAACACTGGATTATAATCATATTTTTTAAAGCTTGGCTTTTTCAAAACTAACCAAAGGTAAACACATTTCTCATTTCATTATTCCCTTCACTGTAAGTGTTAATAACAATTAAAACAAGCTCTTCAGTGGGATGGTCAAGAGTGTAGACTTCATTTATCATTATACAGGGTCGGGCACAAATGACACCCCTTTTTATTGTAAAATCTATTACAAAATCATAAGCATGTAATTCTGTAACATAGTATCACATTCAAGCACACCATATGACAGACATTTTAGGTGAAATGTTCAAATTAAAACTATAAATTACTACACCTATATTCTTACCCTACCAACCACACACAAAAAGCAGGCATTACTTCTGGTGGACCCTGTATTTAACAACACATTTCTGAGCTGAAAAAGGAAAGTGAGGAAAAAGTGGAAAATTGTTATATGTATAGAAAGACACTGCAGTTTGTGGTGTGTGTGCTTGGTGAAATATCTCAAATTTCACTAAGCATATTAGCCAGTTTGTTCATCAGTAATGCAAGGAAGAAGACAAGTTTGTATATAAATGGGTAACAAACTTCTCTAAATATAGTATGCAGCTGCTCACATAGATAGTTCTGTATGTAGCCATCTTCCTATAGTGCTATTTAATCAGTCAATTATAAAAAGAGGCCTGCTTTACATTCTGTAGTGCCATTAAGTGAGTTTTCTCAAAAATAAGACTTTTCACCCTGGCTGGTGTAGCTTCATGGACTGAGCACCAGCCTGTGAACCAATAGGTTGCCAGTTCGATCCCAAGTCAGGGCACATGGCTGGGTTGCGGGCCAGGTCCCCAGTTGGAGGTGTGCGAGAGGCAACCAATTGATGTATCTCTCATACATTGATGTTTCTCTCCCTCTTTCTCCCTCCCCTCCCCTTTCTTTAAAAAAGTAAAATATTTTTAAAAACACATGACTTTTCCCTTTGCTACTTGCCAATATAATGCATGACTATTGATGAAAATTTGAACTTACAGCATGCATGACATAGGTTTGTTGGAACAAGGATATAAATGTTCTCAATCTTCATTTTAGAGAATTAAAGTAATTTTTGTTAACATGACTCACTTTAAGTTCATATTTAATCTTTCATGGCTTTGCTAATAGACCTGCTGCTGGGTGGGAAACCAGAAAACTATGAAATCTGTGTGGATTCAATCAACTGCTAGCTCTTCCCTTGCTAGCTATGGGAGTTTAGGCAGATTGCTTAACTTTGCTCATCCTGTTTCCTCAGCTGTAGAATGGGGATAACAAGGTACACACTTGCTAGAATTGTAAAGATTAACTGTGAAAACACATGTATGCTGTCTCTGACACATGTAGTGCATACATGTCAGACTGTCACCACTGGGATGCTTGAGTTGAAATTATGTCTGGAAAGTACTGAGCACAGTGGATGGCACACCAGCACTCCAGGGTGGCCGTTACTGCTGTAGCGGTGGTTTGGAGTCCAGTGCACAGGTGAACTCTTTGAATTGTGCTTTCTCTTTAGCCAGGGAGGCAAGAAGTCACACAGCAACAGAAGAACCTGTCAGACCAGAACAGATCTCAGGCTGCTGACAGAGGAGACGGTGACGGGCCCGAGAGGTGCGGACTGAAACAAACTGTTCCTGGAAACAGGCGGCTGCTTCACAGACACACTGTCAACGATGCAGTTGTACTGAAGGGCCCAGAGACTGCTAGCAACCTCCCTGTTCCCCAAGAGGCTAGTATTTCCCAGTCTTAACAGTAAGCAGGAAATAATTTGGCTGCCAAGAAGTGAGTCCTTAACAAGAAGATGCCGAGCATGAATGCAGCTTAGAATTAAATGTACTTTCTGTTTGGCTTCAGAGAAAGCAGAAAGTTCCCGAAAGCTTTTCTGTGGCTAGAAGAATACAACAAAGAAAATGATCACCATCTGTTTCCTCTTTAGAGCTAATGAGTACACTTGAAAAGGACTAGACAAAAATTCCAGTGGTGTGCAGTTCCTTAAGACTGAGGTGTATGATTCTTTTAAAAAAATTTTTAAATTGATTTGGAGAAACATGGATTTGTTGTTCCACGTATCTATGCTTTCATTTGTTATTTCTTACATGTGCCCTGACCAGGGATCAAATGCGCCACCTTGGCATATAGGGACGCTCTAACCAACTGAGCTTCCCAGCCAGAGCTGTTTCTTCTTACGTATTAGAGTTCCTTGGTTACAGTGAGAGGTTTCATCACCAGATTCTGATCTCCTCCTGCTGAAAGGTGCGAAACCTTTGTGACATATATTAAATTAAAGCTAAAACAATTCCACCATGTGGGATGAGCTGAAGGGAAGCAGTTTAGGTTTTATGGTACTGTGGAGGCCAGGCAGAAATGTCACATTTGAATGAAGAAAATAGAACCCGGAAAATGTTCCTTTGCAAAGCAACACTTGAACCTGAAGATGCCTAAATGCCATTTTGATGTTCATTTTAGTGAAAAGGACATATATGGCCTGTTCGACACTATGTATGTGGGGAAAGGTGGGTATAATTTTTCTAACAAAGTGTACGTTCAGATATTCGATCACTGCACATGCGCACCTGAGGCAGTGTCTTTAGGAAAACCCTTTCCATTAAGAGCCTTCCCTTAAATGTCACATCTGAGGATGGTGGTAACAGAAAGTAGATTTGGCACATCTTTTCTTAGTCTTTTAATTCAGATTCAAAACTTACAGCACAAAACCAGGTCAAAGTAACTTTGAGTTAGAATTTAATGCCATTTATTCCTTTTTATGAATTTCTATAAATTATACTTATTTTTTTATGTTAATTGGTCTAGATCCACAAACATGGGTTTGTCCTGAGTACATTTTCAAATAATTTTGTAATAGGGAAATGGCTTAGTGCATGTTCTTAGAAATACTTGTGTATGTAAAGAAAGGAGGGGCTGATTATTTTTCTAAAAAGTAATTTATGATTTCTAATTTTCTAATGCGCCTTGGGTATGTGCCAAATGATGGAAAAGAAACAGTAAACTTTATGATTCTTGAGTGTGTCGTGGTGTACTTTTTTTAAGTTACTGGTAAGTACTTGCTATGAAGATAATATATGTTTTAAAACCTCTGCTATAAGCATGTGCTTTGTGTGTGGAAAAATCTCCCCCCACTGGATGGATATACATTTTACTTTTCAGTTACAGGTATGACCGTGACTGAAATGTAAACTGGGTCATTCAGAGCACATCATTCATTACCCATCTACCGACAACACATTAGACATGGTGCCTAGGGCCCACAAAAATTTTCTATAATCAGAAGAAAAATGAATATATTATGGCTTCTTAGCCTGCCCACACAGGAAATGAGTGTTGTTGCTTTGCAGATTTAATTCATTTTCATCCTTTTTTGTTGGGGACCATTTTGTGTGGCATTGGAGACTGTAGCCCCCATGAGCAAGGCCTTGAGAGAGGCCTGAGTCGTGAGAGAGACCACAGCGCTGGGAATGCAGGAGGCAGGCATGACCCAATGCTAGCACCAAGGGTTCCTGTAGGAACTCTGGCCTGAAGAATGCATTGTGCCCTTTGAAGCCTGCTTTGCTCTGTATAGCCCTGTTGGTATTAACCAGATAAGCATAAGGAGTGAACTTATCTCATGAAACAGGCCTTAACGACCAGCTGGGGTCAGCATGTCTAACAGACTAACCTGAGGCAGACCTCTATGTTCCTTCGATTGCTATCTATAGATACTATCTGTTTTCCATTAACTATAGCCTTTAGACATTAATTGATGAGCTGTACAGGCATGCTGTATACTGCTGCACATACCAATCCCTATAAAAGCCGTTTTGGAGAATGGCTCAGGGTATTCTCCACTAGAGAGAATCACCACCTCTTTTCCAGCCAGAACAACAGCTTGCTTCTGGGATGAGTCATTCTCATCTGCGATGGCCGGGAGAGCTACATAGGACAGGGTGTCCCACACTTTTCTCCACTTTTGAACAAAACAGCTCATTGCCTTAAGTTGTTATGGTACCACCAAATGATACCGCCAAATTTTTTGGATGGTACAATATAATTTTAGCAATTGCCCTGGCAGGTAGAACCATCAAATGAGGAAACAAGCTCAGAGAAATAAGGGGGCTAATTTGCTTGCGTTATCAGAGCTAGGGACAAAGCACAATTGGCAATGACTGGCAGTATCATTTGAATCAGCAGTTTCCAGCTTGATGTTCCTTAACCTGGAGATAGGAACACCTTGAATGGACTGTCAGTCTTAAGGGAGGAGTTTCCTCTTGAGTTATTCTGGTAATCAGCAGGGTAGCCATCTGAAGTGATTTCCCTCAATTATAGTTAACAAAACACTTGTTTTTGTTTCTCCAGCTGCTTCCCCACTTAAAACTAAACTTGATTAGACAATTTAGAACTTGCCGCCCTGGCTGCTGTAGCTCAGTGGATTGAGCATGGGCCTGTACACCAAAGGATAGCGGTTCAATTCCCAGTCAGGGCACATGCCTGTGTTGCAGGCCAGGTCCCCATCAGGGGGTGCACGAGAGGCAACCACACATTGATGTTTCTCTCCCTCTCTACTTCCCTTCCCCTCTCTCTAAAAATAAATAAACTCTTAAAAAATAAAAAAGAAATAGCTAATATCCAAGTTTCAATTTTGAATGTTTTGAATTCAAAGTACTGCCAGGTTAGAATAAGCACTCCCCACTCCCTAGACCAAAATGTATTCCACCCTTGTTGTCTTCAAGAACTCTTATCCCTGTATAGAGAACCACTTTCCATTCTCAAGTGTCTCTGAAGCCCAGAGTTTGACAATCTTTAAACACATTCACATTGGTAGCTGAAAGTGATAACAATACTTGCTGAGAACTGTCTAGTCTTCCTCCAGCACTTTAATGTAACTGAGACCTAAAGCAAAATTTACCTGTAACTGAATTTGTTTTTCAAAATCCTTCATCAAAATTTACTTTTGACTATTTAATTCTGTTCCTTTAAAAAAATGTTGACATTCTTAATGGTTCTAACTCATTTGTTTGTTCATTCAGAAATGCTAGTCAGTACCTTAGCTGGTGTGGCTCAGTGGACTGGGCACTGGCCTCCAAACCGAAAGATCGCTGGTTCAATTCCCAGTCAAGGCACAAGGTTGCAGGCCAGGTCCCCAGTTGGGGGCGTGCAAGAGGTAACCTCACACATTGACGTTTTTCTCCCTTTCTCATTCCCTTCCCCTAACAAGGTAAATAAATAAAATCCTTTTAAAAATTAAAAAGAAATGCTAGTCACTTAATTTCAACAGACTTTCTTTGTTGACTATAGTTACAAATTTCAAGACTCAAACTCTCAAACGTACAGTAGTTTAAACATACGTCAGCAGTATGCTAGCTAAAGCAGAGACTGGAACTGTAGACCACATTTCCCATCACTTTTCTGCAGCTGATTCTATTCATCACATTAAACCTGACTTCCTCTTGGGCTGGATCTCACAGAACTAAGATATCTAAAAGGTTATATCGAACAGCCCACTTCAGAGTTAAATTTACAAATTAAATTTATGAGCAAAGGGGAGTGAAGCACAATATAAAACATGACATTTGCTTTAAATTTCCTGCAACTTTATTGAAGAACTGAGAACATTTCTACCAAAATGTTTAACTGTTGTTAAACCATCAACTAGATTTTCATCATCGCAAGTGTCAGTTATCTTACAAACATGTTTATTATTGTTGAAGTATTACCAGTATGTCCTATTTTGAGAATTCTTTTCAATGGAAGTATCACTCTACTTATAGAGGTTTTTTGGATAGAGGTAATATTTGTTAGATAATTTAATACACCTCAAGGCCTTTGAAAAGCAGACTATAAATGAAACCAAAGCTAAGAATATTCTTACATTAAAGGTAAGTACTATTTGCAGGAAGAAAAATAGCTCACCTGCTTTCAGAATCTGTCTTGGAAATATTAAAGTTGATTCTGCTTAATCCATGGGTTTTAACTCCCATGATGTTACTGGATGCTATTGTCTTCTTACTGAAGACTACTCAAGCAATTTCTATTTCTGCTATAGCCATTTTGCTACCTAACACTAATGTCACAATTACAAAGGATATATTCAGGCTGCTACATGTTTAAAAGTTTTGGGTAGGAAAGAAAAAATGCAAAATACAGATCTTCTGTTCCATTCAGCTACAGTACTAAAATAGTTTTGTCCAAATTGTTTTATTTTACATATCAAGTTTATTTTTCTAAAGGTATATAAACAGTAAACAAGGTAAACATTCAATCAGATCTTAGCTTCTGCCAAGCATTATCTGTCCTCAACTGTCCCATGAAGTTCCAGTGCCTATGCACCCTAAATTCAGTAGTCGTCATCATCTTCATCGGAGTCCATCACTTTTCTCCTGTTGAACTGGTGGGGAGGGTGGGAATTAAACAAGTGTTACTGTATGTTTAAAAAAGCACAACCCAGATTTTCTCAGAAGTGATAATGCCACCTCCTACAAGACATTTTTGTCTGTCTTTAAAAAAACTTTGTGTTTTAGCTCTAAGGGATAATGACACAAAAGCCTTAAAGATTAGACCCCTCAATATATGCAGCCTTGCTCCCCAAACTTCCACATGTTACGCAATGGGGATATCTATGGGCTGAAACATGTTGTCACAGTATATGTACACTGAACATTTCAAATATCAATTTTTCTCTTTTGCCATGTGCATTTGGGGAAACTTACTTTAACTGTGGTTTTCTTTTCTGTTTGTTGGCTTACTTTTTCAAGGATTTCTATTAAACCTTGTTCTGTTACCTAGGATAACCAGAAAGAAAAACAGTACTTTTAAGCAGAGAATTGACTGAGCAGATAGAATCATTTTAGTCTTTCTGGGGTGTGGAGGTAAAGGTCAAGTGGGAAGACGAGGTAGGACAGGAGATTGGAACTACCAGTTATAACTACCCTGGCTGGTATAGGTCAGTGAGTTGAGTGCTCATCTGTGAACCAAAGTCACCAGTTTGATTCCTGGTCAGGGCACATGCCTGGGTTGCAGGCCAGGCCCTCAGCTGGGGGCCTGTGAGAGGCAACTGATTGTTTCTCTCACACATTGATGTTTGTCTCCCTCTTTCTCCTTCCCTTCTCTTCTAAAAAGTAAAAAGTCTTACCAAAAAAAATTAATAAACTACTCGTTGTAACTGCAGGCATACCTTGTTTTACTATGCTTTACTTTATTGCACTTCACAGGTGTTGCGTATTTTACAAAGTGAAGGCAAGACCCTCCAGCAAAAAAAAGATGATGACTGGCTTTATTGCAGCAGTCTGGAACCACACTTGCAGTATCTCTGAGGTATACCTGTTATTTTAAGTTCCAAACAGAACTGCTCTGCTAGTCATCTGAGAGGGGGAAAGTATCCAGAAAAATCCAAAGTTAACAGGTATTTAAAAACCTTTACCACCACTAAGAGACAAAGACAACCACCTACACCCCTCTGTTGTGTCAGTGAGAGAGACACACCACCTCTTCCCTTGAGACCCTGAAAGGTTAAATGCAGGAGATAGTCACTCAAAAAAGATGAACCAGTCACTGAGTCTTCCACACATCATTTTAGTGTAAGGGGTTCAGGGCAGGAGTGAGGCGTTCAGGGTGTGGTGGCAGCAGAGGGCTTCCCAGTGCAGGTGGGGTGCATGTGCATCTTTAGGGACAGTATTGCAAAAATGTACCCATCATGGCATTACAGCAACACACAATAACCAGGAATTTTAGCACCCCCTCACTTGCAAAAAAAGCTTAAGGTCTACCTATGTTGGTAGTTTTTTTTAATATGAATTGTTGAGAAGCCCTGGTTGGTCTCAGACACCAACGAGGTTCCACAACAATGTCAGGAAAGGAAAGCAGAGAGGACTTTCAGAAAGGCAGTTATTTATGCTCGATACAATTATTCTCGCCTTTAAAATTGCTTCCTTGAAATAGCCAACAAGATTTCTGTAACCAGAAAATGAAATTGGGTTGGTTTTTTTTTTGAGGGAGACAGAAACACTGATTTTGTTGTTCCACTTATTTATGCATGCATTGGTTGATTTTTTTACCTTTTATTTTTTGAATATATTTTATTGATTATGCTATTACAGTTGTCCCATTTTCCCCCTTCACTCCCCTCCACCCTGCACACCCCCTCCCACCCACATTCCCCCCTTTAGTTCATGTCCATGTTTCATAAGTTCTTTAGCTTCTACTTTTCCTACACTATTCTTGCCCTCCCCCTATTTTCTACCCACCATCTATGCTACTTATTCTCTGTACCTTTTCCCCCTCTCTCCTCCTCCCACTACCCTGTTGCTAACTCTCCATGTGATCTCCATTTCTGTGGTTCTGTTCCTGTTCTAGTGTTTGACTAGTTTTTGTTTTAGGTGTGGTTGTTAATAACTGTGAGTTTGCTATCTTTTTACTGTCTTATTTTTTATCTTTTTCTTAGATAAGTCCATTTAACATTTCATATAAGGACTTAGTGATGATGAACCCCTTTAACTTCACCTTATCTGAGAAACACTTTATCTGCCCTTCCATTCTAAATGAAAGCTTTGCTGGATAGAGCAATCTTGGATGTAGGTCCTTGACTTTCATGACTTCAAATACTTCTTTCCAGCCCCTTCTTGCCTGCAAAGTCTCTTTTGAGAAATCAGCTGACAGTCTGATGGGACCCCTTTGTGGGTAACTGCCTCCTTATCTCTTGCTGCTTCTAGAATTCTCTCCTTCATTTTAATCTTAGCTAATGTAATGATGATGTGCCTTGGTGTGTTCCTCCTTGGGTCCAACTTCTTTGGGACTCTCTGAGCTTCCTAGACTTCCTGGAAGTCTATTTCCTTTGCCAGATTGGGGAAGTTCTCCTTTATTATTTGTTCAGATGACTTTTCCACTTGTTGCTCTTCCTCTTCCCTTTCTGGTACCCCTATAATTCAGATGTTGGAACGCTGAAAGATGTCCTGGAAGTTCCTAAGCCTCTCATTTTTTTGAATTCTTGTTTCTTCCTTCTTTTCTGATTGGATGTTTCTTTCTTCCTCTGTTCCACTCCATTCATCTGAGTCCCAGTTTCCTTCCCATCACTATTGGTTTCCTGTACATTTTCTTTTATTTCACTTACCGTAGCCTTCATTTTTTCATCTCATTTGCAACCAAATTCAACCAATTCTGTGAGCAGCCTGATCACCAGTGCTTTGAACTGTGCATCTGATAGGCTGGCTATCTCTTTGTCATTTAGTTGTATTTTTTCTGGAGCTTTGATCTGTGCTTTCATTTGGGTAATTTTTTTTGTCTTGATGTGCCTGTTATGTAGTGAAGGGCGGAGCCTTAGGTGTTCACCAGGGCAGGGCAACCCAGTTGCTGGGTTGTGATGCTGTATGTGGGGGAGGGGTCAGAGAGGGAACAATGGTGCTTGCTCTGCTCTCTGTCAGATTTCAGTCCCTTCCACTGCTTCCCCCAAGCATACAGGGCCCTTCTGGTGCTAATTCCCGTGTGGGTGGATTTGTGTACATTCTAGGACCCTGTGGGTCTCTCCAATGAACTCTCCTGTGAGGCTGGGAGTTTCTCCGCTGCTGCGTCAACCCCCACAGGTGTTTTCAATCAGTGTTTTGAGGCTTAATTTCCCCCTGCTGGGGCCCTGGGTTGTGTGGTCTGTCTTGCTCCCCAGTTTCGCCTGGTTTATCTATGCTCAAATGTGGGACCACCCAGTTCTGCAAGCCACCTTGCACGCCAAGCCCTTCCACAATCCACCTCCCTGGGTCCGCCCGCTGCTGCCTTGTGCACCTGGGGTCGTCAGCTGTCCTGCTGAGAGCCCTCTCTGTTCCAGCTCCGTGACTCCGCCCCTCCTACCAGTCTGGATGCATGTGTCTACTTTAACTCGTTGGTTTTCAGACTTTCTTACAGTTCAATTTTCTGTCAGTACTGGTTGTTATTTTGTTTCTAAATTTTTGTTGTCCTTATTTTGCTTGTGCAAGGTGGCACAGTGTGTCTACCTACGCCTCTATCTTGGCTGAAGTCCCACTGGTTGATTCTTGTATGTGCCATGACTAGGGATCAAACCCCCAATGTTGGTGTATTGGGACGAAGCTCTAACCAACTGAGCTACCTGGCCAGGGCAAAACTGACTTTTGAAGACATGTTTTCATAAAGTAGATAACAGCAGGTAAAACTAACTCAAGCTTACCTTCCCACTTAGCTGTCCATATCTTGCCATCTGTATAAGGTAATTCTCTACTCCTTTAGTTTTTTCAGGCTTTACAAGTGCTAAGTTACTTACTAAAAAGAAAAAAAATACAAAAAGACATCAAAACTAAATGCATTTATAACTTAAAATTAAGCAACAACATTTCCAAAGTACTTCACAGATTTATTTATGTCTTTAGACTACCAAGGTAGCAATGGCAGAAGGTACTGTTACCCTTTTAAAAATGAGGAAACTGAGGAAACTGCCCTGGCGAGATGGCTCAATTGGATGGAGCATCATCCTGTACACCAAAAGATTGAGGGTTCAATTCCTGGTCTGGGAACTTACCTAGATTGTGGACTTGATCCTCAGTCTTTCTCCCTCTCTCTCTCTTAAATCAATAAACATATCCTTGTGTAAGGATTAAACAAAATGAGGAAACTAATGTTCAGCCATGTCAATCTCAGTCAAGGTCACACAAAGGTAGTGGCAGAGCCAAGATTAAACTTGGGTCCTCAGAGTCTAAGCCCCATACTTTCTTTTTAAAAATATATATTGAGTTGACCAGAAAGTCCATTTAGTTTTTTCCCTAAAATAAAACACATTTTTTATTTTCACCAATAACTTTACTGATTTGGATATTTTGAGTATATTGGCTATCTCCCACATGGTATAACATTCATTGTTCTCAATTAATGTCTTAACTTGATAGTTATCAAGTGCAACTGGTTTACCTGACCATGGAGCATCATCCAGCAAGAAATCCCCAGCACGAAACTTCACAAATTACTTTTAACAAGTTCGATCAGTCATAGCACCTTCTCCATACACTGCAAAAATCTTTTTTTGTTTTTACCTTTCTTGAAATAATAAAACATAATATGCTGAAAATGTTGCATATTTTCTTCCACCTTCAATATTGTAATAGCTACCCCAAAATTGACCAATTTTGATGTTTTTTTTTTAATTTTTAATTTTTTTAAAGATTTTTTAAGATTTTTAAAGAGAGGGAAAGACAGGGAAAAGAGGAGAGAACAATGATCGGTCACCTCTCACACGCCCCCAACTGAGGACCTGGCCCAAAACCCAGGCATGTGCCCTGACTGGGAATTGAACTGATGACCTTTCGGTTACCAGGCCAATGCTCAACCCACTGAACCACACCAGCCAGGGCTTGTTTTTTTTTTTTTTTAAATGCATACTGATATGACAGCTGTCACAATACAATCTAATACGATTAATTGGAATGAAGTTAAAGACAACTAAGTGCCACTAAGAGTCATCTTATGGAAAAACAAATGAACTTTTTGGCCAACCCAAAATGACTGTTCTCTGGAAAATAAGTTATATATAACTACATATAAAATAAGTATCCACCTAAGGCTGCCTCTTCTTAGCTGGGCCTCAAGTTACAATACAGAAGATACTAGTCCATTCCAACTGATTCATTTAATTTTTTTTTCTACATGGTTTTCTTCTTGGTTTTTATTATGAAAATTGTAACTAAAACAGATACATGATTTTCTTTGGTTTTTAATTATGAAAAATTATTAACTAAGACAAATACAATAAACCCCTCATTTTCCTATCACTGACATCAACCACTACCAACACTTTGTAACTAACTTAACAGTTGTTGACTGTAAATTTTACCTAATGAGCACTGAGGGGGTCATCTCCTTGGTAGACCAAGCCGATTCATTTAATAATTTAAGTCCATTTCTTTAGGTTTATAAACTTCACATTTCTTATAAGTATCTGTATTTTAAGTGTTTTTAAGTTAAATAAATATTTCATCTAGAGGCAGCAATAATTTCATACCTCACCATTCAACTAACCCAAGCCAACTTTATGGAAATAAAGAAAACTGAAGATGCTTACACCGGGCCCGGGCTGACTGATCCAGAACTTGGGCTAAGATACTGTTTCTCATTTCTGCTTCTCTACAACAAGAACAGGTCAGGCAAAATTAGGACTAAGCTGTCAGCATTCCTACTGAACACACAAAAATGCAACTCACTCAATACGTTTCCCAAGATGGAAGGTTGCTACAGAGAGACTGAGCTACAGTAGGTGCTGTATGGATGGCAGCAGCTCTCATTAGAGGACCCCCCTCACAGACTCATAGTTGGAGAGCAGATGACAGCTAGTGGACAGAGGAGGGGAGGGGGTGGAGGGATCAAGGAAAAAGAACTCATGGACATGGACAACAGTGTGGTGATTGCTGTGGGGAGGGAGATATAAGGGGACTAAATGGTCATGGAAAAGATGCAATAAAGATTAAATTTCAAAAATAAGTAAGAGTCCACTCTTGGTCTCAAAAGCCAGCTTTACATGTGTGGGTATAAACCTACAAGGCTGAAAGGTACAACTTTACATTTTTATAACTTACATAGGAGTTTTGGTTCAGCCACCATTACCAACATTTACTAGGTATCCACTGTGTAAGACACGGTGCTAAAAACTTGTAGTGAGATTAAAAGACTGATTAATCCATGTAATCTCAGATGAAGAAACTGAGACCTAGGGAAACTGTAAGGGGACACAGGTAACTGTGGCAAAGCTAGAACCAAATCCCATTGTTTCAAGACAGTTCTATTTTTGGGGTAGGAAGGGGGAGTGAAATTAAACTCTGCAACTATCTTTGCACCTTCCCACCTGTCCAAGTAGGAACTAGTTCATGTTCCTAGCAAAGTGGTTTCAAACTTTTTTAAAGTAGCAGCAATTTTTTTTAAGTGAAGTCCTTCAAGGAACTTAACACAGACAAAAGCAGAAATTCTTTGGCGGAACTGAGGGGGAACTGGGGCTGCCTATGCCCACTACCGCCCCCCATCAGAGGAGCCCTAGGGTTCATGGAACACAATTTGAAGTCCACTTCCATGGGCCATTTCCTTACTGCACCTGAGTATTTCAGTTCAACCCTGCCATAAACAACTGTTACTCCATTTCAGTGAATCTAAGATATCGTTGACTGTAAGATGGACCATGGTGTTGTGTACTTCTAAGAACAAAAAAAGCGCCTAGATGAGGAGTCTAATAGGAGACCCCACACTCAAAGCTGGGGCATCAAAGAGCAATGGCCACAACAAAGTAAACAGGAAATCAACTTGCCATGCAAAAAGGGACAGCAAATAAGGGTGCATGCATCAAACCTGTCCCTGAGTGGAGGAAAAAAATTCCTTTGAGAATTTCAACTTCAAGCTTTAGTCATGCAAATTTACTGTCTGAATCCACGCTACCAGGGTGGAGGGAAGGAGTGGGAACCTCAAGCATCAAACTTAATTTTAAGATGTCTCAGATTAGAACTGTACCCAAGTGATGGCAGAAGCAAAAGTAAACCCTCTCTGACAGAACCCAGGACAGCAGTGACTGATCATGAAACCCACCCAATTTCAGTTATGTTAAAACGTGAACAAAGACACACCTCAGAATCAATGACATTCACGTAGTTTCACTTTTTTCTTAGCACCATCCCAGGTGTTTACTATCTTACCCCACTAATACAAGCTGTGTATGAGCAGGAACCTTCTCTGACTTGCCTATTCCTATGGACCCAGCATAGTTCCTGACCTACAGCAGGTGCTCAGTAAATATTCACTGACTGAGTTGAAAGGCAGCGTGATGGAGGCAGGGAAAAATGAGGAATCAGTCAATAAGCATAGTTTCAATTTTGCAAGATGAAAAAGTTCTAGAGATCTGTTGCACAATAATGAGAATATAGTTAACACAAAAGAACTGTATACTTACAAATGGTTGCTACAGTAAATCTGTTATGTATTCTTTTATCACAGAAATAAAAATGTAGCATGATGGGATAAATAACTATTCATTCAATAAACCTGCCAAGGGTAAGATATTCTGCCATGTGCTAGGATAAAATAATAGTATAACAGTTAATATTTACCTAGCATTTACTAAATTTGAGGTACTGGACCCATGTAACCTTCACAACATCCCTAGGAGATAGTCCTAGTATCATGTTCATTTTAAGACAATCATAGCTTAGCAGAGAAACAAACCGGTAATTGTATTTAACAAGGTAGTAAGTACTGTGAGATTCTACGGATACCTTGGTGATTTATGAAAAATCACTATTCCAGGAAAAACTTAGATTAACATACTATTAAAATAACAGTTAAAAAAACATTTGGTGAAACAACCCTTCAGAGCTCCAACCTATACCTGTGCTTTGCCTCCTGTTGTGCTGCATCGCCAGGATCCTGAAAAAATAATTTTGTCTTAGTCAAGTAATTTCACAGGGGATAAAACAAAGTATTTTGTTTCAGATAGAGATCAAATTGCCAAATAATTAAAAGCTGGGTCTTCCAAGTGGGCGGGGGGGGATGAAGACAATTATACTTGAACGACAATAAAAAAAATGAAAAGGAAAAAAAGATGGGCCTTCCAGAAGTTAATGGGATGGTTTCCACTTATTAAAATGCTTTGTTAGCCTTCTAAAGTCACAATCTAGTGGAATGTTTTAGAACACAAACAACCATTTGGGAGGGGAATCCCTGTACAATGAAAATGTATTTGAGGAGACAAAAATAACTTCTGGGGTTGAAAAATGTGCTGGGTATTGGGGACGCTGCTGATTCAAATACCCTTCCTTGGAGACTATCGCGTTCTATCCCTTCCACAGTCCTCTCCCTCTCTTGACAATACAGTCATTACTTGACTTCTATTGGACTGGTGTTTAGGGTCCGGCTCCTCCCCGGGGCTGTCACTTGGATTGGATGCGCCCCACTGTACCTCTCACAGCAGACCCCCCAACAAATGTTGGTCTACTACTGCAGTCAGAATTCTACAAAACAATTCCGCTGGAACCAGTAGTCAAAACGTCAAAACAGGCTAAACGTTCGGCTGTGGACCGACGCTAGCCCGGGTGCGACCTCTGGGGCGAGTCTAACCCTGCCCAAGAGAGGACTCGAGCCGGACCCACCCGGGACAGCACGTGGTCGGCAAGCTGCCCGAAACCCCACGCGACGCAACAGGGAGAAAGGCCCAGGACAGACACCAAGTCAGAAGCGGGGATCCCCGCCAGCGGGCCCAAGAGCCTCCGCTTGCGGCTGCGCCCTCCACCTCGGGCGAGGGCGGTGCCCCGCAGGAGGATGGGCAGGGCCCGCGGCGGGCACGCTCACCCCTTGCTTCGCCTGCAGCTCGGCAAGCCTTTGCTTCCGCAGACCCTCCAGCTCCTCCTCTGCCATAGCGCGACGGTCCGGGTGGAACAGCCGGAAGCCCGCTGCGGCCCTCTCGGAATTACTTCCCTTAGCCTCACCGGGAGAGCACAGCCTTCCCCTCTGCGCAGGCGCCCGCAACTCCCAGGCATCACCAATTCAGCCCGGAGCCGCGTCGCCGGACGCAGCCAGGGCGCCTGGAGAGGCTCGATTCCGGGATCGCTGGTGGTCGGGTTTGGGGCGGGGCTGTGGTCGGAACCCGTGTAGGGAGCTATCTCCCGTGCGGCCCTACCTCCCTTCCCCGAGTGGAAGCTCTGCATTTGGCGGGTTTCACGTAGGCTAGGACGCAGCTGCTAGTGGGATATGATAGAAATCTAAAAACAGGTCCTCGTAAGCAAGTAAAATAGTAACAGACAAAACTTATTGGTGGCCTATGGATAGGCTCATGTTGTCTCCATTTATAGATGAGGATCCCTGAGCTAAGAAAGATGAAGTGGTTGATGAAAATGTTCTTAAACTGGATTGTAGTGAGAGGGCTGCACAACTCTTAAATATGCTACAAAGACATTAAATTGTACACTTCAATTGGGTTAAAGGGGTGCCAGCGGTGGAGATAGAAGAGACTCGCTGGTCACTGGTCATTAAGAAGCCAAGTTAAAGCAAGTTGGAGGGTGAGACTTGGGCACAGACAGGCCTTTACTCCAAGGTTCGGAGCCAACTTCTGGACACCCCTTTCCCCTCGACGGCCGTCGGAGGCTGTTGGGGTGGGGAACTGTGGTTGCGTGAACTCCCTGGCAGGGGTGGTGTGGGGAGGGTGCAGCTTTGGAGTGGGGGCATTGGTCTGTGTGGAGTAACCTGTTAGTATTTCAGGTTATGTATGCGCCCGCTGTTTTTTTAATTGTGACAAAATATAATATAAATTTTTCCATATTTGACTGTTTTTACTGTACAGTTTAATAGTGTTATTAAGTACATTCACGTAAACTCTTTTCATCTAGTAAAACTAAAACTCTATACCCATTAAAAAACAACGCCCCAACCCCCTTCCCCTCTCTCCCCAAACCCTAGTAACCATTGTATTCTCTGTCCCTTATGATTTTGACTGACTACTGCATGTAAATGGAATCATACAATATTTGTCCTTTTGTGACTGGCTTATTTCACTTGGCATACTGTCCTCAAGGTTCGTTCATGTTGTAGCATGTGTTAGAATGCCCTTCCTTTTAAGGCTGAAAAATATTCCACTATGTGTGTATATCACATTTTGTTTATCCATTCATCTATCAATGGACACTTGGGTTGTTTCCACTATTTGGCTATCATTAATAATGCTGCCATGAACATTATTTAGAGTATAAATATCTTTCAATTTTTGGGGATAGAGAATCTATGTGTTTTTAATTTGATGTTCTTAAACATTAATAATGCTTTTTCTCTAATATTTAAATAAATAGGCAAGATTTGGGAGGGTGGAGAGAGTGTTAAAATGGTAGTCTGAAGTCTTGAATTCCATTTCAGTGTGTCACAGTCGAGACCCTTGTGAACCATTTGTGAAATGGGTTAGGGGCTGGCTCACATGACTTCACTCATAAATGTCAGCCGTACGTGGGCTGGTGCCTGAGTGACACTCACAAGGAAGCAAGGAAACCAGAATCATGTGAAAACCAAATCAGCAAACAGGTATTTTCATGTCATTCCTTAAATCGGAACACACTCCCAGTGGGTCAAACATTTAAAGGTTTAAAAAATATGTCACAAAACCATGATAAATTTTTTATGTATTTACATAACTATTTAGTGACAGAAATGAAAGGACTCTCCAAAAATCCATCTGGACTGGGCCTCTCTTCTAAATATATTCTCTGACAGCTTTTAATTTTCTTCTAAGATCATCAGCCTGGTCAGGTTTTCTTGTTTCTTCTTAAGATAACTTTAATTTCTAGAGAATCATTCATTTCCATCAGGCTTTCACGTTTTAGAAACGTTTGACTATCACACTTGTATGTATGGTTAGATCCTTTTTAGGGATTGTTGGTTTGATTGTTGACTTGATTTATTTGGATTATTGTTTTTTTGTCTTTCTTTTCTTTTTAAAAAAATTTATTTGTTTTTAGAGAGAAGGGAAGGGAGGGAGAAAGAGAGGGAGAGAAATGTCAATGTGAGGGAGAAACATCGATCAACTGCCTGTCGTATGCTCCCTGACCAGGACTGAACCTACAACCCAGGCATGTGCCCAGACTGGGAACAAACCAGCAACACCTTTTGTTTTGCAGGACAACACCCAACCTACAGAGCCAGGTCAGGGCTCCTTGTTTCTCTTGATTATGCTTTCTAGATGTTTTAATATTTCACTGTTTTTTTCCCCAAAAAACCCTCAAATTTATCACTATTCATTCATAAATGATTACTTTCTGCTTTTATCTTTATTTCTATCTCTTTTTATATCTTCATTGTTATTTCTTTTTTTAAAAGATTTTATTTATTTATTTTTAAAGAGAGGGGAAAGGAGGGAGAAAGCAAGGGAGAGAAACATTGTGTGTGGCTGCTTCTCAAGTGCCCCCCGTTGGGGACCTGGCCTGCAACCCAGGCATGTGCCCTGACTGGGAATTGAACCAGTGACCTTTTGGTTCACAGGCTGGCACTCAATCCACTGAGCTACACCAGCCAGGGGTCTTCATTGTTATTTTCTTTCAGTTCCTTCAGATGGATGTTCTATTTGTTTCTTTTTATTTATTCCTGTTGAATAATGAAAACATTTAAGGAATTCATTTACTTGTGAGTACAGTTTTAGTTGCATCCCATATGTAGGGTTTTCAGGGTTCACATTTTTCTCCATCATAAGTTCTAAAACATTTTTCTGTTGTTTTGAGGTAGTAATAATTTCTTTAAACTTTGACAAAATATTTGAGTTTTTTTAAGCCAATGATATATGGGGAAAGACAGCTATTCCTGGCCCAGTCTTAACTACCCCAGTCTCAGTTCCCCAAAGGTAAAAACCTTCCCTCTAGCTTTCTCTTTAGTTGTTCCTCTAGTATTATCTTCAAGTATTCTTTTAACAACTATTTATCCAGTGCCTGCCTCCTAGATGCCAAATAACTATTGTATGTACCAGTATGTATAGAGGTGAGTAAAATCATGGGGGGCTGGGCAGGGCAGAAGAGAGCAATGGGGGGAGATGGGGACAACTGTAACTGAACAACAATAAAAAATTTTTAAATTAAAAAAATAAAAATAGGCAAATGTCACTGTTTATTGTCACTTACACAGTACTGGTGAAAGATTGACTAAATATGTAAATAAATAAAAGACAGCCTATAGATTACATGGTGATAAGTGAAGTGCTACAGAGGAAAAAATAAAGCAGGTAGTGGGAATAGAGAATGGTGTGTCAAGGAAGTCTTCACTGAGATGTGAGTTTTGAATAAAGACCAGAAGGAAAAAAATAAGAAAATCACAAAGATATCTTAGGGAAGCATATTCCAGGCAGAGGGAACAGAAATGCAAGGACCCTGAAGTAGGAGCATGCCTGACATGTTTAAGGAACTACAAGAGAACCAATGAGGCTAGACTGTAAACTATGAGAGGAAGGAAGAAGGCGAAGGCACAGTCAGGAAATGAGTTAAGAGGCTTTATATTTAAATAATATACTTATGTTGTTTCTCTTTTTCCTTTTTTTTGTTTTTTGAGAGAGAGAGGGAGAGAGATAGAAAAAGATAGACTTGTTGTTCTACTTGTTTATGCATTCATTGATTGATTTCTACATATGCCTGACCAGGGCTCAAACCTGCAATGTTGGTGTATCAGGGCAATGCTCTAACCAACTGAGCTACCTGAGCAGGACTGTTATTTCTTAATTTGCATAATTTAGACATTTTATAAGTCTAAATGGATGGATATTCCATCCATTTAGACTTTATCCACCACTCCTATGATGGATAAAGATTTAACACATTTCTAGAACCCCTGTTTCCTTTCCTTCTTAGTTTCCTAAAATACATATTACTATTTTTAGTTCTAAAGTTAGTTATTGTTATATCTTCAAGTAATATAGTTACACCTGTTTCTTATTCCATTAAGTTTAGACGGTGTCTCTTTTTAAAATTTTTTATTGAGTTATTGGGGAAACATTGGTTAATATAATTATATAGGTTTCAGGTGTACAGCTCTACATTATCTGTATATTATACCTGTGTGTTCACCACCCCTGGTCAGGTAGCTCAGTTCTTGGGTTGCACGTTCAATCCAAGTTTAATCCCCTGGTCACAGCTCATAAGGGAGATGACCTGTTGATGTGTCTGTCACACATCAATATACCTCTCTCCCCCTTCCTTGCTCTCTAAAATCAACAAACATATCCTCAGATGAGGATTTTTTTAAAAAGTACGCACACACAAAAAGAAGCAACCAAAGAATGCATAAATAAGTATAATAACAAATTGATGATTTTATCTCTCTCAAATCAATAAAATTTTTTTAAATTTAAATATTTTCTCTCATTTGATGGGTTGCCCTTTAATTTTGTTGATAGTGCCTTCTGATGCTCAAAAGTTTTTAATTTTTCCCTGGCTGATGTGGCTGAGTGGATTGAGTGCTGGCCTGTGAATCAAAGGGATGCCAGTTCGATTCCCAGTCAGGGCACATGCCTGGGTTGTAGGCCAGGTCCCCAGTAGGGGGCACACGAGAGGCAACCACACATTGATGTTTCCTCTCCCTCTCTTTCTCCTACCCTTCCCCTTTCTCTAAAAATAAATAAACAAAATATTTAATTTTGATAAAAAACTTATCTATCCTTTTTTACCTGTGCTTTTGATGTCATATCTAAGAAATCATTGTCAAATCCAGTGTCATAAAGCTTTTCCCCTTATTTCCTTCTAGAAATTTTACAGTTTTAGCTCTTATGTTCAGGTCTTTGATCTTTTTTGAGTGTTTTTTTGTAGATGGTATAAGGTAAGGGTCCAACGTTTTTTGTCTTTTATTTTTGCATGTGGTTATCCAGTTTCCCCAGCACTATTTATTGAAAAGACTGTCAATTCCTCCTTTGAAGAGCCTTGGTACCTTTGTCAAAAATCATTTTATCCATATATTTCAAATTTCATTTCTGTGCTCTCCATTTTCCTTTGTTCTATATGTCTGTCTTTATGCCAGTACCATATACTATGTTGAATACTGTATGTAGCTTTGTAGTACATTTTGAAATCATCAAATGTGAGACTTCCAACTTTGTTCTTTTTCAAGATTGTTTTGGCTATTCAGGATCCCTTGAGATTCCGTATGAATTTCATTTTTAAAAAACTTATTTATTGATTTTTTTAGAGAGAAAACTCTATTTGTATTCCATATATTTATGCATTCATTGGTTGATTCTTTTATGTGCCCTGACCTGGGAACCTGGGTGTATCAGGATGATGCTCTGACTAACTTAGCTACCAGGCTCTCCATATGAGTTTTATTTTATTTTATTTATTTTTTAAATATCTTATAATTTTGTTTGTCCATTATACTTCAATAAAGCTGAAAAAAATTACACGATTCCAAAGCTCGAATCTTACCCTAATCTGTCATGTGCAAGCCCACCCCGCCACTCCTCAGCAAGTTTGGCCAAACTGTTTCAGGTACTCAGTGCACATCCCAGAGCGAGCCCCTACCCTGCCCAACCTCATCCACCTCTGGGGACACCATCCATCATCTATGTACTCACATAGGCCAAAACCCCTATAGTCATCTTTGACTCTTCTCTTGCCTAGTCCCCAGATGCAGTAGATCAACAAATCCCACTACTTCTACCTCCAAAATGCATCTGGAACCTGACCACATCCCACCACATGCCTGGCTCTCCTCCTGGGCCAAGGCACTACCAAATCAGCTACCTAACTATTTTCCCTGACTCTAGTATCTCCCCCTTCCTATCCATTCTCTCCCAGCACTCCAGTGTTTTTCTCTTCTTTCTTTTTTTTTAACTTCCTGTTTTTCTGCTTGTGATGCATTTTTTAAAATTTTATTGTTGTTCAAGTACTGTTTTCTGCCTTTTCCTCCCACCTCTCCCTGCTACCCTAGCTATCCCCACCTCTCTCCCCTGATTCCATCCCCCCTTGGTTTTGTCCATGGGTCCTTTTTTTAAGATTATTTATTTATTTATTTATTTATACAGATAGGGGAAAGGAAGGAGAAAAAGAGGGAGAGAAACATCAATGTGTGGTTACTTCCCATGCGCCCCCTACTGGGGACCTGGACATGGGTCCTTTATAGTTGTTCCTGAAAACCTTTCACCCTTCCCCCCTCCCCATTCCCCCCCCCCCCCCCCCCCCCCCCCCCCCCCCCCCCCCCCGTTTTCCCTCTGGTTACTGTCAGTTTGTTCTTAATTTCAATGTCTCTGGTTATATTTTGCTTGCTTGTTTGTTTTGTTGATTAGGTTCCACTTAAAGGTGAAATCATTCCATATGGATTTTAAAATAAGGTTTTCTATTTCTTCAAAAATCATCATTGGGATTTTGATGGATATTGCATTGAATCTGTAGATTACTTTGGGTCATATTGTCATCTTACAATATTAAGTCTTCCAGGCCACAAATACAGGGTATCTCTCCATTTATTTGTGCCTTAATTCTTTCAGTGACGACTTGAAGTTTCTGGTGTACAAATCTTTTCTCCTTGGTTTAGCTTACTTCTATGTATTTTATTCTTTTATATGCTAATGTAAATGGAATTGTTTTCTTAATTTCCTTTTTGAATTGTTCATTGTTAATGTATAGAAATAAAACTGATTTTTGCATGTTAATTTTGTATCTTGCCAGTTTGCTGAATATGTTTATTAGTTCTAACTCTTCCTTATTGGAATCTTTAGGCTTTTCTACATATATGATCATGTTGTTTGCAAACAGAAATGATTTTACTTCTTTTTTTCAAATCTGGTCTTTTATTTCTTTTTCTTGCACACTGGCTCTGGCTAACTTCTAGTATTATGGTGAATAGATAAGGTGAAAGTAAGCATTCTTACTTTGTTCCTAATTTTATTTTAAAAAATATTTTATTTATTTTTAGAGAGAAGGGGTGAGAAGGGGAAAGAGAGAGAGAAACATCAGTTGGTATCCACCGAGCCACACCAGCCAGGACACTTTGTTCCTAATTTTAGAGGAAAGTTTCAGTCTTTCACTGTTAAGATTTTAGCTGTGAGTTTTTCATATATGGACTTTATTATTTGGAGGCAGTTACTTCTATTCCTAGTTTGTTGAGTGTTTTTATCATGAAAGTGTTAAATTTTGTCAAATGCTTTTTCTATATCAATTGAGATGATGATGTGGTTCTTTCCCCTTCATTCTCTTACTGTGATGTGTCAATTAATTTTCATGTGTTGAAATTTCCTTGTATTCCAGGAATAAATCTCATTTGTTTGTGGTATATAATCCTTTTAATATGCGTTGGACCCCAGCCAAAGGTGCCTAGAGGAGATGGCTAGATAAAGAGCACACTGGCTGATGGGAGACTACCCAGCTGTAGAAAGTGATGAGGAATCAGTATGGGTACTTGGGTTAGTTTTCTATGCTACACATTACCACAAATGTCACAGCTAAAACAGCAGGCAGGCTCCTGGCACAGTATTCTGGGTTCTCTTCTCAGAAGCCATTACATTGGAGGTCCTGGCTGGTGGCAGAATTGAGTTCCTGGAGGTGAGAGCCAAGGTCATTTGTTTCTATTGTTTTATGGCTCCCTCAAGGCCTGCAGGGGGCCTCTGCCTTCCATTAGGTACATCACCGAATCAGGATTGCGCTCTCCTCCTCTTCACATTTCTGTCTGTGCTCAAGGGGAAATCCCAGACCATCCTTGAGTCCTGCTACCCCAGTGCCAGGGGATGCCCAGTGCACAAAGGACCCCATACTGGCAGTGCTGGCGCACACGCAAGCAGTGCTGGGGAAGGCCCCTGCCCCCTCTCAGGAACCAAGAGTGAGTTTGTTCTTGTTCCCCAGATGCAAGGTCTTGGTCACAACCCACAGGCTTCATTTGCTTAGGGACCCAGCATGAATTTGGGGATTGGGGCTGGTCACCACCACCCACCCTCCAGGCCTCCAGCTCTGCCTTCAGGAGCGTTCTTCAGCCCTACTCCTTCCTGGTGGGACAAGAGCAGAGATACCAATCCACATCACTTCCTGTATCAGGCTCACCTAAAGGAAACTATGCCAGTCCTGGTTGACATAAAAACCTGTGAAACCGCCACCAAGAGCATCCGCAGATTGTAAGGAATAGTAGCCCTTCAGCCATCAGGTCAGGGATTTTAGTGGATCAAGCAGATTTGGGAGATCAAGTTGGGGCCCTAGCACCTTTCAAAGCTCCTCTGAATGCAGGATCAGACCTATTTCCTGGTGGGAAGGGCTCACCCTGCTTACTAAATAGGATATAAAGCAGGGGTGTCAACCTCATTTTCACCTCACAGTTGCCTTCAAGGGCTGAATGTAATTTGAAGACTGTACAAAGGTAACTACTCCTTAACCAGGGGCAAGTAGCTTGGCACTGCTGCTGCTGGGTAGAAACAAGGTGCCGGGCCAGATTCGGCCTGTGGGACTTGTGCTTGCCACCTGATATAAAGGGAGGGAAAGGGCCCAGAGAAGCAGCTTTTTCAGCATGATGCTGTAATGCCGCCACCACTCCTGGGCCTGGCCAGATTACACACAAATGTAGACAATGGGCCATGTAACAGGGTCCTAAAGCATGGGTCCCACACCCAAGTCCTTTCCTGAGTACGTATATTTGTTCACTGGCACTGCACTCACTAGGCCGGAAGACCCTACATTCTGGTGGGAACCAGCCGGTGGCCCAACTCTGCAAGGGGGACAGGTGTGCACAAGTGACTGAAGGTGGAAGCCATATCTAAGGGGAGGCAGGTGTTTCTCTCCCTCACCCACCAAGGTGGAACTCAGTGCCTGTGCAGTGGGGGCTGCTGACTTACACACGCACCTGGAGGCCCCTGTGCTTTCAGCCTGTGAAGACCACAGCCAAGGCTCTGGCCAAAGGGCAGAGCCACTGGTTAAGTTAGAATAACTCCTCACCAGGCCCCCAAGTACAAAGCAAATAGTACCTGTGCCACCAGGCCATCCCTTTCAGATGGATTGTCAGGGACACTGCTTTATGCTCAAACTCCCACCTCCACCTCAGCTGACCTTCATGTAGGATACTATTTCCACAGAAATAGGCACCTTATGAACTGTTACTTTTAGATGTTAAAACCTATCAACAGTCCCCCAAATTATCCTGTAGTTGTCAGGTACAGGAATGCACATCAGCTGTGATTTATAAAGACCTGTACCTGGAAGATCCAGGCAAGAAAACATGTTACAGACACAATTGTCTCCAGGCCCTGCTGTGACCAGGGACAATGGGGTATCTCACTTGTACAGAAACCAAACTCTGGTTTCAAAATTACTGCCATCAGGTAAACAGGCAATGCAGTGTTTGCCCACAAGGGGACCACTTGGCTAAGCTCCAACCAGCCTCCCTCTGGGTCAGGTAGTGTAATACCCTAGCTGCCTCTTCAGGGACAAGCAGTCTCTTGAAGTAACCTGCTGCACCAGAGCACACAAGTCCAACAAGTCTGCTGCTACTTGGTACAGCAAGGGTGTAGACAAGCCCAGGAAGAATCTGGGTATGGGTCAAAGAAAAGCTGAGGTGCTAAATAACTAGGAACTAAGCTGGTTTAAAAAAAAGGCAGCTCAACTTAAAAATTAGGTTTTGTAATCTTGCCACAGAAAACTATTCAATTATTCAATCAACTAATCAAACAGTGATGATAAAAAACAGAAAGCAGAATGAAATCCAGTCTCTGGACTGCTTTGGAAGAACACCCTCACCTCCTGCCCAGCCCCCAGGATCCTCTCAGGAAAAACAAGCCCCACGTCCATTTTTTATATAGAAAAATGTCACATGGACATGGAGACTAGATTTATCACAAGTTGCCAACAGCGCTTTATTTTTTCTTTTCGACATCCTGTTCGGCAGCTTCCTTGGCTCTTTTTGCTCGGATGCCAAAGAGCCGAGCATTGGCGCGGGCCATGCGAAGACTGGCAAAGGCCTTGAAGTTCTTCTCCTCCTCTGTGATGACCCTGGCTTTCTCCTTCTTGTAGACCTGTAAGGAGCACAAGGGGTCAAGCCCTCGCCTGCAGTGAGGCCTGTGACAAGGCCCAGGGCCCAAAATGTTAGCAAAATCCGGAGAGGCTTTGGGAGATTCAAGTAATGCTGAAAGGCTAAACAGAGGCCTCCAAAGAAGAAACATCCTCTGGATTAGACATGAAAATGGGTGGGGGTGCTGTGCTCAGACAGACACATGGCAGGACCTAACAAAGGAAGGGTGGGCCCAGTTACTTGATGCCCTGAGCTTTCCAAACAGCAAAGGAGGGAAAAACAACCCAGTAGGAGGAGGCTGAAAAATGTGGGTCCCCAAAACTTTCTCAAAAGCGAGAATAAGATCCTCCCTCAAGCAGTCCATCTATTAAGAATGCAGGATGTTCTTGCCACCCCTCACACCAATCCCTACTCCAGAAATATTCACTTGGGCATCATCTCAATATCCCCACTTACATTCCGTATGGGCATGACTGGTCCTGTCAGTTGGGTGGCCAACTTGAGGTCTTTTTCCTGTTAATGAGAAGGGAGAGTCAAGTGGGCTCAGCTCATTCCCTAAGGGCTCCAAGCTTACAATCCTCTAAGCCAATCCCACACCTCTCACTGGATCACCACGTGCCAAGTAATGGCATGTCACGGAACTTCTGTTCCATCTAGCTCACAAACACGTGCAGAAGAGCACTTATGTCTGAACCAGAGATGCAGATAGAGCAAAATGTCAACTGGAACATAAAAGCTACCCCCCCAACCCAACTCCCAGGAAGCCCGCATGGACACACTGTCAACTCTGCTCTAAAACGTTTTTCTAGAAAAAACTTGTGTTGTACATAAAGCATTTTAGAGAGCAAAACACTTCCAATGTAAAAAACTGCCTCCAAGTCAAAAAGCTTTCACCATTACCACAAAACCTACAAACATCATGTTGAGGAGTACAAAAGTGAATCTTGGCAGTTCTGACAGACTAACTTGGGAATTCTTTGGTTCTTTTTTCTCATTGATGATTCTCTACTATCCAGATGGGAAAGCCGAGTTTTGAAAGATAAAATGGCTACAGGCAAATGTTTCTCTTTTCACTCTAGCTGGACCCAGGGAGAGATGCCACTTACACCTGAACCAAGTGTCCCCACACCCATTCCTGCCGCCCCCCCCCCCGCCCCCGCCCGCGGTGCTCTACTCACAGAGCTGTCTCCCTTCTTGGGGGCCGAGGGCTTCCTGGGGAAGAGGATGAGCTTGGAGCGGTATTCCTTCAGCCGCTGCACGTTGGCCTGCAGGGACTCGGTGGACTTGTTCCGCCTCCTGGGATCCACAGAGATGCCAATGGTCCGCGCCACCTTTTTGTGGATGCCCGCCGCCTGACCGTGGAGAAAGACACAATGAAATCCCAAGGAGCCTCTAATTTCCATACCCTAATGAAAGCGCTCAGTCGTCAGATGGAAAAGGGTTCAAGTGTACTTTCATCAAGGCAGTACAGCGATTCCGGAGAATGTCATCATTTCACTGAGCCCAGGAGGCAAAACGTATGCATCTTTGACACTGGGGTTTTGCGGATACTCACCTTTAACTCCTCCAAGCTGAAGCCCCTGCCGGCTCGCACTTTGGTGTGGTACCTCACCGTGGGGCATCTAACAATGGGCCGGATAGGTCCGGACGCTGGGCGCGGAGCGATACGGCGTGCTTTGGCTTGCCGGGCCTTGCGTCTAAGCAGACAGAAGCCAGGCGGCAGTTACCGCACCGCAAGGCCGATCTCCCTCCCATTACAGAGTGTCCTCTACCCTGTACCACAGCGGGTACGCGGAGAGCGCAGACAACGTCGCCACCCGCTCACTCCCAGACACACCATTACAACCTTGGCTGTAACGTGGATCTACAAGGGCCTTACGCTTATCATATGGTTAAAGGGCTCAAGCACAGGGTACGGAGTTTCCGGACACTAGTGCTCCACATACCCCCTCACCTGCGGATCTTCCGCGCCGGCTGGTTAAACCATGTGGCAACGCGCCGCTGCCAGTCCTTGTGGAAGTGGGGCTTTAGAATCATGCCATTTCGGCTGGGCGCCATGGCTGCTGCCTACGGGCCTAGGGAGGAAAGCGAGTCAGGGCCCGAACTCTGGCCGGACGGCTTGCCCACAGAGCCCGGCAACGGCCCCGCATCGTCTGTGGCGTGGCCTTATGCCGATGGCGGCGGATGGAGCCCGATGGCACCCGATGGCCTCCACCAGAACCAAGATTACACGTACCCAAAGTCGCCGAAGGAGAACCCGCCAACAGAAAGAAAGTTGTGCCGCAAAGCACTCTGGAATAGCAATGGGCCCGGCCAATCAAAGTGCTGGGGCATTGTAACCAATCAGAGCCGGGAATCACAGAAGTGATGTAAACCCACTCCCAGGCGTCCTGGCGGCCGCCGGAAGGCCACGGAACGTAACCCACCGGAAGAGGGTCGGGAGGGGTGGTTTCGGCGAGATCCTGGCAGCGCCTGGTGTTTGGAGCTTATACGCGTTATGGGATTCGGTACGTTTCCCTAGCACTTAAAACCTCGTTCTTCGTGATCCAGCTTTTTATCCCTCTCATCCATTTGGTACAGTTTGTGCGTCATTCTTTAGACAAAACTAACAGCGGTTGCCGTAAGCGCTTCCCATGGAATCGTACTACTGCTTCTGCTCGACGGAGGGATAGGGTAACTTCTCTAAGGTAGGGCAGCCTGTAGTAAGTCGGGGGCACTAAAAATCCACATGGCCGAGTGCAGATGTCCCACTTTCCACCACTGTACGTACTGCCTCCCTCACAAAGAAGAGCATCATAAAAAACATTAGGTAGCCAGGCATACATCTGTAACCTGTGCCCTTTGAGTCTCTTTAGAACAAGCTAGGAACTCTCCAACACCGCACTGCTATGTGTAAGCCTTTTTACATCCCGATAAGCTTCTCTCCCACCCTCACCCCCAATCACCAAACTTCCTCCTAGCAAAACTTAACATTTAAGAATTTCATGACACAACTCTGACCGGCCTGGCTCAGTAGTTTGGGCATCGTCCTGCAAAGCGAAGTCGCCTGGGTTCCTGGTCAAGGAACGCACCTGGGTTATGGGCCAGGTACCCGGTTGGGGGCGTGCCAGAGGCAACAGAAAAGTGTTTCCCTTTCTCCCTCTCTTCTCTGAAAATAAAGATTTTCATGACACAAAATGAGAGATGTGGAGGCCCTGGGCCTTGCACCGAGAGGTTCCTGATAAAGTTTTCTTCCCTATTGGGACATCCTTGGGTGTTAGAAATACCAGGTTAAGACCAAGAAGACAGAACATGTGGAACACATGAGGCACACAGTCTTTTCAAACAAATGCACTGGGCCTACATGGGAAATTCAAACCCTGTGCCCATTTAATAGATGTGTTCAGTTGTGAAACAAAAGGCAGTAGCAGCCCTAATTTTCTTAAAATATCTCAGACTACCTCACCATGGACTAAGATACCTTGCTTTCCAGTCTGACCTTCCTGTCCCCATTCCTGATTTCTTTCTGGACACAGTCCATCAACTCCTCCTGCCCTAACCCTCACCTCTACCTGAGCTCCTGTTGCTCATGGTTCAGAAGCTCTCCTGGGTCACAGGGTGGGAATTAGAGGTCTGAAATTGGAAATACCGTTTAGGAGATATTAAGTGGTATAATAGGGTGAAGTTATCATTTGAGGACCTTACTTTTCTGCACAAAACCAAGCCAGACACACAATTGTTTTTCATGCTTGAATACTCCATACTTACCTTTGAAAAGTATGCAATATAGTGAGCCCAGAAAAGTTCTGATAGGGAAATCCTGCTGAAAACATGCCCAACTTTCCCACTGGGAAAGGTTAAACAAGACAACTGTTATGACCTGTCATGCAAGAGTCCTTCTACACAGTCTTGGCTGCCTCAAGGGTCTTAAAAATCTTTAGTTATAGGGCTAGCCCATCCTTGGCACAAAAACTACACAGCCACAACTCAAGGGCTTTTGTCCCAGGTGTAGGCATGAATGTGCTAATGCTCCTGGAAGCAGAGCTTAACTAAGGAGGCCAAAGATTCCTGGACATGCCCTTGGAGGTGTGGGAGTATACTCTGCACACCCAGTTTTCCTTGCAAGACTAAACCCCAGTTACTCGTGACAGTGCCTGCTTGTTGCGCATGTGCACTGACTGGCTCCATCTGGTGCTTTGAGGGTCAGCCTCAAAGGAATCTAAGACAGTCAACAATAGCTTCTGGAGCCCTTTCAGACACAGTCCTGATCTTTTAAATTATTATCATAACAGAAAAGTGATTTGATAGGGTTTTTTCTTTTTGGCGGCAGGAGGGGAGTCATGTCCCTATAGCACTTTGCAAAACTTAACATGTTAATTTTGTCACATTGATTTGGGCCAATGATTAAATTGGCACAGCAGTAGCCTAATAACAAGAACAGGATAATACACTGTTTCATCACCATCCAGTCCTAAACTTTCCAAATTCATGGCCTAAGCATAAATCAGAGGCTAGCACAAAGGCTCCTGTAATATGAGAAACACATCAGTGAAAGACAACTGAAAATACATTATGATTATAAATGTTTTGTTGGCTACGTGGCTAAGAGAGTCAGTCTTAACAGTTAACATCACAAAAGATTCTTTAACTGTGTGATGTTGAATGTTAACTAGACACTGTGTTTATCATTTTGCAATATATAGAAATATCAAGTCATTACATTGTACACCTGTAACAAATGTATGTCAATTATAACTCAATAAATTTAAAGAGCAAAACAAAAAAATCACATTTGTTTGTGAGTATGGATCAGAGTGAAGAACAATTTGTATTGTCTTAAGAACTACAACTTAACTTTTTTATTTAATGATTTTCTTAGGCTGTCTCTGATTGTGCTAAATATACACGTTTATTTAAAGAACATGTGTTTATCTCAATGAGGAGATCTCACATGCCTAACTTAGACAAAGACAGTTCTGGAAGCTTTAATCAGGCCCTCATGTACTGGCTCTGCCGGGTGGCAGGCAGAAGGTCAGGGTTTTGGTCCCAGCATCAAGCACACATGTTGCCGGGTTTCATCTGGCTGCTCCAGGGACCATGCGCTGTTGCTGAAGCCTCTTCATCTCGAGAATCCACTTTAAAGAGGTATAAACAACACCCACGCATGAGATACAGGAGGTGTAATTCCTGGCACTGTTCTCAAATGCCATGTTTCATGACAGGGAGGTGACTTAATCTGACCAGAGTCAAAGTCAGCGAACAACTTCTAATCAATCAGAGCACATAGCAACCCCCTAGTGGCTGAGGAGCCCTGAGCCCACTCCCACCAGCAAGTGCCAGGAAGCCAGCTACACCTTCCCCCACTATAGCAAGGCAGCCCTTTCATGTATTTACATCCTCTTCCCGGCTAAGCATCTTCTGTTGCTCAGCAAATGATTTTCCAAAGGATGAACAGACATGGGCCATTTTAGTGTATAAAAGAGAAGGAATGAACTTGGCTATATCCACCATTACAGGACAAAGGATACCACATTCAGGCCAAGACACCAGCAAGAATCCTCCTCACTGTATGCAGATCTTTGGAAATGAATTTGAGGAAGTGGGGCAAAGGTAAAAGTGTCCTCAAAAAGTCATGCTTTCAGAGCTGCCTACCCTCAGGTGTGTAATCACACTTGCAACCGCCCACCTACAGCTCAGCAGTCATTTCCTTGGCACTGAGTGAGGAAGCAGGAATAGAACCACCATTTTGTCAGGAAGTACCCATAAGCCCTGGCTCCAAATGCTACCACACAGGGTGGCAGAAGTGATGACAGCAGCAGGCAGGAGCACCTTGAGTGCATGTTGCTCACACCCAAGGAGATGTGAGCTGAGTGCACTTGCCTGTCTTGCAGTGACAGGGTATCCTAGGCCCTTTATCCCAGATTTCTACAAAAAGGGTTCTCCAGTTGCTGAAATTATAACCTGCAAACACATAGTCCCGTTATCCAGGACAAACCCAATAGCCCCTCTGGGTTAGAGTTGGACATATGGTACAAAGTTGGATTCTCCACTGTGAAGTATCAACAGTCCTCAGCTAGCCCCCACATGGTGCCATTAGACAAGTGAAGAGAGGTTCTTGTATGCATCCATCCACATGGCAGTAGGTGGCAGTGTTTTAATCCTCTAGAGCCTGTCCCCTATTCTGTAATCCCGCTGAGGACTGAGGATGAGGACATTTGGCTTGAGTGCACAGAGTGCACTTTTTCTTTTTTTTCTTTTTTCTTTTCTCAAATGGTCTTTATTTTCATATCTGGCATCTCTGGCAAAAGGACATGTAAACAGAATGAAACAGAATCCACCAGAGTACATACTTTCAGAATGCCCTGGCTAAAATCTCCCCCATCAGAGTGCACTTTCAAAGTTAGCATACTCTAACAAAGTTGCAGGAGCTGAGCTAAGCCCTGCACAAGCTCCGGCATGAGCCTGACTGCTGAGATGCCCCTAGATCCACCTAGCACCCATTAAACAATAGTGTCATAAACCTGGGACCTCTTCCACACACACATATAACAAGTACTGACACCCTCCCCATGGAGGAAAGTGATCTACAAAAGCAAAACTAAATTGTTCTCCTCTGCAAAGTCTTTACTAATCACAGGTAGAGAAACCAATAGATCTCAGAAGTCCTTCAGCAGGGCCCAGTGAGGGCTATGAGGAGTTACAAGCCTCAGGTGAAAAGGAACTAGAGGGACAGCTAAGTAAAGAGTTCACTTCCTGGATCCAGCTATTTGGGCTAAGACGGCTCCTCGCCTCGCAGCGGGGCATGCTGAGGCGCCTCCTCTTCTCCAGCATCTTGCTTCTCCTCCTCAGCGTCACTCCACCTCAGAGGCGCAATCATCTTCTTGGGCCCATGAGGAGGTGGGCCGATGAGGGCCTCGATGTCATCATAGTTTATCACTTCCTTTTCCAGCAGTGCATTTGCCAGCTAGGAGGAACAAAGGACAGTGTGTGAACCCCAGAGGAGAAGGACACAGACAAGAGCCTTTTGAGAGCAGAGCGCTGAGAAGGAGGGGGCCCCTAAGCCTCCCAGGAAGGGCATCTGTGAGCAGGATGCCCCCAGACAGGCCACTTTCCCAGGGAAGCAGCACACACAGGCAGCTTAAGTGAAGAATTACTCCCTGTTTCAACCTTGGAGATGATTTCCCAGCTGCAGCTTCATTAATTTTCTGCTTCCCTTCCAAATCTCTGCTTATTTGGGACAACTTCAATGTCCTTTACCAAACAAGGTGTGTATGTATGGGGACGGGAGGCTGAAATGCAGAATATCTTCAATGGAACCTGGGGAGAGGAATGCTGGCACTGAGGTGTGAGCTGGGGGAACCTCACAGCTTGGGAAGGGAGCCTTGCCTCTCTAGATATGGTGGTGGAAGACATGATGAATGAACCCTGTGGGCATCCTGCTGCTCAGTTCCTACTTCAAGGAATGCTGCCACAGCCACTCAGACTGATTTCTGTCACCCCCAGACTGGGGTGACCACTTCCTCTGTGCGAATGCTCTAATATATTGCTAAGCACTATACCCACTGATGGTGTGAGTTGATCATATTTCAAACCAAGGCAGGACATCCTCAGCCCACCACAGGGAGCCTGAGTCCTGTCCAGTGGTAGCAAGAGTGCACACATATGACACCAAGGACCTTGTTAATGGCAGTTTATGGCTCTGCAGGTCAGGGAGGCCTGACATTGTACTTTGCTGACAACTCCAGGGAGGCTAGTGCTGCTGGTCTGTGGCAACGCTCACAGGACCTAAAACGTACAACTCCCAAGCTGGCAGAGCCTCACGTTAATCAAACAGCAGCCCATCCACTGAAGGCTGCCCACCTGAACTAGGGACACAGTAGCTTCACCTCTGGGGTCAAGAGGCGACCCCAAACCAACACCTAGTCTTACTGTGAGAACCGCAGACCCACCCTCCAAACACTGCTGCCAACAGAAAAGGGAGGGGCTGCCCCAGCCAACAGAAGCCTAGGGAGACATGATGGATAAATGTAAGCAGGCAGGGGGCAGGAAAAGGACATTAGGGAAAAGCCAAGGAAACTGAATTAATAATAATATATCAACATTGGTTCACTGGGTGGTGAAAAATGCAACATACTAATGGAAGATGTTAACAGAGATAATTGGGTGTGAGGTATAAAGGAACTCTCTACTATATTTGCAACTTTTCTGTAAATCTAAACTATCCTAAACTTTAAAATTTATTTTAAACTTTTCAGAAGTTTGAATTAGAAAAAGATTACACAAAACTGACCAGAAACTAATAACTGCTGATGCTGAGTAATGGACACATGAGGGTTTACTACGTTCTTCTGTCTGCTTTAAAGGAATTGACTTGATGTGTTCATAATAAAATACTAAAAGAATGGAAATTATTAGATTTCAGTTGAGTTGGGTGAACACATACTGGATATGGTGTTTCCTAAAGTTTTGTGTTCATCAGAACTAGTCCAGGAAACAGCAACCAACCAGCTATGCCCGCACAGCTCAGTGATGGTCAGCATCCCCACACGCAACTTCTAGAGACAGGCAGGACACCAGAGGTCAGAAAGCACCAAGACTCACCACCTGCAGCTTGTCCAGATTGTCCTGCAGCACCTTCTCAGTGTGCCTGTAGGCCTTGGCTACCAGCAGTCGAGCTTCCTGTGAATGAAGGAGAGATCTGTAGCCAGCACAGTTAACCACTATTCACAGTGTCATCTACAGGCTGACTCTGACACCAAATCACACTAGAAAAAGGCAGGTTCAGAAACACAGCCTTTTGTCTCTCACAATGACCAGGAGAGTTCAGCTGCCAACAGTTTCCCACCCCCACCCTATGCCTGGGAATGCCCTAGGTCAGGATGCCTGCTCACCAGCAGCCCTTCATACCCACAGATGCCCCACCAGCTCCTGGAGGCCAGGGACCCTGTGTCGGTCCTCCATGCTTGCAGCTGCTTTACATTCTCATGCACCTTCGATTTCATCAGGAGCCTCACAGGGCCTCATCCAAGACTGCATAGTCAGCAGGTCAGAGCGACAGACGCCAACAGGAACAACCACAATGTGGTGGCACACAGGGCTAAGCACAGTGGGAGGCTCCTCTGAATAGAGATTTGCCCCCTACCACCGTGAGGCAGGAAGGAGCAGAGTCCCACACAAGGTGCAGCTGCAGGGGCTGGGCACTCACGTGATCCATCATCTCCTGGAGGCCCTGGCTGAAGGGGCGCCGTCCAATGCCCAAAAGGCCCTCCTGAGCCTCGGGGAAGGAGATGGGACCAATGCTCGGTGCCATCCCAAACTGCTTCACCATGGAATAGGCAATTCGAGTGACCTTCCTCAGGTCGTCCTGTGCCCCTGGAGCACGGGGCCAAGAAAAGGTTTCTTTGCTGAGGATGCAGAGTCAGGGCACCTTGGGGAACCCACTGGCACACACTTGGGCCTCACAGCAGATGCAGAGTCCCCAGAGGACAACTGTATCCTGTTACTGTTCCTTAAAAGATAGAGTCTCAAAACTTTTAAAAATGCTGTTCTGTTTAGAAAATGACTCTGGCCCTGGCCAGGTAGCCCAGTTGGTTAGAGCATCATCTGTATATGCCAACATTACAGGCTCGATCTTGGTCAGGGCACATACAAGAATCAACCAATGGATGCATAAATAAGTAGAACAATAAAAATTGATATTCATCTCTCTAAAATCAATTAAAAAAATTAATAGAAATAAAAAATAAATAATTACTCAGGATGCATATTTGCATTCACTTCACCAACAGTTAGTCTCCAGCACAAGTGTGCACGGGGCACACTTGTCAACACGGAACCTCAATGTCAGGGATCAGGCAGAGAACATTTTCTGCCTGCTCTCTGGACATCACAGTGAAACAGCAGCTTGGGAACAATAAAGGTGCTTGAATTACCAATAATTAACCAATTAAATGCACTTATAGTCTACAATACATATATGTAAATGTCTTTGTAACCATTATTTAATAAGTCTTGCTTAGTTTCAAATCTCCTTTAACCACAGCTGATCTTTTAAAAAACACTTAATGAAATTCAAAGTATATTTGCATCCTACTATTCAAATCCTCCATCAGATCCGCACTCCCCTGGCAGAGGGATAATGGATGTGAAAGCACTGTGAGAATTCCAGACCCTCCAGGGCCAGCTCCTCACCAGAAGTGACCTTGTTGAAGGAGATGGTCTCTGATACACGGCCACCCAGGGCCATGCACATCCGCTCAAACAGCTGCTCCTTGGTGAAGAGATGCTGGTCTCTTGGGAGCATCTGAGCAAAGCCCAGTGCAGCGTTTGTCCGAGGGGCGATGGAGACCTGCAGAATGTCAGATGGCCCAAGTTAGCAGGCAGGATGTGGGGTTTATTTATTTATTTTCTTTTATTGATTCTAGAGAGAGGGGAAAAGAGGGAGAAAGAGACAGGGAGAAACATCAATGTGAGAGAGAAACATCGATTGGTTGCCTCTTGCACTTGCCCCAACTGGGGACCAAACCCACAACCCAGGAATGTGCCCTAACTGGGAACTGAAACAGCAACCTTTCACTTTTCAGGATGATGCCCAACCAAGCCATACCAGCCATGGCATAATATGGGTTTAGAGATGAAGGTGGGTCAATATAAGACCTTTAATCAGCCCTGGCTGGTATGGCTCAGTTGGTTGGAGCATCATTCCCCTAACTGAAAGGTTTCAGGTTCAATTCCCAGATGGGGCATATACCTATGTTGTGAGTTCGATCCCCAGTCCAGGCACATAAGATCCTCACCGTGGGCACATATGGGAGGCAACAGATCGATGCTTCTCTCTTCCATTGATGTTTTTCTCTCTTCCTTCCTCTCTCTAAAAGCAATGAAAAAATATCCTCGGGTGAGGATTAAAAGAAAAAGACCTTTAATCAGAGGGTTTCAAAGCCATTAAGCAAATCTGTACTATCCCCATTTTTATAAGACGATCCCATCATTAAAGCAAGCAGCTCACACATGGTGGGTGTGTCTTCCTTGCACATCACAAGGTATATATATGAAGTAAAGAACAACAAAACAGGAGCTTTAGGTAAACCAACAAAGAGGTACAGGGACCAACACCACCAAGGACCCCTCCATCATGCCCCTCATCACGAGAATAGATGGGGGATATGAAAACTATCCTTGCCTTGGCCTCCCCTCACAGCCCAACACCAGGTGTGTGTACAGCTCCAGCAGGATAAAGCGTGCTCCTGAGCAATAAGGAGAGACCCGGGCTGCAGGTGCCATTTCTGAGGGCTATGGCAGGAGAACCACCTCACAGTGCCCTGAGAATTGGAAAGGGGAACTACAATGGAACAGGCTGTAAATTAACCACCAAAGAGCAATGGGAACTTCATCTTCCCCAACGAAGCATGAGCCTCGAGCCTCAGGAGGGACATTTTCTCATTATTTTAACAATGGGGAATTGTAACCCACCCCACCATTCTTTGTAAGTTGTTTCTGTAAGTGCTGACTCTGACTGATAGTGTGTAGATAAAGAGCATGTCTATATAACAATCCTAGGAACTAACTTTGAAAAATACAGACTTGGTCCCTCTTCAGTCATCTTAGCCCCAGGAGATTTGCTGACCTTCAATCGTGGGGCCAGGATGACCAAACCAGGGTGATGCGCTCTGGACCATTATTGCAGTGAATGGTGCTGGTCTGCACATAGAGAACTCTTCACTCCTCTGTCCTCAATCTCTTTGTTCTCCCTCCCCTCTCTCTCCTTATAGAAACCTCTGCCTGCACTGAGCTGTTAAAATAGGCTTTAGGACATGAGTCCCCGATCTCCTCAGGTGGTCAGCACTTGAATAAAACACTTTCCTTCTCACCAGCACCTGTCTCACGAGTTTGGCTTTCACTGAAGTGACAGGTAGGTGGACCTGTGTTCAGTACATTGTGACTAGTTTATGACTTTCAACCATCAAATAAAGCAAAAATTCTGAGAAAAGTAAATTTAAAATTATGGTATTTACTTCATTGTGGATACTTCTGCATTAATATTTTTTTGAGGTAGTGCATTAAAATATTTATCCTGATTACTGAATTTTTTTAGTGTCCCATAAATATCACACCCTAAATGACTGTCCCACCTGCCTCATCCTGGGCCCAGCCCCTATCACCTACCTCAGTGACTGCTGCACCCACTTATCTCTGTCACAAAACATGAGCCTCAACCCTCTGATGAGCACGTAAAAGGAACTGGCCTGATCAGCAGGACATCATCAAACAAGCAGACTATCACTGCTTGCCAGACATTAAATACTAACATACCAGGCTGGCAACTGCTATAATGTTCCCATGTTTGGGTCTTAGGGAACTGCAGTGCAGCTCCTTTCCAGCTGGCAGAACCAAACCACCTGCACCCACCAGTGACTCTACTTGCTCAATGGAAGGCACAGTTATAACCCACACCCTTAACGTTTACAAACTGGACACACACATGCCAAACACTTATATTTTCCTTAATGATCATTCAAGGATCTCATGGTCAAGAGCCTGCACATTTTGGGGAACTGTCCATGATACCACCATCTGATACAAATAAATTTTCATCAAACTCACAAATATCTACAAAAGTAGTGTTTTTTAAAAAGTGACTCAGCTCACTTAAGATTAGCAATCATATCAACACATTTTAGAGCTGACAGTAGAGCTTGGTAGTTCTTAATTCCAAGACTGACTGTAGATGGGGAGCACGGCACCAAATGGTCGTGTGGCTTTCCAATGGTCATGCCCAGGACTGGACCCTGCCAGTTTAGATGTAAGACCTCAGCCCGCCCACTGCTTCCAAGGTGAAGGCCCCTGCAGTCGTCTTCCACCTGACCCCAGATCCACATCGGGCTGTGCTTTGTCTTCACCAAGCACAACCACATGGTACTCCCAAAGTCAGCTTTGTTTAAGGGCCAGTCAAGCTCACTCTCCAAGACCCCAGACCCTCCCTGGCTTCCACCCTCCAACACCCACCCTACCTTCATCACAGCTTCAGTGTGCTCCAGCAGCCAGCCAACCAAAGCATGGCCTGACTCATGAAATGCAACCACCTTCTGTTCTTCCTTTGAGAGGATCTTACTCCTTTTGGCCGTACCTGGAAGAACACCCAGGACCCTGAGTTGAGGCCCGCTAATAATCTTGTGTAAGCATGCAAGAACCTTCCTTGCTCAACCTTGCAAGTTTTTTACTGTGTTGTTAAAGTGAGATCCTCAGGGGATGTTCCCCTCCTGTGTTTCTGCCCCAGGCTGACCCCATCCACAGCTATTCCTCATTATTACTCCAATTGGAAGGAAAACTCATTAGGTAGGAGAGGTGTTGGAGGGGGCTGTGTTTGTTCACATTTCTATAAATGGTAGAATAATCCAAAAAGCTCCTGCAGGCTTTGTGGGTGGGGCTGAAGAGCTAACAGGATTAGTACGGGCCCCACTCCAAGCTCTAGGTTTCTTGTTGGCTTTTCTCCCAGAACTAGCAGGGCTAACCACAGCCCTTGTGACTCCACAGTTCTTTCACCCTTAGCAGCTGACTACCTCTTGTCATGGTGACTTTACCTCACATTTCCTCTGTCTGAATTACTGCTGAGGTTTCATTCACTATCCTAAATTTGCCAAACATCCCCAAGTTTCCATTTTACACAATCTGAATAAGCTCTAGGTTCAGAGTATTTACTATATCATGCTACTAGGATCATCTAACACGTTTACTATAAGGTTATAAATTCTAAGATGCATTGGTTGCAGCAGATGAATCTCTTCAACCAGAGCTGATTATACAAGCCTCTAAATATGAGATCACAGCCTCACAAGATAGGCTTTACTTAAATACAAATGTGTTCCTGCTCAGGCAGACCACTCCAAATAAGTACAAGAGAGCTAGTCTTGTTCTAAGCACTACATATATTGAGGGGGAGGGGGTGTCAGTATTCTATTAGTATTCTCTTGGTCTTTCCTGCTTTGATGATATTACTATAAGCTATGAATTTCCATGTAAAAGTAAATGGCTTATAAAAAAACCAAAATTTATAGTAAGAAATAGCAACTTTTGTTCCTTCTGTCTACACAAGATTGCTTCTTTCCTAAGCTGCAGACTAGGAACTTGGTGACATTTGTTCTAGAGTTTAACTCAAACCCAGGATCATGGGAACATGCTTCTTGCAGGGACAGCTTAAGACAGAGGGCTCACTGCCTACACAGAGGGCACATGCTTCTCAGACACCTGTGGGAAGGACCAGTTTCCCTCTTTAAAAAGACATCCAGTGTCTTGACTAACACTTTTGCTTTGAACCCTGTTCAGAGACAAGATGCACTGCTCATGTCTGGATGTTGCCACATGGAGGTATGAAAGTTCCAAATGTTTCTCTCAGTTTCAGTTCTGTTCTCAGAAGTCCCCAGACTCCACTTTGAGCAGCAATGGTTAAGTGCTGCCAGGAAGCACCCCAGTCCTCCACTATCCAAACACCTCTCCCACTCCTGTCTGAGCAGAGCACATGAGCTTTGGCAGAGACAGAGCTGACCAGACCACAGACCTCAGCAGACATCCCCCTTGTCCTTGGGCAGTAGCAGTGCAGACCCCTGAAGACATGCACACTGGCCTGTCCATTTGCAGTTGGCTCTCAGACATCACATGATGGCTAATGGGCTGAGCACGGCTCACATTTGGGTTTGTAAGATCCTTTTATATTTCTATTTAAAGAGTGTCTGCTTTTAAGCAAATTTACAGTATTTTAAAGTGTGCAAAAGTAAATCACATTGTAAAGTCCTGACTTATAAAAAATAGAAATACTTTACGTAGTTCCCTCTTTGCTGATAAGGTCCACCATGTGACATCTAAGCCTGATGTGCTCCCCCCACCTGACCCTTGAGTTCACTTGTGGGATCCGTGCCTCATACCCGCAATGACGCGCTCCACAGCATACTCAAAGTTAAACGTGTGGACAGACGTGTGCCCTTCCCGGGCAGCGTGCAGGGCAGCCTCATTACAGATGTTGGCGATGTCAGCACCTGTCAAGCACAACAGGGGAGGGCAAGGGTGGTGGCTCTGCTCCCGCAAGGATTGAAAGGAGGGAAGGGAAGGGATGGCACATGAGCAGATGAAGAGGGGTAGAGGAGCGGTGCAGGAGGGAAGGCATGGTGAGGGCCAGGTGCCAGTGCTCGGGCCCTACTGGCCCTGAGGAACCATGGCTTCACATTCACTCTAGCCTCTTTCAGTCTGTCTGCCTTCCCCACTGCTTTACTACACAATTGTAATTAGCACACGTCCACGTCCAATCTGGCGTTTTAGTCCCCCTAATAATTCATATGTGTACTGATAGATGAGAAATTAAAGGTTATCTAGTATCCAAAAGATTCTAGTTAAGGACATTAAAAAACCCAAAAGAAAAAAGATTACCCTTTAAAATGAGAACCATACAGAAAAAAATCTTTTCTGTTGAAATTTTATGAGTTTGAGTCAATGCGACAATTATTGGGAAGGAAAATCTCAACAGATTGAGAAAAATGCTTCCAAAATACCTTGATTTGTGATGTTTGTGTCTACGAATTAAAACCAAGACTGAGAGGGAGGGCAGCAGAACGCAAGGCAGTGCCAAGGTTTGGCCAGGGCAGCCCCTGGTGGGAGCAGCAGAATTGCGCAATCTGAGCTGGACAGGAACTGAAGAGCCTGTGTGCGGAGCCCTAAAGGTGGAACTTCTAAGACTGCCCACATAGTGGGGCATATACATGGGGCACTCGGAATGCAGGCAACAGAACCACTGATGGGTTTTCCATCACATGGGGAACAAAAGTAAAGTGCCATGCAGCTCTTCTATCTTCTGCTGGCTCTGCGTGCAAAACCTCACTTGCAACCAGGCTGCGCTGCGCTGCCCAGACAGGACAGAGGGCACCTGGAAGAGGCCTGCACTTGTGCATGAGGTAAAATCCACTTGCCCTCCACTCTCAGGACCAAGGAGAATCAGCCCCTGTACCGCTGAATCCCGGAGTGAGTTCTGCCAGACGCTGAGAGTAAAAGCTGCTAGCCTGGGTCAGCTTCAGGCTCTTCAGGTGCTGCTCGAAAATCTCCCGCCTTTCCTACCAAAGACAGAGGAGGAGGACACAAATGTGGGCCAGCACACCCACCACAAAGACAGGAGCTACTTGGGAGGAACTCTCTGGAGTTTCTTCATCATCAGTCACAACCACAGTTTGTGAAACCAATTTAGAGCTGCAAGCAGCATTGCAATGAAAAGGAAGGGAAAAAAAAAAAAAGGGAAACAGAATAGGTGATATAAAGTGCATCAAAATAACAAGGATATTTTGAGGAACTTTTGATTCATGCACATCCTGACGTAAACACTTCCTACAGTCAGGAAGATGCACAGCCTCTCACCTCCACGGGCCTTGTCAGAGGGGAGCCTCATACCACTTCTTGGAGTGGCAGTTTGAGAGGAAAACCCAGAATGGGCACTGGGGTGCCAGAAGCCACAGCCCTGTGCCCCTATGCATGAACCTCCAGGAAAAGTAACCAACTAAGCAACCATGAGGTCACCCTCCAAGCCCTGTCCCTATCCCTGCAGGACCGCAATACACACGTAATCCTTATCATCGCATGCTGGCTTCCTGCTCCTGCAAGGGCCACCACAAAGGCCTGGCCACCCAGAGATGAACGTCCAACCAGAGGTCTGAGACTGAGGAAGTTGGTGGGGCTGAAAGGTCACCAGGGCTCCCACCCCCCTTCCACCTGCTTTCAGGGCAGCTGCACAGCTCATGCTCCACAACTAAGCAGCACCAAGGCCTTGCTCTGGGCAACATGAGAATTCTGAGGCTCTCCAAAGAGTATGCTACAAAACTCAACTGAGATTGAGTCCATTCAACCCCAGATGCTTAAGGATAAAGGAAAAAACAATGTCTTTAAAAAAAATAAGCTGCAAAACCACAAGAAGAGCAGTGAGTTAAAGGAGGTCTGGACAGATAAGCACCTGCATCCAGACTAAGGAGGGCAGCCTTGGGCACACTGACCTGCAGCGTGGGGAGGTCGATGAAGACGTGTCGGTCCAGTCGGCCTGGCCTCAGCAGAGCATTGTCCAAAATGTCAGCTCGGTTGGTGGATGCCAGGACGATGACATGGTCGGTGGTACCCATTCCTGAGGGACAAACAGTGGCCTCTATGGTAGGGGTCCCCCAAACTGTGGCCTTCCCCATGAGGTTCAAGACACAGGACAAGAGAGACTTCCTGCCAGGGTCTGTGAGAGAGGACTATAAGCACTAACCTAGGATTTATCCTTCCATGAGAACTTTTTTGTTTTATTTATTGATTTTAGAGAGAGAGGAAGTAGGGGGAGAAGGAGCACAGGAAAGAGAGAGAGAGAGAGAACTGACTTGTTGTTCCATTCATGAATTCATTACTTGATTCTTTTATTGAACCCACAACCTTGGTGTATCAGGAAAAAGCTCTAACCAAATGACCTGCCCAGCCAGGGCCCAGGAGAGCTTTCTATAAGATCGCCACAAGAGCAAGAACTCACTAGTTTTACTTCCCCCGGAGGCACCCCTGGAGGGAACTGCTAATAGAACAGACCCTGGGAGCGAGGGCCCTCCTCCTACGCTTCATCATTCATTGCATTTCCCTGAGCCAAAGTGAACACTATGGGGCATCTGGGACATTCTACTTCCCTGTAACACTTGGTCTGAGGGCCTGGGTTGGCTAGCCCAAGTTTCTCATATGAGAATTAATTAATTAATTAATCTCTATGTGGGATGGTTGATTTTGAGCCTGCAGGGAGTAAGCTGGCCCCAGCTTTCTCCAAGTCCAATTTCTTTGCCTCCAATTCTTACGTGTCCAAAGACAGGGAACCACAGATACGCCTTCATAGGAGGATTCACACGAGAATTTAAAAGCGTTTTCAGAAACTATCCCAATAGATGGCCCAGAACTGCAACTGCAAAAACACATTTATGAAGCAACTGGGGACTCTCAGCATCACTGGGTATTAGTTAGATTGCCATGAAGAACTTACTATTATTTTTAGAGAGAAAGGGAGAGAAAGAGAGAGAAACATCAATGTGAGAGAAAAACATCAATCAATTGCCTCCCATATACTTGCCAAATGAGGATGGAACCTGAAACCTAGGTATGTGCCCTGACCAGGAGTCAAACCTGCAACCTTTTGGTGTATAGGACAACGCTTCAACCAACTGAAATACCTATCCAGGGCTAAAGAACTTTTTTTAAAAAATATTTTATTTACTTATTTTTAGGGAGAGGAGAAGGGAGGGAGAAAAACATCTTTGTGAGACAGAAACATCAACTGGTTGCCACCTGCACATTCCCTGGCTGGGGACCAAACCCACAAACCAGGAATGTGCCCTGACCAGGAACCAAACAGGCAACCTGTTGCCTTGCAAAATGACTGAGCCACATCAATCAGGGCTGAAGAACTTATTATTTTTTAAAGATTTTTAAAAAGATTTTATTTATTTTTATTTTCAGAGAGAAGGAAGGGAGGGAGAAAAACATCAATGTATGGTTGCCTCTCATGTGCCCCCAATGGGGACCTGGCCTGCAACCCAGGCATGTGCCCTGACTGGGAATCGAACTGGCGACCCCTTGATTCGCAGCTCGTGCTCAATCCACTGAGCTACACCAGCCAGGGTTAAAGATTTTATTTATTTATCATTAGAGGAGAAGGGAAGGCGAGTGGGAGAGAAATATCAACGTATGGTTGCCTCTCATGCATCCCCTGCTGGGAACTGTCCTGCAACCCAGGCATGTGCCCTGCCTGACTGGGAATCGAACTGGCGATCCTTTGGTTTGCAGGCCCGCACTCAATCCACTGAGTACACCAGCCAGGGCTGGAGAACGTATTTTTAAGTTATATACTTCTCTGAATGTAGAGAAATTCATTCAGAGTATGTAAGATTCAGAACTTTAGGTTGCTTTAAAATAACTCACCGGGGCACTGGCTGGTGTGGCTCTATTGTTTCAGCACCAGTCTGCAAACCAGGGTCACCAGTTCGATTCCCAGTTAGGGCACGTGCCTGGGTTATGGGCCAGGTCCCCAGTAAGGGGTGTGTGAGAGGCAACCACACACTGATGTTTCTCTCCCCTTCTTTCTTCCTTCCTTCAACTCTCTCTAAAAATAAATAAATAAAATCTTAAAAAAAAAAATAACCCACTGGGAAAAAGGAACAGGGAGAGAGGTATGCATGGTCTAGGGCAGCACAAGTACTAACAACACTGAAGCTGATCTGGAACACAGGGGCTCACTGCACAGTTCTACTTGTGTGGATGTTTGAAAAGTTCCATAATACATAGTTTAAAAAATAAAGATGCCATGACCTATCTTAAAAAATTTCCTAATAAATTGATACAGACATATACAATTTTAAATCACCCAAAAAGCCTTTTAACAAAAGTGAAATGTGGAAGAAATACTGCAGAATTAAACCTGGAGAGCATGTCAGGCACTGAAGCCTCACAGCAGAGGCTTGTCAATCACTCCACTCCATAATCCCATGACAATGGTGAGGGTCCCAGCCAAGCCCACCAGTACAGGGAGAACATGCACCTAACCAAGGGGCTGCCACCCATGTCGCTGAAAAGCAGCCACCAGAATAGCCCAAATGACATGTCATTCCCAAGAAAATCACTCCATGACTTCAAAGAACTGTCTTACGGAGATGTGACATCATTCTTGTCTGAGTCCGCACTGTGGAATGGGATAAGCCAGGGTGCCACAATGAGTCCAGTCCCATTCACGTGCGGAGAGTGGAGTGCAGAAAAGTATCCACTTTGCTCATGCAAAGATGATGTCTTACTATCATTGATTTTTTAAACAAATTCCAAAACAGGAGCAAGCACCATCCACACATGTGACATGTTGGCCTCTCTGCTCCATTTGCTCACACTCCTGTTTTAGAAAAATGAAACACTGACAAGGGAAAGGAGAAGCAGCTGGAGGGAGGCGCCCTAGCCAGATGCAGCTTCACTCACTGAGAGCCTCCTTGATGCCAGGAGGATCCTGTGCCACTCATCCCTGAGGGTTGGTTGGGAAGACCTGCTAGGACTTACCACTCACATTTTTGAAATTCCTTCCTTCCACAGGTCAAGGTTATAAATACAGAAATCTGAAGTTATATACACAGTGAAAAAATGTTGAAAAATAGTAGGAACAGTAGGGGTAGAAGAAACACAACAGCAAGGCAAGGGTAGATGCCATGTCATTGAGCTGCAACCAGAAAGGGGAGCAGTGACACTCAAAGTTCTGCCCTCACAAGTCACCTTGACCTCCCCGCATAACAGACCCCTCATTCCAGGGCCTGGTCATATGGACCACAAAGTGAAGACCTCATAGGGTTTAGTTTTTGAAAGTTTGTATTTTGACAGCCCTGACCAGGTAGCTCAGTTGGTTAGAGTGTCATCCCTATACACCAAGGTTGTGAATTCAATCCCCAGTCAGGGCACATAAGAGAATCAACCAATGAATGCATAAATAAGTAGAATAACAAATCGATGTCTGTCTGTCTCTCTCCAAAATAGTTTTTTTTTTAAAGAAACTTTATATTTTGACATAGGTGCAGGTGCACAGCAAGGTGCAAAAATAGTGCAGAGAAGTCCCCTACCCCAGTTTCCCAGGTGGCATGTTAATTAACTATAGCACAATTTCAAAGCCAAAAAATCCACCCAGCACAGTCCACAAGCCTTGTTTGACATCAACTGTCTCATATGCACTTCTCTGTGTGCACCTCGTTCTCTGTAATTTTATCATGAGATTCCTGTAACCTCCACCTTGATCCAGGTAGATTCCACCACCATGGACACCTTCCTTTACAGTCACATGCCCCTCCCCTCTCACCTTTCCTACCCCTAGTAACCACTAATCTGTTCTCCACCTCTAGAATTTTGTCATTTTTATAGTCTCATATAAACTGAGCCATATAATATATAACTTTTAGAGGTTGGCTTTTTTCATTCAGCATAATTCCTTTGAGACCCATCCCAGTAGTTTTGTATAAGGAGTTAGTTTCTTTTCATTGCTGCATGGAAACCATGATGATCCTCATCAGATAATAAACCAGAGTTTATTTATGCACCCACTGAAGGACATCTGGGTTGTTTCCAGTTTTCAGCTATTACACATAAACAAACATAGCTGCACAGGTGTTTTGCGTAAACATCTCTCTAGGATGAGCACCCAGGAGCATGTCGTATGGTAAGCACATATTTAACTTTTTCAGAAACTGGAAGACTGTTTCTCAGAGAGGCTACACACTTCACATTCCCACTGGCAGAGCAGGAGATTCAATTCCTCCACATCCTCACCAGCACAAACTTGTTGCCCCAAGTTTTTACTCTAGCTATCCTATTAGGTGAGCATTCCTATCAAAATCTCAGCAGGATTACTGGGTAGATATAAAGAGACTTATTCTAAAAGTTACAGGACAGGCAAAGAAAGAAGTGCTTCAACACTGCTGGCCGAGAAGAAGTGGAAGGACACCTCCACCTCTGTTAAGTCTCACGGGGCCACTCGGTGAGGAACGCTGTGTGGTATGGGTGGCAGCACAGAATCAGGGGCCAACAAGCAGACCAGGGAGCCTAGGAACAAAACACTCTTAAATATGAGCGCTGATGAAGGTGCAAAAGCAATTCAGTGGAGGAAGCACAGTGTTTTAAACAAGAAACACTGGATCAACTGGACACCCATGGGCAGAAAAATGAACCACAACCAAAATGTCACATCTTATACAAATATTACTGTGAAATGGATCCTAGATTAAAATGGAAAAGGCCATGTGCATGATAGCAGGGGTTTTCTAATGGCTTCAGGCAGAATCAGAGTCTATATTCTCCCACACTTTCTAACACAGAGGGTCAGACAAACACGTGCATTGCAGAGGACACTCACTGCAAAGCCTTCTTTCTGCCAGTCAAACTGTAAAAAGGTGACCCAGTGTTCTTAGATGCAGGTGCCCTTCACACATGGTCTGGTGGTCCTGCAAGGCCTACTCTGCCTGACCCATGATGTGGGGACTTCTCTTCCTCAGCAAGCTTTTCCCACGACCAGCACAGCATCTGCTCTGTACTCTGTACTTCCATGAATAGAAACTGCTCTTCCCCAAGAAGTAACAAAGACTCTTCAGACACAGCTGAAGGGCTGAGAAGGCTCAGCTGTCTGTGCACACAGAGACTTGTTTGCTATTGGCCTGGCCCAACAAGAGGCTTTCAGTCAGGGATTCCGGGCATGAGCAAATCCCGGGGCAGAAGCGGCTCTTTTTATGGCAGCAAAGAGAGGCTCAGCTCAGAGGAAGATGCCATCTGGTAAATGCTTCCTGGTGGGCTCAAGCCTGCCCAAAAGGGTGGTCTCTGTCTTCAGTGTGAAAGTAGTATAAGCAGAAAGAGATAGATGTGCATTGCTTCCCATGGTCCTGAGTGCTCAGTCAGTGAGAGCCAGTGGGGATCCCTTTGTAACCACCAGGAATGATGCTCTGTCACACTCAGAAGGGCACAGAACTACAGATGAGGTCATGAACTTTAACCTCACTGTAACATCAGAAGATTACAGCTCAGAGAAGAGAGGACTGGTATGAACCCCACAGCATCCTTCCACAGTCCACGAGCATGCCTCGGGTCCAAGGCTTGGATGGTCACCTGTGAGAGCTGAAGGACAAAAGTGGCCATCACTGCATCAGGCAGGGCGGTGGGACTTGATGACGTATCAGGTTTGGACTGTCAACTAATCATCTGACAACTTTCAAATAACTTCTCCCCTTTGTCAGCTTGGTTTCACAAAGATTACTCATTCTTTTAAAGAAGTAATCAGAAGCTATCATTAAAATCTGGTACTTCTGATGGCAGAGCCATCACACGCACAGTGCTGGGTCCCAGAATGGTCCGTCACAGCTGACAGCAGGCCTCAGGCTCTGGCCAATCTCTGCCATCTGCCTACCTGACCCATCAATGCCAGGACTTGAGGGGCCTTTTAGATTTCTTTAGGACTCGAAAACTACCTCTGGAAGCAATCACCAAAGCCACACTGAAGGAGAAACACCACTAAGAGATCATGGAAAGCTATTTAAAAGAAAAGCAATTCCGTATGGTTTCTTAAAAGTTGGGAGACCCACTGGGGGCCTGGCCAGGTAGCTCAGCTGGTCTGAGTGACACCCCAAACGCCAAGGTAGTGTTTTTGATTCCTGGTCAAGGCACAAATAAGAATCAACCAATGAATGCATCAGTAAGTGGAACAACAACTCAAGGTCTCTCTCTCTCTCTCTCTCTAAAATCAATAAAAAAAAAAAAGCCAGAAACCCACTCACAGGTAGCAGCGAAGCACACCATGTCTCCCTTGGCCGTGCTGCCATTGCTGCCCCTGCTGGCAAGAGCTTGCACTGTACTCAGTACCTGCCACCCTTGACCAAACAGCAAGATGTGGAAATCAGCTAGGGACTAGCAAGAACTAGACAGCTGAAGGACTGGGTCTGCAGCTTTTACGTTTGCAGTTCACTATGTATTTCAGATCTGGAAACCTCTAGAATAAGTAATCACAGAAATTGCAAAACAAATTTCAACTTCTAGCCTTTCATCCTACTATAAGACAGGATTTGAACAGAAAACGAGTAGGTGAGAAGCTAGTCTGATTTGGGGGGCAAGCTCATCTGTTAGCAAGGTCAAAATTAGAACAGCTCACAGGAGAACCATGATTGTGAGTCACCCAGATAAAGGTGGATCTCCGTACTCAGCAACCAAAACAAATGAAGCATACTGGCTGCTGTGGCTCAGTTGGTTGGAGTGCTGTCCTATAACCAGAAGTTGCAGGTTTGATCCCTAACTGGGTGGGGATGTTGTGATCTCCAATCTAGATGCCCCAGTCCAGGTGCACATAGGAGGCAACTAATCAATGTGTCTTGCTCACATCAGTGTTTCTCTCTCTCTAAAAAGCAATGAAAAAAATGTCCTCAGGTGAGGATAAAAATCAGTCAGTCAACAATAAATGAAGCAAAAGAATTGCTAGATGAAACCACCAAATACTGATACTCATGGACTACTCTGAAGGAAAAAAAGGGAGGGGTGAAAAATCAAAGTCCTGCAAATGTAATCTAAACTACCACCATCATAATTTTTACACATGTGCTAACCATAAAAAATAATTTATTATACTGTTAAGTGATATAATATTAAAAAATTAGTAATAAAAAAAGTTGGAGACCCAGAGGGTAACTTTTTAATTTTTTTTATTGATTGATTTTAGAGAGAGGGAGGGGGAGAGAAAGAAGAGAGACACATCTATCTGTTGTCCCACTTATTTATGCATCCATTGGTTGATTCCTGTATGTGCCCTGACCAGGGATCAAATTCACAACCTCGGTGTATTAGGGACAATGCTCTAACCACCTAAGCTACCTGGCCAGGGCGGCAGTTAACTTTTTAAATTATAAAATAGTGCCTCACTTGACAAGCAGATCTCAACTGCCACAGCCAGGTACTGGGTGGAGGAACAGTTAGAGTGGGTCTGGCACACAGGACTCCAGGGTAGGAGTCCCGAGGCTCTGGCCTGGAAAGTGCTCTTGAAGGGCCCCCATCTCTGAGGGTGTGTCTCGCAACAGCTCACTCTGTTTACATCTCTAAAGACAGCGAGGTATTTGGAAAATTCCTTCTCAGGAAAGCTTGCTGCTTCTGTGGAAGACAGCTCCTCAGATCTTGACTGTTTGTGCCATAAATAGTCCCTGAGCTATGACTGGATGAAAGACAGAGGGAGGCGGGGGGATGCAGGAGGTCTGCAAGACAGCTCCAGGGGAAACTGTTCTTACAGTGCAACAACACAGTCCTTTCCTCCATTTTGTTAGAAATTATACTTTAATTTTAAAACTGAAGAGCTCGCCCTGGCTGGTATGGCTCAGTGGATTGAGTGCAGGTCTGGGAACCAAGGGGTTGCTGGTTTGATTCCCAGTCAGGGCACATGCCTGGGTTGCGGACCAGGTCCTCAGAGGGGGGCGCTTGAAAGGCAACCACACAATGATGCTTCTGTATTTCTCTTTCTCCTTTCCTTCCCCCTCTTTAGAAATGAATAAATAAAATATTTAAAAAAACCCCAAACAAACCGGAAACTGAAGAGCTCACAGAGCTTATAAAATGCTTCCATATGTATCAGTTCATCTGACCTGCTCAAGACAGGCCCCACCATGCCTGCCCTGGGCTCTCTCAGTCAGAACCTCAGCACCAGGGGTGAGGTACAGCAATGCCACACGTGTGACAGAAACCAAGACTGCTATGTTTTCCCTGACAAAAATGCCCAACTACACCTAAGTCTGAGGACATAGCACAGCATCACAGTGGGGATGCCCTTTAAAGGGACTGGACTAGAAAAACACCATGGTCACAAAAACGAAGATGGAGAATCAGTCCCAGGCTGGAAGAGACAAAATAGAAACAACCACCAAATGCGTCATGTTGGCTGCACTGGATCCTAGACCAGAAAAGGCACAGCTGTGGGCAAAGAGGCAACCTTCATGGATACCCTACATCCTGGTCACAGTCATGTCAGCCTTCAAAAGCTTGGGAGGAAGGTATAAAAGGACTCTGACTGCTTCTACAACACTTGTTAAAGTCTGGAGCTATTTTAAAATGATAGGTTAAAAAAGTTTCACCCTTAGTCACATAAAATCAAGAAAACTTTAATTTTTTTAAATATTTTATTTATTTATTTTTAGAGAGAGGGGGAGGGGGAGAAAGAGGGGGGAAAAAACATCGATGTGCAAGATATACATTGATCAGTTGGTTCTCACACTCCACCAACTGGGGACCTGGCCCGCCAAATGGGCACACACCTTGACTGGGAATCAAACTGGCAACCTTTCAGTTCATAGGCCGGCTCTCAATCTACTGAGCTGTACTAGCCAGGGCCCAAGAACACTTTAAAAGGGAAAATAAATACACAAATAAATGGTTCTTTTAGAACCAAAAATACATTAAGAAAAAAGTGTCTCCTTCATCTACAATAGCTAAAATACAAATAGATTTGTGATTAGAAGAAAAGTTAAAAATGGATCTTACACAGGTGGGACATGAAGAGGTATCTGTATGCCCATGTTCACAACAGTATCATTCACAATAGCCAGAAGTGTCCACCAACAGATGAATGGATAAACAAAATGTAATCTATCTATTCAATGGAGTATTATTCAGCCTTAAAAAGGAAGGAAATTCTGACACATTCAACAACATGAATGAACCTTGAGGACAAAACGCTCAGTGAAATAAGTCAGACACAACAGGATAAATACTATGATTCCATTTATATGAAGTCCCTAGAGTAGTCAAATTCATAGACAGAAAGTACAAGGCTGGGCACCAGGGACTGGGGTAGGGAATGGAGAGTTAGTGTTTTGTGGGGACAGAGTTTCAGCTGGGATGAGAAAGTACTACACATGGATGGTTGCGGTGGCTGCCAACAAGAAGAATGTACTTAATGCCACTGAACTATACAATGAAAATGGTTAAAATGGAAAATTTTATATTATAGTCAAAGGAAGGAAAGAGGGAGGAAGGAAGGGAGGGAGGAAGTGAGGGAGGGAGGAAGGAAGGAAGAAGGAAGGAAGGAATTGTGCAGAAGCCAGTCCAGAGGTCATTTTCAAGGGTGGTAAATGCAGAACCCTCTCTCAGTGCAAAAGATACATCAGTTTCCATGAATGTCCTACTCCACCCTCCATCTGGCTCACCCTTCAACCAAGACAGCATATAGAGACACACAAAACAGCACAATCAACTGGGATAATTCAAAACTGAAAAACTTCTTCATGGCCTGACCTGCTACTTGTATTCCTAGGAGTTTTTTCTTTTTTTTTTCTCTACTATTCCCTTGACTTTTTACATTAAAAGCTGTGTTTCTTGAGTGCAGCAAAATGAAGAACAGTTCTTGAACTGACCTTGTTTCTAGTTATTATCACTAAACAATGATTCTCTATGTGCTGATTATAACCCTCACCTATGGCAAGTGTAAGGTGGAGAACAGGTACAGAAGGGGCAGACTTCCAGCCAAGATGCAGGAGTAGCTGGATACTCTGTGCCTCCTCTCACAACCAAGATTAAGGACAACAAAAATATAAAACCAAAAAAAAGAAAACCCAACCATGACAGAGAGAAAATTGAATTGTGTGGGAGTCCGACAACAACGATTCACCCAGACCGGTAAGAGGGGCGGAGTCAGTGGCCGGCAGAGTCTGCAGCTGTGGAATAGGATTGGGAGGGATAAGCTGGTGGTGGTCCCAGGCGCGCAGTCACTCCAGGTGCATAGGTGGCCAAGTGGACCGCAGACACACATTTGCACACAAATAAACCAGGTAAAAACAGGCAGCAAGTCAGACTGCGGGATGCAGGGCTCCAGCGCCAGGAAGTGAAGCCTGAAAGCACCCACTGAAAATACTTGTAGGGGATGAGGTGCCGGGAGGGAGTCCCAGCCTCACGGGAAAGTTTGTTGGGGACACCCACGGGGTCCTGGAGCATGCACAGGCCCACCCACCCAGGAATCAGCACCAGAGGGGTCCAGTTTGCTTGGGGGAAGCGGTGGAAGTAACTGAAATCTGGCAGAAAGTGGAGCAAGTGCCACTGTTCCCTCCTGGACCCTGCCCCCACATCTAGCATCACAACCCAGCGATTGGGCTGCCCCGCCCTGGTGAACGCCTAAGGCTCTGCCCCTCACTATGTAACAGCCATGACCAGACAAAAACAAAACCAAGGATGGCTCAAAGGGGAGAAGAGACAGGGCCCCAGAGCTAATTCATCTGAGCAACCAGGAGGTGGTCAATCTATCAGATGCAGAGCTCATAGCACTGGTAGCTAACCTGTCAGAAGCACAGTTCAAAACTCTGATGACTAGGAAGCTCACAGAATTGGTTGCTTTTGGTCGCAAATTAGAGGAACAAATGAAGGCTACAATAAGTGACATGAAGAAAAACGCACCGGGAACCAATAGTGATGGGAGGAAAACTGGGACTCAAATCAATGGAGTGGACCAGAAGGAAGAAAGAAACAACCAAACAGAAAACAAGGAAGAAACAAGAATTCAAAAAAATGAGGAGAGGCTTAGGAACCTCCAGGGTATCTTTAAACGTCCCAACATCCGAATTATAGGGGTACCAGAAGGGGAAGAGGAAGAGCAACAAATGGAAAACTTATCTGAACAAATAATAAAGGAGAACTTTCCCAGTCTGGCAAAGGAAATAGACTTCCAGGAAGTCCAGGAAGCTCAGAGAGTCCCAAAGAAGTTGGACCCAAGGAGGAACACACCAAGGCACATCATCATTACATTAGCCAAGATTAAAATGAAGGAGAGAATTCTAGAAGCAGCAAGGGATAAAGGCATAGTCACCTACAAAGGAGTTCCCATCAGACTGTCAGCAGATTTCTCAAGAGACCTTGCAGGCAAGAAGGGGCTGGAAAGAAGTATTTGAAGTCATGAAAGTCAAGGACCTACATCCAAGATTGCTCTATCCAGCAAAGCTGTCATTTAGAATGGAAGGGAAGATAAAGTGCTTCTCGATAAGGTCAAGTTAAAGGAGTTCATCATCACCAAGCCCTTATTATAGGAAATGTTAAAGGGACTTATCTAAGAAAAAGAAGATAAAAAATATAACAGTACAAAGACAGCAAACCCACAGATATTTACAACCACACCTAAAACAAAAGCAAACTAAGCAAACAGCTAGACCAGGAGCAGGAACACAGAAATGGAGATCACATGGAGGGTTTGCAACAGGGCAGTGGGAGGAGGAGAGAGGGGGGAAAGATACAGAGAATAAGTAGCATAGACGGTGGGTAGAAAATAGACAAGGGAAGGGCAAGAATAGTGTGGGAAAAGTAGAAGCTAAAGAACTTATGAAACATGGACATGGACTAAAGGTGGGAATGTGTGTGGGAGGGGGTGTGAAGGGCGGAGGGGAATGATGGGCGAGAAATGGGACAACTGTAATAGCATAATCAATAAAATATAATTTAAAATTAAAAAAAAAAAAAGAAAGAAAGAAAAGGTACAGAACAGAGACTGGAGAAAAATAAAATGCCGATGAGCATTAGTGTAAGGTTCTGGAACAACAAACATAAGCAGTGCAATACAACTAGAAAAAGACTTTTTAGAAACAGTTGTAAACCCTTCTCCCCATGCAGAAGCAGCCAGGGAGGATGCTCACCGTCCATTTCCACCAGAAGCTGGTTGAGAGTCTGTTCCTCCTCCGTGTTGGAAAAGCCAGACATGGTGGTGGAGCGCTTCTTGCCCACAGCATCAATTTCATCAATATAGACGATGCAGGGGGCCCGGGCCCGAGCCTCCTTGAAGAGGCTCCGGACACGGGCAGCGCCGAGGCCTGAGGAGACACAGAGGACCAGGAAGCAGACAGGTCAGGGGAGATGAACCCTACTCTTGGGCCAAAGTCCAGAGCTGAGCAGTAAAGATGAAGAAATCTCAGCAAGCATCCACTCATGCAAACAAAACTAGGGCCTGTCATAGTGGAGATCAGAGGACACTCACCCTCCTGAGACCTCCCAGGACCACCCAAAGCAGCAGCTTCAAAGAACATCATCACACAATTCTCTACGTAAACACAATGTTCCCCTTAGTACAGGTTTAGTTTTTCCTTCTTTATTCCCCCTATTTCCTCATTAATTTAGCCACCTGAGGGAGAACACATGAAAGGAGGGCCATCCTGGCCTTTCTGCAGCCCCTCAGGCAATGCCTACCTCCAATAACCTCCACAAACTCTGGGCCGGCCATCGCCAAGAAGGGCACCTGGGCCTCTGTTGCCACGGCCTTAGCCAGTAGTGTCTTCCCACAGCCAGGGGGCCCAAGCAAAAGTGCACCCTTTGGAACTTTGGCACCAAGCTGAAGGAAGCGCTCTGGGCTCTAGAAAAGTAGCAGAAAATATGACAGTAACCACAGGTTTTTCAAACAGAATTTTTAAGAAATAAACTCTCTAAAGGTCAATTCATGTGCTGACATGAATCAGCTGTGGTGCACATGGTTCTGGGGAAAGCCAGTGTCCCAGAGGTTCTGAGTATGATCAGTGATCGGCTCTCAGCCCTTCTGCTGGTCAACAACTGTATACTAGGCCACACTGCCCGTTTAATAGGCAACAGCATGTGTAGTACATGTGTGTCCCCACCTCAGCACAGAGAGCTCACTACACAGCACATACGTATGATCAATGTAGTTCTTCCCTCTGGGAGAGCATTCACACCCATCTCCTGCTCAGCACATGTGCTTACTTACCTTCAGATAATCCACAAACTCTTTGACCTCCAGTTTGGCTTCATGCATTCCTGCCACATCTTTGAAGCTAACTCCCTTCCCCATCTTGCCATCCACAATCGTGAAACGAGCCATTTTAAGCTGATTCTGGGCAGAAAGAACAAACGGCAGGGTGCTGTGCACTCCCAGAGCTAGATGGGAGCCTCAGTGCTGGCCCTGCCTGCCCTGCCCCTGCATCTCCACCTCCCCTCTGCTGAAGGATCTCATGGACCTTCCTCCCACCACCCAGAGGGACGAACCCCCAGCCTCTCCACTCATGCAGATGGCAGTTAAGGTCACATTTCAAACATACAAGGGGAAGTGTTTATTTTACATAATCAACAGTAAGAAAGCTATCTAGCATTTAACAATTTGCCTTAAATAAAACTAAAAACTCCCCCACACAAACTAGGTAATCTAACACTGTCTTTTGCATAAACCATCTTATATTTCTATATAATTTTTCCCACTACTGTGTAATTTATTTTTCTGATTATAAAAGTAATTAAATGCAGCCTTGATTGGTATGGCTCAGTGGACTAAGCACAGGCCTGCCAACTGAAAGGTTGCCAGTTCAATTCCCTGTCAGGACACATGCCTGGGTTGTGGACCAGGTCCCCAGCTGGGGCTGAGCAAGAGGCAACCAATTGATGTTCCTCTCACACATCAATGTTTCTCTCCCTCTCTTTCCCCCTCACTTCTCCTGTCTCTGAAAATAAATAAATATTTTAAAGAACAAATAAGAGTTATTAAATACAGATGATATAGTATAGAATTGTACACACAAAGCCTATATTAACCAATGTCGCCCCAATAGATTCAATAAAAACATTTTACAAAAATAACGTAGTTGCCCTGGCTGGTGTGGCTCAGTAGACTGAGTGCCGGCCTGCAAGCCAAAGGGCCGCTGATTTGATTCCCAGTCTAGGGCACATGCCTGGGTTATGGGGCCCCCGCCGTGGGGGGCATGTGAGAGGCAACCACACATTTTTGTTTCTTTCCCTCTCTTTCTCCCTCTCCCTCTGCCTAAAAATAAATAAATAAATAAAATTTTAGAAAATTCTAAAATTAAAATATAAAAAAATTAAAAAATTAATATAGTAACAATCCTGGGGAGTCTTGGTAAAAATATTAATTGGTAAATTTCTGGACAGCAATCAACCAAGAGAGCTAAAGGTTTTAGAGAGGTATATAAACTTCAACCAATCTACTTTTAGGAAGACCCACTAGGCAAATAATTAAGACAAGCTCTCAAAAGATACATGTGCATGGAATTCATCAGAGTATTATTTAAATACAACCATAACAATAAACAGCCAAAAATATGTAAGAATTATCAAACTGGGACACCATGCTGCCCAGGGAGAAAGCAGGAGATGCCTTCTGCAGATGTGGTCACACCTCCCTGGCCCCTCTGTTGATGCAGCTAATTGGCCACATATAACCTAATGGGAAGGAGAAGTGCATGTGATGACGAATGCCACAAAAATAGAATATTTTTAAAGTACATTGTGGATGTTGTTTTAAAGACAACTTTTAAAATTTCTCAGTGTAGCTAGTAGGGAAACCAAAAACAGTCATGCCTAGCTAATGATGAAAACTGCAAAAAATGCTGCCCCATAAATGCCCTTGGCTCAGCCACTCCACAAGTCAAAGAAAACAGGCCTCAATGAGAGCTGGGTACTGTGCACCCTCCATCAGTCAAGCAGAAGGAAAGATGAGCTGCCAAATTATGGCTCCAGGCTCACCTCTCCAACAGGTTAATTTTCACCATACACTTACTCTGTTGTTTATGGGAAAAGCATTCAGTGGGAACATACACACAAATCCTAAGACTGCTAGTTCAGTGAGATGTAATTTGTACAACTTACAAAAGCACTGAATCCTCCTTCCCTTCCAGTCATTCCAGCCAAACGAAAAACATACCACAGGATGGCCAAGCCTACCGCTGTCATCCCCAAGGCATAAAGGGCACTAATGAGAGAAAGAGAGGCAGTTATAGGCTCAGAAGTGGCCGCCAGGCAGCTGACAGTTATACCTTACCAAGGCAGGGAAAGGGACCATGGACATTTCAAAGATGAGAAGAGCTACCCCACCCTCTGAGAGCGACTTGTAGAACAAATGGTTGTGAAAATGGTTTTCTTGTCCAATTCTCACCAATTACCCTCTTTCATAAAGTTTGCCCAAACTACCAGATGAAGTGGGGAAATGTTGAGATGCAGAATGTAATCTCGGCGTGATGCCAGAATAGCTGATACTGCACACTCATGCTATTATATAGAGCCTTGTGATAATTAAAGAACCAACAACAGCGGGTTTTCACGTTCAATAAATTTTGTTTTCAAAAGGAGGCCATTAATTTTGGTTAGTAAGGCAGAATAAGCTTAGAATAAAAAGTACATCCTAGGATACCAGCCCTCCACATGAAGATGTAAGCCACCCATCTGCCCTATACCCCTGTTATTCCTACAATAAACTAGAGGGGCAGCCTCAGAACCCTGGACCTTCAGGAGTCAGTGGATTGTAGAATTTAGAGACTCATCATCTCACAGATGTGCTTGCCAGTCACTGAGTCTTATCAGAATTACACAGCATGTCGACAAGTCAACAATAAACCTCTCTACCCAGCTTTTAGCCACTGTTGGTCCCAGCATGCAATTAGAGCCCCTGACTGTGCTGACTGATCCTTTCCCACTAAGGAGTCTGCAGGCCCACAGCTCACAATCTCTAATTCTTTCTGAAACACGGAACCAAGAATTCCTGCTGGATATTGATACTTCTCCCCTTTCTATGCCATTTTCCTATTTGTAGAAGACAGCTACCCCATAATGAGCTAAATTCATAAATGCAACCAGACAACTGGAGTAAGCAACTACAAATTTCAACAGGCTCACACATTTCCAAACTTCCCAGCATTATGTCATTCACTCATATGTTATTTATCCTCCCACAAGGTAGTCTAGTTAACTGTAGGAAAGCCAGTTTCAGATTTCTGTGTGTGGTTTGTTTCTCACATTATAAAGCCAAGCTTGGTCTAGTTCAAGGGCCGACAAAATTGACCAACATACTTTCCAAAGAATCCCGTACGCTTATAGGAAACTGGAATCCTGTCCTTGCCTTCGATATTCAGCTCATCTTCAGCCGCTCGAAGCTTTTCTTCAAATTTGTCGATGTTTGCCACCTGCATTCGGTACATCAAGGCCAGTCTCTGGGGGAGGAAGGCAGAGGGACTGTGAGACTAATGAAGAGGACAGACTGCCAATCCCTCAAACACACAGATGTCATTCAGAAACTACTTCCACATCTAAAGAATTGTAATTGCCTCAAGCACAATTACAATAAATTTTCAATAGATGTGCTTTATTTTCACAAATAGAAACATTTTTAAAAAATGGAGGAGGCATTGCATTCTAAAGTTAGCACCCTGTCCCACTCAACTGTGCGTGTAGAACACAGAGGCGTAGTGAACAAGTCTGCAGTACTGGACTGAAGATGCACAGTCCACTTACTAAGGCAAAAAATGCAGGTGTTGTGTTTAACCATTGGCTGAATCTGAAATTCAACTAAGTGGGTGTCTTTTTTCTTAGAAAACTTTTCCTGGATAGAGAAGAGACTAAGGAAGAGTGAGCAGATAGAAAGTTTCCTAAAGTGAAATCAGCACCTCCCCCAGGTACACAGGTTTCACTGAGAAGGAAGCTCAAAACCAGTCTAGGCCCTGGCTGGTGTGGCTCAGTGGACTGAGCACCAGCCTGCAAACCAAGGAATTGCTGGTCTGATTCCCAGTCAGGGCACATGCCTGGGCTGCTGGCCGGGTCCCTGGTTGCGGGGGTGTGGGAGGCAGCCACACATTGATGTTTCTCTCCCTTTCCTTCTCCCTCCCTCTACAAATAAATAAAATCTTAAAAAAACAAAACAAAACAAAAAACCCCACAACAGTCTAGGAGTCCACATTGAGTCCCCAAGTCCCATCTCAGTAAGTTGACCTCATCACAGGGATTGATAACTCCTGGGCTAGTGTGAAGCCTCTACAGAAGAAACATCCGCGCAATCCACAAGAGGTGGGAGCACGGGTAGGGTAGTCCTCATTCTTCCTCCCAACCTGGACTGTGTCTTATGGATCCCACATCATTTTCCTAACAGCCTACTCCACATGCTTTCCAAAGTTAAACTGTTCCAAGCTCAGGTTCTAAACACTCCTGCAATCTAACATGAGCAACCAGAATTCCCCCTGGCTGTTAAGAGCTACAGAAAAATCTCTTGCAGAATAGCTGTCACTATAAGAGCAGCCAGCCAGGCTCACTTTGGGAGACAGCAGGCTGGGTGAAAAGGCAGACAAAAGGACCCACAAGTCAAGCATAGTGACCATGACCTGTGCTGTAACACTCGGTAGCCTCCGCTGCTGAATTAAACTAACAGACCGCAGGTGTTTGATCTGGACTACTCCAATGCCTAGATCACTGGTCTGGCCATGTAAATGAGGTCACAATTGGCATAGAAGGGAAAAACATAGAAATGATCCTCCTTCTATGCCAAGATCCAAGAACACAATGTATGATTCCAGAGGTCAATTCAATGCCCACACCCTCTGTAAAATTTTCTCTGGTCACCTGGACCCAAATCATCCTCACACTTCTATAAGGCCCTAAAGCAGTCAGCCGGGTCACTTACTACTCAGAGACAAGCGGCATCTATCACCACCACTCATTTCTAAACTGTGCTGGAATTTAACCTTTGCAATTCAGAAAACTATGTGTTGATCCTATTACCCCAACTAAATTATAAGCCCTTGTAAACTGATAACCAGCTGAAAACACCATGTTGGAGACTTGATCTGAAAGAGAAACATGCTGGGCTGCAGTGGACCTAAAGCTGAGCATCTTAAGATAGGATAAGCATTCCACTGAATCTCAACCCTATTCAAAAAGCACAGTATTGCCCTGGCTGGTGTGGCTCAGTGGATTGCATGCTGGCCCGAGAACCAAAGGGTCACTGGTTTGATTCCTGGTCAGGGCGTATGCCTGGGCTGCGGGCCAGGTCCTCAGTAGGGAGCATGTGAGAGGTAGCCACACAGTTTCTCTCCCTCTCTTTCTCCATTCCTCTAAAAATAATCTTAAAAAACAAAAACAAAACCCACAGTAGATATTCAAATGCACACAGGGCATGCTCTGGGAGCATGGTGTAAGGGAGAGAATACACCATAGGAAAGACTAAACCCATGTCCCATATGAACTGAGTGAATCAAAACCAGAACACCCATCTGTCTCCCAGCATGGAGAAAGAGGTATAATTTTACCTGGACTATCCAAACTTTTAGCAAAAAATGGGAAGGAGACTAAAGAAACATGACAATTAAATATAATTCATAATCTCTGAAAGGATCCTGGATTAAGACACTAATAAAAACAGCTCTTAAAGACAGTACAGGGGCAACTGAGTAACATGAATAGGGAAAGTACTTTAGAAAATATTTTGAGTTGCAGGGATTGTGCACTAATCATAAGGAAAATTTCACAGACAAGCTAAATTGGCTTTCAAGAGCAAGGCTCCTGACCTGGCTGGTGTAGCTCAGTGGATTGAAAACAGGCCTGCAAACTAAAGGGTCACTGGTTCAATTCCCAGTCAGGGCACATGTCTGGGTTGCATGCCAGGTCTCCAGTGCGGGGCCTGTGAGAGGTAACCACACACTGTTTCTCTCCCTCTCTTTCTCCAGTCCTCTAAAAATAATCTTAAGAACAAACAAACAAACAAACAAAACCCCCACAACTCTCAAGTTCAAGATGGCAGAGTAAAAAGATCCTGAGGTCACCTCCCCTTATTGACACCAAAACTACAACTACATATATAATATCTCTGAGAATGACCTGAAGACTAGAAGAACAGATTTTCTACAACTACAGACACTGGGTAGGAGGGGTAGAGACTAAGTCTAGTCAGGACCCAACTTACTTCCCCATAACTCCCCATGTGGTGACTCAAAAGTGAGAGGGGTATCGTAACGGAAGAAGTCATCCCCAAAAGCAAGGGGTCTGATCCCTAGTCCAGGGGATCCACACCAGAAGAGGAGCCCCCATAACATCTGGTTTTGAAAACTAGCAGGACTAACATCTAGGAGAGCAAAAGGGCTATAGGAAGCCCAGGTTTCTTTCTGAGTCCCAGCATAGAGGCAGCAGTTTGAAAAGCTCCTCAGTCACACATGAAGGTGATACACTAATTTTAGGGTGTACGCTGGAGGGACAGGATATCTGTTGGAACTCTTTCCTGAGTGAGAAGTGCTGGTGAGCACCATTTTCCCCCTTCTTTACTCTCTTTCCACCTAGTTGGTCTGACGCTGGCAGGCACCATTTCTGATACTCTCCGTTAACCTTGCTAACACTGTTCATTCCACCCTGGTGTTTCCCTGAGGACTCAGCCAGGCTGGCAGCCCTCCAAAGTGCCTCCTGCCTTGCCATACCCAGTGGGTGACCTCAGTTGGCACCAGCACACAGCAGTGTGCCTGCAACAGTGTGGCTGGGCCTCTCAGCCAATCACACTGAATGTTTCCCTCGCACACCAGTGAGCCCACAGCAGTTGTGGCCAGGCCCCATAGCCAGTGGGAAAGGGATCAGCCTTGCCTACCAGTGTGTCAATAGAAGCTACAGCCCAATTACAAGAGGCCACATTAGTCCACACAGAGAACACTTCTGGAGCACCTGGCTCTGCTGACAAGGGGGATTCCACCACTAGGCTCCCCAGGACACCTTCTAAAAAAGGCCACTTTTTCAAGACCAGGAGATGTAACTGACCTACCTAATACAGAGACACAAATAGGCAAGATGAGAGAAAAGAATATGTTCCAAACAAAAAACAAGACAAAACCCTAGAAAAAGAACTAAATGAAACAGATGCAAGCTGTGTATTAGACAGAATTCAAATAGTTATAAAGATGCTCATCACACTCTGCAGACAAATGGATAAACTCAATGAGAACTTCAATGAAGAGATAAAAGGAACCTATCAGAACTGAAGAATATAACAACTGAAATGAAAAATCCACTGGAAGGAATAAACAGCAGATCAGATGACACAGAAGAATGGATCAGCAATCAGGAAGAGAAGATAGTGAAAATCACCCAACTGGAAGATCAAAAAGAAAAAAGAATGAAAATAGCCTAAGGAACCTCTGTGACAACATCAAGTGTACTAATATTTGAATCATAGGGGTTCCAGAAGGAGAAGAGAGCAAGGGACAGAAAACCTACTTAAAGAAATAATGGCTGAAAACTTCCCTATCCTGGCAAAGGAAATGACATCCAAGTCCTGGAAGCACCGAGAAGTCCAAACAAGGTGAACCCAAAGCAACCCACACCAAGACACATTATAATTAAATTGTTAAAAGTTAAAAATAAAGACTTAAGACCTGGCTGGTGTAGCTCAGTGGACAGAGCGCAGGCTGTGAACTGAAGGGTTGCCAGTTCGATTCCCAGTCAGGGCACATGCCTGGGTTGCCTGCCAGGTCCCCAGTGGGGGCCACATGAGAGGCAACCACACATTGATGTTTCTCTCCCTCTTTTTCTCCTTCCCTTCCCCTCTCTCTAAAAATAAATAAATGAAATCTTAAAAAAAAAAAAATAAATAAAGACTTAAAAGCAGCAAGAAAAAAACAAATAGTTCCATACAAGTGATTGCCCAGAAGACTAACAGCTGATTTTTCAACAGAAACTTTGCAGGCCAGCCCTGGCTGTGTAGCTGTATTGGTTAGAGACTTGTACTGATACACCAAGGTTGTAGGTTCGATCCCCAGTCAGGACACGTACAAGAATCAATGAAAGAATGCATAAATAAGTGGAGTGATAAACATGCTTTTCTTTCTGCCCCCACCTCAAAAATCAGTAAAAAAATAAAAATAAAAAATAAAAGACACTGCAGGCCAGAAGGGAGTGTCACAATATATTCTACATGATGAGAGGAAATTCCTACAACCTAGAATATTCTACCTAGTAAGGTTATCATTCGGAATTGAAGCAGAGATCAAGATTTTCCCAGATAAGCAAAAGCTAAAGAAGTTCACTGCCACTAAATTAGCATTATAAGAAATGTTAAGGACTTCTGGCCAAGATGGAGGCATAGGTGGACACACTGTGCCTCCTCTCACAACCATAATTAAGGACAACAAAGATTTAGAAACAAGAAAACAACCAGAACTGACAGAAAATTGAACTGTACGAAGTCCGACAACCATTCATCCAGACCAGTAAGAGGGGCGGAGTTGAGACAGAAAAAAGTGGAGGTGTAGACCAGGCACGCAGGCAGCAGCGGCTGGCAGATACCAGGTGGACAGGCGGCTGCTAGCACACCCCGGGCACAGGGTGGCAACTGTGGAGACCCAGTGAGGCTGCACAAGGCGGCTGACTGAACAAGTGGTCCCACATTCGCGTGCAGATAATCCAGGCAAACGGGAAGCGGCGGAAGGGACTGGAATCCAAGAGAGAGCAGAGCAAACACCATTTTTCCCTCTCGGACCCCGCCCCCACATACAGCGTCACTACCCAGCAACTGGGCTGCCCTGTCCTGGGGAACACCTAAGGCTCCACCCCTCACTACATAACAGCTGCGACTAGACAAAAAACAAAAAACAAAAAAACCCCACCCCAAAACAACAACAACAAAAACAAACAAACAAAAACAGAAACAAAAATGGCTCAAACTGGAGAACAAATCAAAGCCCCAGAGCCAATTCATCTAAGCAACGAAGAGACTGCCAACCTATGAGATGCACATTTCAAAGCCCTGGTGACCAGGATGCTCACAGAATTGGTTGATTTTGCTCACAAATTAGATGAAAAAATGAAGGCTACAATAAGTGACATGAAGAAAAACGCACCGGGAACCAATAGTGATGGGAGGAAAACTGGGACTCAAATCAATGGAGTGGACCAGAAGGAAGAAAGAAAAAAACAAACAGAAAACAAGGAAGAAACAAAAATTCAAAAAAATGAGGAGAGGCTTAGGAACCTCCAGGGTATCTTTAAACGTCCCAACATCCGAATTATAGGGGTACCAGAAGGGGAAGAGGAAGAGCAACAAATGGAAAACTTATCTGAACAAATAATAAAGGAGAACTTTCCCAGTCTGGCAAAGGAAATAGACTTCCAGGAAGTCCAGGAAGCTCAGAGAGTCCCAAAGAAGTTGGACCCAAGGAGGAACACACCAAGGCACATCATCATTACATTAGCCAAGATTAAAATGAAGGAGAGAATTCTAGAAGCAGCAAGGGATAAAGGCATAGTCACCTACAAAGGAGTTCCCATCAGACTGTCAGCAGATTTCTCAAGAGACCATGCAGGCAAGAAGGGGCTGGAAAGAAGTATTTGAAGTCATGAAAGTCAAGGACCTACATCCAAGATTGCTCTTATCCAGCAAAGCTGTCATTTAGAATGGAAGGGAAGATAAAGTGCTTCTCGATAAGGTCAAGTTAAAGGAGTTCATCATCACCAAGCCCTTATTATAGGAAATGTTAAAGGGACTTATCTAAGAAAAAGAAGATAAAAAATATGACAGTAAAAAGACACCAAACTCACAGATATTAACAACTATACCTAAAACAAAAGCAAACTAAGCAAACAGCTAGACCAGGAGCAGAATCACAGAAATGGAGATCACATGGAGGGTTAGCAACATGGGAGTGGGAGGAGGAGAGAGGGGGGGAAAGGTACAGAGAATAAGTAGCATTGACAGTAGGTAGAAAATAGACAGGGGGAGGGCAAGAATAGTGTGGGAAATGTAGAAGCTAAACAACTTATGATACATGGACATGAACTAAAGGGGGGGAGGCGGTGTGCAGAGTGGAGGGGAACGATGAGGAAAAATGGGACAACTGTAATAGCATAATCAATAAAGTATATTTTTTTAAAAAAGTACAAATAGGTACTCACAGAATAGCCATGGGGATGTGAAGTACAGTATAGGAATGGAGTGGCCAAAGACCTTACATGTATGAACCATGGACATGAACAGTGGTGTAGGGATTTCTGAGGGAGTGGGAGGTGCTGGGTGGAGGGGGGCAAAGGGGAGAAATCAGGACAACTGTAACAGCATAATCAACAAAATATAATTAAAAACATAAAAGCCAGTGGGGGGAAAAAAAGAAATGTTAAGGGGAATCCTGTAAGTGGAAAAGGAAAGGTCAAAACTAGAACTAAGAAAATATATGAAAAAAAGATCTCACTAGTAAAGGCAAATATAGTGAAGGTTGTAGACCAACTACTTATAAATTTAGTATGAAAACAATTAAAAATGCAGTAAGTACATATTCATCAATAATTACTTTAAATGTAAAAGAACTAAGTTTTCCTTTTGAAAGACAGAATGACTGAATGGATTAAAAAAAACAAGACTCATATATGCTGCTTATGTGAGACTCACTTCAGATATAAAGGCACATACAGTTTGGAAGTAAATGGATGAAGAAAGATATTTTATGAAAATGGAAATAAAAAAAGCTGGGATAGCAATACTTTTATCAGACAACACAGATTTTAAAACAAGGGCTGTAACAGGACACAAAGGAGGACCCTGAAATTCCACTTCTGGGCACTTATCTGAAGAAAATGAAACACTGATTAGAAAAGATACATGCAACCTTATGTTCACTGCAGCAATACTTACAATAGCCATGATATGAAAGCAACACAGGTGTTCATCAGTAGATGTATGAATAAAGAAGAAATGAATATGTATGTGCACACCCCCACATAAGAATATTACTCAGCCATGAAAAGGAATGAAACCTTGCCATTTGTGGCAACATAGACACAGGGAATTATGCTAAGTGAAATAAGTCAGAGAAAGACAAATATTGTATCATTTTACTTAAACATGGAATCTAAAAAACTAAAAAAATGAACAACCAAAACAAACAGACTTATAGGTACAGAAAAACTGACAGTTGCCAGGGGAATGAAGAATATGGACAAAAAGGTAAAGTTATAGCTTATTAAGTAATGGGGATGTAAAGTACAGAATAGGGAACACAGTCAGTAATAGCACAGTAACCTTGTACAGTGACACATGGGTACTGTACTCTTTGTGGTGATCACTTTGTAAGGTATATAAATGTCCAATCACTATGTTGTGCCCTGAAACTAATATAATATTGTATGTTAACTATACTTTAATTAAAAAAGAATTTACAGTCCAGAATGAAAGAAAGAAGAAAATATTCTGGTACCAATGTTACTTTTCTTGGGCCTAACTATGGTGCTGTGGTTAATGGAAAATGAGAAGGGAATCAGACATTGGAGGGAGTGATTCATTTTTGCCCAAGGTTTTCACACAGTCAAGCTTTGGAGCCCAGTTTCCATACACCCACCTCATTTCCCAGAGGTGCCAGACAACTAGGCCACTGTCAACAGGTATGTCTCTTCCCATCTTTTTTTAAAAAAATTATTTATTTATTTTAGAGAAAGGGGAAGAGAGGGAGAGAAACATCAATGTGTGGTTGCCTCTCATGTACCCCATAATGGGGACCTGGCCTGCAACCCAGGCATGTGGCCTTACTAGGAATCGAACCAGCAACCCTTTGGTTCACAGGTTGGTGCTCAATCCACTGAGCCACACCAGACAGGGCTCTCTCCCCATCTCTGATGGCCAACTCCCTACGTGGCATGAACTCTCACCCTCCCGACCCATCTGCAATGCCTGCCATCCTTTCTATGGCTAAGATACCACTCTCCAGTGCTGACCATGCTGGGGGTTCTCTCCTGGGGCTTGGGCAACTGTGGACCCCACTAACTTTTAGCTGAAGACAACACTGCCTCTCCCCATTTCAAGTATCATCTTAGTGGGCCACCACTCAAAAACCTTCAATGAATGTAACAACCAAAAAAATGAGGGTGGCCCTGGCCAGGTAGCTCAGTTGGTAAGAATGTCACCCTAGAGGCTGAAAGGTTGTGGGTTTGATCCCTCGTCAGGGCACATGCCTATGTTGCGGGTTCGGTCCCTGGTTGGGACATGTATGGTAGGCAACCAATTAATGTTTCTCTTTCACATCACTATTTCTCTCCCTCTCTCCCTCCTTTCCCTTCTCTCTAAAATCAATGAGCAAGCCCTCAGGTGAAGGTTTAAAAACAAATGAGGGCGGGTAGGGACTGAGTGAAAGCAGGGGTTACACATGTGTCTCCAGGTCTTTTCAAGCATGTGCTCTCGCCATCACTTACAGGACGCCCGAATACCACTGCTCCAGGGTGCAGGTACACTTCCACCACATCGCTCTCGGGCACCACCTGGACCCGCTGTACCTCACCCTTGGCCAGCATCTCGTTGACAAAGTCATTCCAGGAAATGTTGCCCCCGCTGGTGCTGAGTGCATTCAGTAGGCTCATGACAACGGCGATGACAAACAAGGTGCGCAGTCGCTCTCGGTACATCTGATCCTCCCTCTCCTTGCGTCTCCTCTCCTCTGTGAGCAGGGACCAGAGGAGTGTTAGACGCAGGCTGCAGGCCAAGCCCACCCTCAATGCCTTACATCCTTTTGCCAGGAAAGCTCAACACTGAGACAGCAGTATTTCATCTCCCAAAAGGTCCTACATTTCAGCCTATTTTTCAACAAAGTGGTTTGAGACAAACACTGAACACAAGCCCACCGACATTCCATTTAGAAGTCTCACTGGCTCAGATAATATGAAACCATTTTTTAAGTCAAAAAGCTTCCCAGGACCACCACACAGTAAACCCCTTCACTGAAAACACATCTGACCCAAGCTGTAATGAATTCAGGAACTCCAGGTTGATTAGATTCAGAACATCATCAGTAGAGTACTTTTGACACATGTGTGTAAGTTATTAATCACATTAAAACAAATACCTTCTACCACCTCCTGCCTTAATAAATATCTTTCCAACCCCTCTGAAGACCCCGTGTGCCCTCCCCCAAACTGCTATCTTGAACTTATTTACCATAATGAGTAACATTCAAATAAGTTATATGTCATTCATCACAATAACATTTGAAAATAGTACATTTAAAAAGAACAAGATATATTATTTAGTCTTTAGACATATACTGGGGACCACTAATTATGGAATATTCTCAATTCTTTCCCAGATCCATCAGACACATTCCTGAGTTATTAACACCCTGCTGAGTATATAGATAGCTTCAAGTTCAGTTCTTGGGGGCAGAAAAAGACAACACTCAGCCAGATCTAAAGACATGAGGAAACCTTGGGGTAGGTGAGTCGACCTCAGCAGACTATGGACAGAATAACAATCCAGGAAGAAGTGAGCGAGGGAAAAACTTTTGGGGAGGGACAAGGAACATGTGCAGCGGTCACGTCCCTCTGGCCCAGAGCACAGCTGGAAAACAAGAGTCCTACAGGTGAGCTAGGTTTTAGTGACCCACCAAAGGCCAGACCACAGCCTTCCTCCTAAATCCACAATCAGATTAAGTCACCTCTTCTGCTGAGACAGAGGGGAGGTGCTGTCTTTTATTTATGTGGCACTTTCTGTGGTCATAGCCCACTTACCCCAGTCCTTACAACCATCAGGTACCTGTGTTTACAACGAGGAGGTCCCAGAACTATCCCTGTTTAGCTCACCTGTGTAGTGAGGGTCATCCTTCCCAACACTACAACTAAATATTATCAGATTTGTCGTTAATGATGCCCACTAAGAAATAGAAGCACAATCCTTCACCAGTTCTGACCAAGATGGGTCCAGACCTACCTCAGCAGCCAAACATTCAACCATTTTTTTGTCCTCCCCACAATCCATGTGCTCCTTCATGCACAAACATGCTCATCTGCTCAGGGAAAGAGCAGAGAGGACCCAGGACAGACACAGGGCTCAGCCCAAAACCTGGGGTAAAAGGTCCACCCCAGGCTTCACATGTGGTCACTTTTCTAAGAACAAGAGTACAGCTGGAACCCAGTGTGCACCTGTTCCTCTCTGCACTGCCTGGAGGTGTCACCCACAAACACACCACCTTCCTCTCCAACCACCAGTGTAGAGGAATTCAAAAGGTTTTTAAATCAGCTTAAAAAATAAATGACAAAACAGAACAGTAGAACAAATAAAGAAATTCAAAAGTTGGGAAAAAAACAACAACCCACAAATGCAACCTACTGAGGCCCTGGCCAGGTAGCTCAGCTGGCTATAGCATCATCCTGATAAGCTAAGGTTGCAGATTCGATCTCTGGTTAGGGCACATGCAAGAATGTATAAATAAGTGGAACAACAGATGGATGTTTCTCTCGCTGTCTCTCTCCCCCCCTTTTCTCTCTCTCTAAAAGAATTTATCAACTAAAAAAACCCTAGTGAGGCTGTCCTGGTAATCATTTTGAAAACATGAAGGTAAATCTGAGATATAATATCTTGTTATAATAGATTACAGTAATGTATCTAATATGTAAAGCTCACATTCACAAAAGACAGCTAAATAAAGGCTAAAGCTTATTTTGAAAAGCAAATTTATGTTCTCAGGTGAGTACTAATTCTTTAGAAATCATGTATTTCAAATATTTAATTTTCAGCCTTGTTGTTTTTCTTTTAAATTTTATTTATTTTTAGAGAGAGGGGAAGGGAGAGAGAAAGAGAGGGAGAGAAACATCAATGTGGCCTCTCATGTGCCTCCTACTAGGGCACCTGGCCCGCAACCCAGACATGTGCCCTGATTGGGTATTGAACTGGTGATCATTTGGTTCATAGGCCAGCACTCAATCCACTGAGCCACACCAGCTGGGGGCCAGTCTTGTTTTCTAATTATCAACATTGACAGTCATCAAACTACAACACAGTGATATGAATGAGGCTCATGTCAATAACATCTATCCTTCAGAGGCTTTATATGATCAAAATGTCTATTTTCAATACATTTAAGACACTGAATTTGTGAATAAGTCCTCTGTTCCTGACTGGGTGGCTACAGTGCACAAATCAACTGTTGTTCCTCAATCCTCTGCACATAACCCACACCCTACATGAAAGGGATTTAAAGCAATTCTGTGACTCACAACCATCTGTTCTTAGAGTGTTAAACAGGTCTACAATTTTCAAAAGACACAGCTTGGTGTTAAATAAGACAGCTTTGCTAGAATGTCTAAAAACAATAATAGAGCAGCCTGGATGTGGAGTCCAGTAAACACCTATTATTAATTTTTTCCCACAAAAGTCCAATTCTTTTCAAACAAAAACCAGCCTCGTGTACATACCACACAGCCATACCCTTAGCACAGGCTGTCCCCAGTCACTCCTCATAATCATCAGCTCCTAGCAGCTTAGGGATCAACTCATTTCAGATTTACCTTTTTATTTCTCTCACCCTTTACATGATCACCCAGTCCCAGTTTCAGAGTAGAAATGACATTTAAGATTGTCAAGTGAATTCACTGTGAACTGCAGCTGGGGGCTGACGCAGGATCACAGTGGTCCTCTTATGAGACAGTTATCTCCTACTTTCTTCAAGGCCCCACAATGTACCCTCCTCCCCTCTGGGGAACTGTTTCTCAAGCCTGGGGCAGTGAAAACATTAACCAGGTGTATATGGGGGTGGGTTCAGCCAAGGAGTCCTGGTGCCTTCCTCCCACCCCAGAACTCTGACTTCAGGGTAGATCCAAGATTCACTTTTTCCACACAAAAAACAGAAATGCCACGTGCCTTTAGGCACTCTGAAGAAGACAAGGGACACAGGGGCTGATGAAAGGTCTCTAAAAGGACCAAAAGGAAGAATACAGCAATGGCATTTAGAGATTGGTGCAGGTTTGCTCAGGGTGCAGGGAGCACAGGTGCCTGGGCTTGCCCTACTTTTAAGATAGGTTTCCTGATGTTTAGAATGAACAAGTAAAGACAACCAAACTAGCCATTTTTCCAGAAGATCCAACAGAGCTACCTTCATCGTCTTCAGGGGTCCTGCCCTTGGACTCATGGTGGTCCTTAGTCTTTTGCTTCCTCCTTGAGGTGTTAAAATAGTAAGTGCCACCTACAAGGAATTGGGAAACTGTTTAACAATCAAGATCTGCAACTACAAGGGAACACTTAACAGTATATTCTTGAATAACCAAGTCAAAACAGTAGCTATCTAAAACCTGTAAGATCTAGAATAGTACAGTATTTACAAATCATAGAATAATAACCTACTTCAACTTAAGAAATATCTTTGTAATTTAAATTAGTCAATGCGAGAAAATGAAAATTATTTACAAACATAAATTTGAGAAAGCATCATGAGTTTGTTGGAGAACAATGTCTTAATACATACAATCACTTTAATATTTTAAGTTTGATTTTAAAGGGAGAGAGGAAGGGGAAGGGAGAGGGAGAGAGAGAGGGAGAGGAAGAGAGAGGAAGAGAGAAAGAAACATCGATTATGCCCTGGATGGTGTGGGTCAGTGGATTGAGGGTAGCCAGTTAGATTCCCAGTTGGGACACATGCCTACAGTGTGGGCCAGGTCCCCAGTGGGGGGCGCTTGAGAGGCAACCACACACTGATACTTCTCTCTCTTTCTCCCTTCCTCTCTCTCTAAAAATAAATAAAACCTTTGGGGGAAAAAAGGAAGAAAGAAACATCGATTAATTCTTCCACTTATTTATGTATTTACTGATTGATTCTTGTAGGTGCCCTGACAGGGGAGCAAACCCACAATGTTTATGTATTGGAACAACACTCTAACTACTTTGCTACCCAGCCAGGGCCTATACAGTCTCTTTAAATGAACTTAAACAAATGAGTGACACAAGTGGCTTTAGCACATGCAGTAAGGCAGCAAGCTAATGGTCACCATCACCAAGACAGGACCACATAACACTCTTCACACAAAAGGCTCTGTCTTACCTAAGGTCTAAACAAATCAGTATTAAAAAATGGGAACAAAGATTCTCAAAAGATAACTGAGTTGTACTTTTCTTCACAGACATTAACAGAATCACAAGTGAAACCATCGAAGGGTGAAGTGTGTGCCACTGGGTGCATGTGCAGATTTAAATTAGAAAACACAGACAATAGATGTACAAACTGCCCCTAAGTCGCAGCTCTTCCTGACCATGTGTGGGCACTAGGCTATTTATGTACATTAGGAAGTCAGAAAATTTTACTTTTTCCCTATTTCAACTGGATAAAGGGGGTGGGGGGGGGGTAAAATTACAGATGGCAATTCTTGAGATCCTTTGACCTAAAGTCAAGAGAGACAGCAGGATGTAGAGTCTCACTGAACGGGGCAACTCTGTTGTGAGAGCAAACTATTTCCTGGCTGCTTTTAGTTATCTTCTGGATATAAAACATATGAGCCACTCTGCAGAACCTTACACGTACTCTTGGAGCTTGCTAGAGAACATGACAACACTTTTTCAAGCAGCCCAATTATTGCTATACACCAGAACGGGGGCGGGGGGGGGGGCGCCAGAAAGCAAGCCTGGCCAGGTAGCTCAGTTGACCAGAGCATCATCTGGATATACCAAAGTTGCATTGCAGGTTTGATCTCTGGTCAGGTCACATACACACAGCAATCAATGAATACATAAATAAGTGGAACAACAAAGTGATGCTTCTCTCTCTCTCTCCCCCCCTTCCTTTCTCTGAAATCAGTAACTAAAAAAATTTTTTTTTTAATTTCAATATAAGCAAAAATGGCCTGTTCTGATCTTGGACAATCTTCCTTTTTGCAAACTTCATTTCAAAGCACCTAAGGGCTCACAATAAATAGAAGCCAAAGCTCCTATTAGCGATTTCATTTTTCTGTCAGTGTCAAACCAGCAACATTATCCTAATTTATTCACAAATAGCACAGACTCTGCCTATCACTTCTGTCTTTCGGTAGATACACACCTAAAAGCTTCCAGAGTCTGACTGGATTCTGGAGTAGACGCTGTTTCAATAATAATCCATGGATCCCTTCAAAGGTAGGGGTTAGCAGTTGCAATTGCAAACTCTGAAAAAAAAGGTAAGATACCCAGGATCAGTCTTATCAACATTATAGCACACCAAAGCAATATGAACTAATTCCCTGATGCAAAATCTTTCTAAAAGCTCAAATATTTATATATTGTAATGTTTACATTGCTCTGAAATGTGAATACTCTGATCATTATTTCAAAGTTTTGATGTGACATCAAAAGAAAAAAAAGTCCTGATCAGTGTGGCTCAGTTGGTTGGATGTCATCCCACAAAGTGAAAGGTTTGATTCCTGGTAAGGGTTGTGGGTTCAGTCCCGGGTCCGGGTGCGGAAGGGAGGCAACCTATCAATGTTTTTTTCTCACACTGATCTATCTTTCTCTCCCTTCCCCTCTCTCTAAAAATCAATAGAAACATATGCTTGGGTTAGGATTAAAAAAAGATATCAAAACATCAAAAGAAAGTGAGCAAGTCAGAGAAACCCTGAACTAAAGGAACGGAGCATTAGCTACCATTCTGTGCTTCCAGATTCACAACTTTCCTGCAGGACAAAAAGACCAGAGGCTAGGAAATGCCTCAGTGACAGACGCTTTTCTCATGATGTCTCCAGACAGCCACTCACTGCAGAACACTTCAAGGTACTACAGCAGTTTACCAGTCTCTATTTCCAAAATTCTGTTTTCAAGATAGCACTCTCCCATTTGAATGTTTCATGTTCTCAAGGGCCAATTTAACTTTATCGGTGTTGGCAATTTCTTCATTTGTTTCATTAATTATTTTTAATTTTTTTCCTTAGCTCATTCCTGGTCTGCTGTTGCTATGGAAAAAAGTAACACCTTGCTCAATGCTCTTTCATGAGGAGCACATTACATGCAATTTCCTTTAGCAATAAAATAAAAATTCCCCATCTATACAATTATTGCCCCATTTAATTAATATTACTAATCTTGCCTCAGAAATGACCAGAGGTTGTATAAAGCAGGGCCACAGAGTGTGAACTGGGACTAATAAGAAACATCAGTGTGGCCCTGGCTGGTGTGGCTGGGTGGATTGAGTGCCAGCCTGTGAACAAAGGGGTCACAGGTTTAATTCACAGTCCGGGCACATGCCTGGGTTGTGGGCCAGATCCCCAGTTGGGGGTGTGAGAGAGATAACCACACATTGATGTTTCTCTCCTCTTTCTCCTTCCTTTCCCCCTCTCTAAAATTAAATAAAATAAAATCTTAAGAAAAAGATAAAAGAAGCATCAGTGTGTTAAATACAGCACACACACACAAAATCATTCTACAAAGTCAACCTCAAAGGCTGTTTAAACTAGCTTACTTCATTTATTGCTATTATAGCCATTGGTGAGATAATTTGCTTTCATTTCACAAGTATGTGTAAATTGTCTATTTCAGCCTTTATTTTTATAGACTAAGCAAAGATAATTATGTTCCTTCTCAACAGAATTAAAAGCAAAAAAGCCCTGACTGATCAGTGTGGTTTGGTTGGTTGAGTGCTGTCCTACAAAGAAAGGGTCACTGGTTTGATTCCCTGTTAGGGAATCAACATGGCTGGGTTGTGGTCTGTCCCTGATGAAGGCATGTATGAGGGGCAACCAATTCGTATTTCTCTCACATGGGTGTTTCTCTCCTCTTTCTCCCCTGCTCCCCCTCTCTCTAAAAATAAAGAAATAAAATCTTTTTTTTTTTAAAGTGTAATAGTTGCCCTCAAATTTAGGAAAGTGGTCAGTAATCTAGAATCGCATTATAATTAAAACTGGTCGTCAAGTCATGTAAAGTGTATTAACAATAATAAATTTCACCTAAAATGTGAAGACAAGAGTAGGGGAAAAACAACAGCCAAAAACGTACCAGTACTTAGGGTTTGCTTTCAGGATTAAACGTCAACCTTAGCAGGGCCTGGAACACAACCTTCACACAGAGGGTGCTCCAAAAATTTGTGTCGCTAACATCTGAAGCTACACGACAAAAGTTAAATACGACTACGTGGTATTTTGCTCACACAAATACCTCAGGCGGCCACTGACGTCTGTGGCCAACTCCAGTGTGGAAAGCGCTCGAATTCAACCTGATGGTCACTGATCTATGCGAGCCAAGTGTAAAATACTTTCCTGCTTTATAATGGTGAAACTCATTCTTTTCAATTTTAAAACGCAAGGAAGACGGGCAAAAATATCAACACACAAGGTATAGGCTGAAAACACCCAAGCCGAGGCCTTTACCCATGCGGTGTCTCCTCCCGGACCCCGCCAGAGCGGCATCTACGCGACCGGGATTACCTGCAAGGCTCGGCCTCCAGCCCCGACGACACCCATCGGCGTCCTGTGGAAGAAGTACGACCACCTCCTCCCGACCCCGGCGTAGAGCCTTAGGCCCCAACCCGAGCAGGAGCCCCGCAGCCGCTCGGGACCTGAGCCTTGGCTCTGGCGGAGGGCACGCAACAGCAGCCACGCGACAGCCATGTTGGCCCGGAAGCAGCGCCGGCGCAGTCAGAGCCTCCTCGGTGCGCCTGCGCGGCCGGGCACTTGCGCCTCCGGGTGCTTGCTAGGCTGACAATTCTAAGGTTTCGTCTCCTTCGCTCAGCTTCCAGTTGCGCGGCCTATTGGCGCCAGTCTGACTGGGATTTACTAGCGGTTTATTGAGGGACCACCCGGTGCTTGGGACCGCGAGTATAGCTGCAGGCTGGCGGGCCCGGGAGGAAAGGTATAGCGACCCGGCGTGGGGCTGCTGGTGGGGACGGATTGGCTGCAGCTAGCGCCGGGTCATCGAGTGGAGCGAGGTAACCAAGGGTGCGTGAGCAGACAGAGGAATACGATCTCGACCCTTCCGCGTTTTGGCGCGAGGAGCGCGGAGAGGGCACTTCTCGCGGATGAATTAAAAAGAAGAACGTTGAAAAAGAGGGTGTGGCGTAACCCCAGTCCGGGCAGATGTTTGGAATCTCGCCCTACAGATGTTTAATTTTGAGTAGACAACAATCTTCTCAAGTATCTTCTGAAGGAAGGCTGAGTCGTTTCTGAAAGTCATCCCCGGCCCAGACGGGCAAGATCACCTCCCGGACACTAGAGTCCATTCGCTGCTCTTGGGGAATGAGCAGTGAGGAGTGTTGTTTAATCCCTGGCTTAGGCAGTGCACGTGGGGGATCTGACTTTGGCCCGCTCCTTCCTGACATTACCCACCCCTTTCAGGCCTACCTTTGCTCTGTGGTTGAATGCTTAGTTCCGAGACTGCTGATTGCGGAGACCTGAAAGGCTTGTTAAGCAGGAAAAGCAAAGACTAAGGCGGATGTATTATAGAGGTAGGGTTGTGGTGACATACTTGTTCCTGTGCTTTTCTATATTCCCTGAATTCCTAAGGACGAATCATAATAACCATCTTCGTGAGTGCTAACTAGTGTCTGCCTCCATATCAAACACTCCCATCAGTATCTATTTTAGAGATGAGGAACAGACTCAAACATTCAAAGTCAAGTCACATCTGAGAAGTGATGGCACAGTTTCAGACCGGGGCTCACTGGTTTCTGGATCACTCACCATTATGCCTTAAGTATTACAAAATAACATGTATGACTAGTATATCCTTCCCCTCCCTACCCCCTGAAATGGGGAAGGTTTGGGGACATTGGTTTTTTCGTTTTTTGTTTTTAAATTAAATGCCCTGATTATTGGTCCTAGGCGCTCTGGCAGCCACTGCTTTTGCAGAGGTTTTTATTTGTGGTTCGTTGGTGGCACAAGCAGCCACTAAGGAGAGAGCTGCCCCTGAGTTCCGCAACTGAACTGCCCTTTTTCTCTTGTCCTCTTACAATTTTCCTTCACAAACCATCCATTCTCAGTTTCCTCCTTCCCCATTTTTCTTTTCTTGGTTAAATTGTCCCACCCACTTTCTGCCATCTAGCTCGCTGTGTCTTGCCCTCACTCTCTCCCCAGACCAGAGTGACTGTAACCAAATTTACCAGAGTGGTTTCTTGTGCCTTATGGAAGCTTGTGCAAAGCCTCCCTGACAGGAAGTGACCAAGCTCCTCACCCTCAGGCCTGTTCCCTCATCACCCAGTTCAGGGGATTTGTGACTCAAAGCCTCCAATGAACTTGAATGGGTTTGGGAAAAGTATAAGATACAATCCCATCAATATTGTTTGAAATAAAATTGTTATTGTGCTCCAGCCTCTTTGCCTGGTGATTCATTTGTAAGCAGTGCAGCGTGATGGCAGAGGGCCAGCTTCCGGGGCAAGAACACTGGCTTCTGTCCTCAGCCTATGACTTAGAGCATGTTACTAACTTCTCCAAGCCACAATTTTCTCATCAGTAAAATGGGGATATAATTATCTACCAAGTGAAGCTAGTATCAGCCTTGAGTCTCCCACAGAGTTGTTGTCAAGATAAAATGCAATTAAAGTATGTGAAAGCAACTTGTGAACCAGGAAGGCATTCATATCCAGGATGCCGTGGGAAATGAGGTTCTGGGAAAACAGACTATTTATTCATTTAATTCAAACATTTATTTAACAAATGCGCTTTGAAGGCTGGCTGTGTCCTAGGCCTCAGGTGAGTGGTAAATCATGACTCTGAACCCACCCTGCTTTAGTCCCACCTCTGCAGTAGCTCAGAGCAGAGGCTCCTGTGCAGTGGGGATTGCAAGATTCAGGTACCCCATGCCTTGGACCTAGAGGAGAAGGCTCTGTAGAAGAAAGCTGGCTCACTGGATCTAACTTGGCTCTCAGGCCCTGTTTCATCTCCCACTAGGACATCAAGTTCACTTTCAGCCATTTCTGTCACTGCTATCTTTATTTTTTTGGAACTTTGCAACTTCTGTTTACTAATTTGTACTTCCTCAGCTCTCTGAACTCTGTGTTCATCAGGATGTTTCAATGTGGCTTCCCTTAACCGTCTGAGAAGCAATCTCACAGTGAACACCCAGTTTGATTCAGGGCATGTCCTAGGTCTCTGCACTGCCACCCTGATACCAGATGCCATTTGTTCTAGATCCAGGTCAAGATCTATTAGCAAGCCCTGACTGGTGTGACTCAGTTGGAGTGTCATCCCAGAAAGTGAGGTCAGGCATATTCCTGTGTTGTAGGTTTGGTCCCTGGTTGGGGCTCATGAGAAGAGCTGATTGATGTTCCTCTCTCATGTGGATGTTTCTCTCCCTCTCTATACAAAAAAATCCACGAGCAAAATGAGCCTCAGGAGCTGTAGAAGGGCCACCCTTTCAGCCTGGGCTGCTTTAAGGGGAGAGGAGCAGAGAGTGCATCTGTTCCACTCCCATCCTGAGAACTCCACCCTCTGTTCCTCAGCATGGTGGAGTCCTTGCTCAATATAAGCTAAAGGGCTTCAGGCAAGCTGCTCTTGGAACATCTGTTGGTGCCTTGCCTGTAAAATAGGAATAAGACCTTAGCAGTCTGGAGACAGAAGTTGATCTTTTTGGTTTTAAGATTAGTCTTCCTTACTAATACCAAAACAAATAATTACTTGCTCCTTTCCAAATCAGGCTTGGCAGCCTAATTTGGCAGCAACTAAACTTCTAAACCTTTTTTAAAGCTCAGTTGCTTCCACAATTACCCCGGCCTTTGAAGCCCTTGGACAGTTGCAAAATATAATTGCTGCACTGTAATCATGAAGGTGAGCTCATCCTGCTGAGGCTAAGTCACGCAGCTTTGATTGGCCTGGTCTACAACTAGGTATTTGCCTAATATTAGGGTGTCTTCTATAAAATATACTCCCTTGTGGAATGTTTTAATAAACTTATTTCTCTTTTTGAATTTTGGTAAACTTTGTTTCTGAACTAAAGATCTGTCTTAGGAAAATATTTCTTCTCATTATTTGTTAACTGAGTTTCACTCATCACATGTGCAACAAGAGTCATAATCAGAGATTTCGTTCTTGAAATGATGTAAGTCCATTTCTACTAGCAAAAAACCTGTACAGGAATTTGCATTTGACTAAATAGCTATGTACTCCACAATACTTCTTACGACTGTTTGGTGTGGGACTTTGGACAGATATTTAGGAGAGCGCTTGAAAGGGCAGGATCTGTACCCTCTCCTAATTTTAATTCCATAACTGTGGACAGTACCTGCCAAATTCATTAATTTAACCACTTATTCTGTTGATTGTATCTGCTATCTATTACTTTGCAACAAATTACCCTAAAGCTTGGCAAGTTCAAACAAGTAGTGCTTATCTCATATAGTTTCTGAGGGACAGGAATCCAGGAGTGCCTGACTGGCTAGTTCTGGCTGCTCAGGGTCTCTCACATGGGTGCAGTTGAATTGGCAGTGCTACAATCGTTTGATGCTTGTCTAGCATTGGAGAATGGGCTTTTAAGGTGTAACCCTCACCTGGCTCCTCACCAAGTGGACTCTCCATGGGGCTGCTCCCATGATATGGTACCATGTGGCAGGGATGACCTGGGGGGGCAGGGGTCATTGAGGCTCAGCTTGGAGGCTACTTACCATAGTGATGACTATAGAAGATATCTGTTGTTCAGATCTGCTCAGCAAAATGCCCCAATTATGTGATCCCAGTCTTTCATAGTGTCACATTAGTGACACATTATTGGTTCATGAATGAGAAAGTCAACTGTGGATTATAGATTAGAGATATAGCCAATTTGATCACTGGCCACAGCCCAGAGAAGTCCTTTCTTGGGACTTTTATTTGAAGATAGAGAAGGGACCTTGCCTTTCGGGTGAGTTTGGGTTCTGCCATCTCCATCCCTGTTGTTTTATGTTTTATTTCACTTGACAGTTTGTTACTTGGGCTGTAAAGCAATCCTATCTGAGGTCACAGTTTTGCAAACAGAGTAGACAAAACAAATCCTGGGGACTATGTTTACAGTCCTCTCTTCTGCAGAAAGAACTGAAGCATGTGTGTGGGAGGTCTGGGGAAAGAGGGCAAGGCAGCAGTTCCCCTGGGGCCTGGTGAAGCCAACTTTGTTGCACAGCATGGGTGCTAAGCTGAGGGTCACTGGAAGATGATTTACCTGCTAGCAGGGGTGTCCAAACTTTTGGAATCTGTGCCACACTGGGAGAAGAGCTGTCTTGAACCACATATCAAATATATTGCAACGTGAAACAATCTCATAATGTTTTAAGTAAATTTATAATTTTGGGTTGGGCCACATTCATAGTTATCCTTAGCGACATGTGGCTTGCAGGTCACAGGTTGGACACCCCTGATTTACAGTATCAACACTAAAATGAAGGAGCAGTACAGTAGCATTTCAGTAGGAACTCACATGAAATCTATCTTTTTATTATCTAGATAGTTTAAAGTTGCAAATTAAAGCTGAGTTTAGTGACAAAATATATTAAGTACTATACTACTGAGTACCTCTGCTATCCCTAGTATTATATTATAGTGTTGTAAAAGGTATACACACTCATAAAACACCATCTCCAGACCAGAAACTAGGTGAAGCAGGAAGGGGTGAGCGGTTCTCAAGCTGTCTGCTCCAGGAAAGTGCTAGTGAGTGACGTCCAGGTTCATGCAGCGGGGACCTGGACCAGGATGCATCATCTCTCACAGCAAACCCATCACCAAAGGTCTGTGCTTCTCACCAGCAGGTGCATAAGTGATGCATGGGACAGCTCCACTGGCCATCTGCCAGCCCACGAAACACTAAGGCCTGACCATGCTCTACCTCCACATACTATATTTTACCATTTCCCCCAAACTCCCTACCATCCTACTATACACTGAAAGTTTTCTCTCACTCGTTGAGTTGTCATGTGTCCACCTGTTGGTTTAGTGACATCTAACTTCTAGACCCCAGGGATCTGTATCATCTTGTGAGAACAGCCATCCTTGCTGGCAGCCAGCAGCCATCCCCTCCAAAGTGCTGGAGCACTGCATCCATTCCTGTGCCCGTGCTTATCTGTGCTACAGTCCTCACAACCCTCCACAGAGCTAAAGTAGCAATCTCTTTAGTTTTACAATAAGTTAGCACTAATGTCTACTACATGCCAGAGACAGTTCTAACCAAGTTGGAGGTATTAGGGCTCTCATTTAGCCCCATTGCAGATGGGGAAACTGAGGACCTGAATGGTGAATCTTTTTCCCAAGGTCACAGTCAGGGCTGAGTTGGTCCCAGAGTGTATGATATTGAAGACTGTGTTATATTTGGAGTTTTCCATGGGGCTTTGTTTACAAAAGACTGAATTCATATTCTATAGCCATGATTTGTTTATTTTTTAAAAGATTTTATTTATTGCCCTGGCTGGTGTGGCTCAGTGGATTGAGTGCTGCTGGCCTGTGAATCAAAGGGTTGCTGGTTCAATTCCCAGTCTAGGGCACATGCCTGGGTTGCGGGCCAGCTCCCCAGTAAGGGGCACACAAGAGGCAACCACACATTGATGTTTCTCTGCCTCTCTTTCTCCCTCCCTTCCCCCATCTCTAAAAAATAAAAAATAAACAAATCTTTAAAAAAATATTTATTTATTTATTTATTTATTTTTAAAGAGAGGGGAAGGGAAGGAGAAAGGAGGAGGGAAACATTGACGTAAAAAAGAACATTGACTGGTTGCCTCTTGCATGCCCCCAACTAGAAACCTGGCACAGAACCCAGTCATGTGTTTATGTTCATTGGGGCTGAATCATGGCATAATTGGCACTTAGTAGGTGCTGCACTGCCACATTCACAGCTGCACAGCCCTTGGAGGAACTAAGCCTGAGCAAACAGGTCACAAACCATCTTAGGACCACTTAAAATTTTTTTTTGTTTATTGACTTTAGAGAGAAAAAACATCAATTTGGTGTTCCAATTATTTTTTGCATTCATTGGTTGTTTCTTTCTTTTTTTTTTTTTTAATGTATTTTATCTTTGGAGGGAAAGGGAAGGAGAGAGGGAGAGAAATATCAATGTGTGGTTGCCTCTCATGTGTCCCCTGCTGGGAACTGGCCTGCAACCCAGGCATATGCCCTGACTGGGAATCGAACCGCGATCCTTTGGTTTGCAGGCCTGCGCTCAATCTACTGAGCTACACCAGCCAGGGCCATTGGTTGTTTCTTGTATGTGCCCTGGCCCAGGGATCAAACCTACAACCTTGGTATATCGGGATGATGCTCTAAACGAGCTACTTCGCCCAGAGCTGGTCTCAGGACTTCTTTAGGCTCATAAATGTCAATACTACCCAGGGGCCCTAAGAGCTTTTTTTAAATTGGGTTGTAGTCTACTGACATTTACCATGTTAATATCAAAAAACTAAGAAAAGTTTAAAACATAAGATCACACATTTTTCAGTTGTCAGAGCAATGACATCATCCTATGTCATACTGGAAAATTCCAGTTACACCCATGAAGAAAGTGAAAAAGACAAAAAACTTGTATTAAAAAAACTAGTATTATTATGAAAATAATTTTACTTTGCTGACTCCACAAGGGCCTTAAAACCCCCAGGGGTTCCTGAACCATAATTTCAGAACCAGTGACCTAAGTCAATCATGGCAATTCTAACGTAATTAGAATTCTTTTAATCAAAGATATCCGTGAGTTTTGTACATTTAAAAAGGGAACTTGTTATTACTAGATCGAAGGTTATCCCTTGTGAGCCTTATCTGCAGCTAAGACATCTTAAAAGTACCTAGGGACAACTTGAAGAATATGTTTTTAACTCCTTCCTGAATTCAGCATTAGTAAAAGGTTCTGAATTGACCATCCTGGAAAAAAAACATCATAGTTACTCACAGAAGGGGCACCAGCCAGAGGGCTGCTATCCCAACGACTGTTACCAGCAGAGCTCATCTCTGTTCCCAAGGCTAGGTTCCAGGGATGGAGAAGGGTGGAAACTCCATGGTGGTAATTTTGTGGTTTCTTTGCAAACCCAAGGAGAGGGGATGCAGGTGGGTGTCATGTCACTCACTGAATATGGGCACCCACCAAAGTTTCTGGCATGTTTTACATCAGTTACATAATCACAAGACAGTGTTTCAAGTCCTGACTATTTGGATTGTGAGCATGTTTAAGAGACTTTTGTGTTTTTCTCTGCTGTAACAGCATCCAGCACACAATAGGTACCAAAACATTTGTTGAATGCTACCCAGCTGAGTAAGGCCACTGCTTTCTGTAAGTTGAAAGTCATTACATAAAACACATTATGCAATATGATAACAGCCTTAGTAGGAAAAAGTGTTAAGACTTTTTACTCTCACTGTAATTGGATTTGTGATTATTTCATTAAAGTAAATAATACATCATCTATTTATACTTTATTTTTTATTTTTAAATATGGAACGCTTCATGAATTTGCGTGTCATCCTTGCACAGGGGCCATGCTAATCTTCTCTGTATCATTCCAATTTTAGTATACTTGCTGCCGAAGCGAGCACTATATTTATACTTTAAAATGGCATCAACGCTGGTAGGGCTATAGGAAAACCTCTGGGTACAGAACTTTGCCTATTGGGGATGGGGGTGGGTTTGGTGGTTTTAAGGTCAGGGACCTTAGGAATATCTGAACCTTGTTTCATGCCAGTTCCTCCATCCCTTGACATTTGGAAGGGTGATACACCATAGATCTATGGTAACTGGAAAGCAAAGCATCTAATAATTTATTGTGAAATGAGCTTGGGTTCCAAATTCTAGGGTTAAGAATACTGGTGAGCTGGGGCTAGGCCAAAACCCAGATGTCAGTTCTCATCACAGTCAGGAGGGAAGAGGCAGAGGCAGGTGGCCAGAATGTGGGCCTGCTCCGGCCACTTCTGCCACTTGAGTAGATAATTCTAAATATATTATAATTGCTATGATATGGCCTGGCTGTTGTGGTTCAGTAGATTGAGTGCCAGCCTACGAACCGAAAGATTGGCAGTTCAATTCCCAGTCAGGGCACATGCTTGGGTTGCCTGCCAGGTATCCAATTGGGGCATGGCAACCAATGGAGGTTTCTTTCCCTCTCTTCCTTCCTCCCTTCCTCCCTTCCCTGCTCTCTGAAAAGAAATAAAATCTTAAAAAAAATTTAAAATTTCCTAGTAGCTATGATTAAAATGAAACAGGTAATTTTAATTTCAACATTATATTTAACGTGGTTGTTCAAAATACTATCATTTCCACATGTAATAAACACAGAAAATTTACTTGAGATATTTTTCATTTTTTTCTTCTTGGATCTAAGTGTTCAAACTCTAATGAGTACTTTATGTTCACAGTATATGTCAGTTTGGGCTTGCCACATTTCCAACGCTTAATAGTCATATGTGGTTAGGGGCTAGCTTACTGTACACCAGACCTAGAATACCCTCCCTAACATATCTTAGTCATTTAACTCTTCCTCAACATTCTGACAACAGCTCAAGTATAAATGCCTTAGAAAAACCTTCTACAAGTCAATCCCCACACTGGACCTGATTTTCACTCAGTGTTCTTTTAGACCTCCATATATTTCTTTCAAATCACTTTTCATAGCTTGTAACTAGGTACTTCTATGTCTCTTTGATGAACATGTTTTTCTTGCCTGATAAAACATCACATGCTGGTAGACACTAGACCTGCTCTGTTCCTGTTGAATTCCCAGTACTTGATACAGTGCCTGGCATATAGCAGACAGTAACATTTTTAAAAAGATTGTATTTATTTAGTTTTAGAGAGAAGGGAAGGGAGAAAGACAGGGAGAGAAACACCAATGTGAGAGAGAAGCATCAGTCGATTGTCTCTGGGACATGCCCCTCTACCAGGGACAGAACCTACAACTCAGGAATGTGCCCTGATGGGGAATCAAACTGGTGACCTTACACTTCACTGGACGATGTCCAACCAACTGAGCCACACTGGTCAGGGCTCAATAAACATTTTTTTAACTAACTCATTAAATGGCTTAATTCTTTCCCTTTACTTTGCATTTCTTTTTGCTACTACACACTTTCCAGGTAGAGGTTCAGCTTCTGTAGAACTTTAGTTTGCTTTTATCTTAGTATATTTTCAGATTGTTTCCAAGGCAAATACCCCCTTATTCACATTTCCGACTTAAATTTCTGGAGGGAGTATTTTGGCTAAGGTCAGCGTTTTTCACATTTTCCCAAGGATGAGTATTGTCTGGGACAAAAACCAAAACCAAACAAAAAAAACCCCAAACCAAACAAAAAAACAAAAAATCCTAATTTGTAGTTCCCTCCTGTTTAGATTGATACAATAGGTGAGTATGAGGTCTGAGGTCTAAATTTTATCATTTTACCAACTAATTCTAATTCTCTTTTTTTAACCCCCCCCCCCGGATAAATTTTCATTGATCTTACGGGGGGGGCGGAGAGACAGACACCCCTGGAATGGAACCCACATTCTGGTGTGTGCGGATTGATGCTCCAACTGACTGTGCCACCTGGCCAGGGCAATTCTTTTTTTAATTTTAATCTAATTATTTATTAAAAACATTTATTTATTTTTTAGAGAGATAGGAAGAGAGGGAGAAAGAGGAGAGAAATACCAATGATTGGATGCCTTTTGACAGAAACCCAGGTATGTACCCTGAGCCTGGATGAGACCCACAACCTTGGCCTATTAGGAAAGAGGCTCTAAGCAACTGAGCTAAATCTGCCAGAGCCTTACTAGGTAATTCTTAAAATAAAGTAAATATAGGTACTTTTGCGTCATCTTTTCATGGTTGCGCGCCAGCTCATGCATGGGTTGCTGCTATTGTGAGGTGTCCTTCAAACAGGGAAGTTATTGGTTGTGAGTGGGAAGAGCAGAATCTGGCTCCCCAGAGGAGTCTGGGGGACTAGTTATGGCACAACCACTACTTCACAGTTTCCTAGGGGACTAGTTATGGCACAACCACTACTTCACAGTTTCCTAGTTCCTAAACACGAGCGTTTAATGTGGTGTCAGGCCCTGGCCAAGCAGCTCAGTTGATTAGAGCGTCTCCAATAGCCAAAATTGTGGGTTCGGTCCCCAGTCAGTACGCACACAGGAATCAGGCAATGAAAACATAAGTATATGGAACAACAAACTGATGTTTCTCTTTGAAAAAACATAACAAGCAAGCAAACGAAAGTTAAAAGTGGGTCCTAACTCAGCCGCAAACAAGGCACCACCGCCAACCTCATCAACCGCTCCGCGCTTTGCGGGCTCACACGAGTTGGTGAACTGTGTCCGGCTCCGCGGCGAACCGGTAGGGACACGTTTCTCAACGTATGGCCAAACGCCTCCAGTCCGGGTCGAGTGGGTGCTGCGGTTGAACAGATCCACATTCCGTCTTCCAGCTCCTTAAACAGCCAGCCCTGGTTCTCCACAGTTCCCCGCGTCGCTTCCGGTGCTTCGAAAGGCCAATTGTCACGTCCGACAACGAAAAAACCCACCCTCCCCTTTGAGACTCAGGCAGCCAATCCAGCTGCTTGCTAACCCAACGACCCTTGCGCCTGAACGCACGACCTTGACCAATCCGTTCCAGGACTTCCTTCTGGTCCCGCCCCAGGCTTGTCACAAAAGCCGTCAATCTCCCCGTCGCCTCTTCACCCTGCGCGCACTTCCTTCTTAACGTCGTGACGTTTACAGCCCTGTGCCCAGCTACGCGGGCCAATGGCGGAGACGGATACGGCGGGCCAATGGGCGGCGGCGTCTCATGAGTACGGCGCCCGCCGCAGCCGCCGCGGGTCCCGGAGCCAGAGGCCGCCCGAGCCGGATCGCGATGGAGCGAGGGCCACAGGCGGTGAGGCGCCGCCGCGGAGCGCGCGGTCCAACGCCCCCTCAGTGAGCGCTCCAGCCGCTGCGGCGCCACCGAGCTCGGTTGCGCCCGAGGGGCCGCCTCGGTGGCTTCGGAGCCCGCGCCGCCTCCGTCGCCTTCCCGCGCGGGCCGCGGGCCGGGAGCCGGGTCGGGGCTGCATGGCCTCGCCTGCGCGCCACCGCTGAGCCCGCGGAGCTGCGCCGTCCGGAGCCGGGTGAGAATCACCGCGAGGGCGAGGGTCTGGTGGGCACTGGGTCTTAGGACCGTCTCGCGGCCTGCAGGCCTTTCCGCCCGGGCGGAGCAGCACAACGGGCTCCAGCGGGCCTGTGGTCCAGGGCAGCTGTGAGGGGCCGACGGGGGCCTCCGGCTGGGCCTGGTGACCTGGGGCATGAGTGAAGGGCTGATGGGGGAGGTATAGCTGGGCCTGGCGTGTTTGGACCAGGTCTGGGGGGCTGAGGGTGGGCTCCTAGTGGGTCTGGGCTGTTTTGAGTAGTCGTGAGTGGCCGACGGAGGGCTTTGGGTGGGCCTGAGGTCCTGGGACAGCCGTGAGGGGCTGATAGGGAGGTCTAGGCCAGCCTGCGGGGCTGGGGGCAGTCCTGAGGGGCTGTGGATGGGTTCTGGGTGCATCTAGGGGGCCCAGAACAGCCGTGAGGGGCCGAACAGGGGGCTCCGCGTGGGCCTGGGGAGCTTGGGGTAGCCCTGTGAGACTGAGGATGGATTCCGGGTGGGGTAGGGGGTCCGGAGCAGCCGCGAGGAGCCGACGCAGGGCTCCAGGCGAGCCTGTGGCCTTGGGGAGGGGCCGATGGGGGGCACCGGTGGGCTTTGGGGTAGCTGTGAGGGGCTTAGGGTGCCCCTGGGGCGGTCCCAGGGCATGTGAGAGGCTGAGGGTGGGTTCTGGGTGGACTTGGGGGGCCCGCGGTCTGGGGAGCGGTGAGTAGCCTACAGGGAATCTCTGGGGCGGGCCCGGGGGTTCGACTAGCCTCGAGTAGCCTACGGGGGACTCGGGTGGGTTTGAGGGTCCTATGGGGGTTCCGGTTTGGCCTGGGGGGTAGCGGTGCGGGGCCGACAGTGGGCCTGGTGGTCGGGGCAGCCTCGAACGGCTGAGGGTAGGCTCCGGGGCGGGCCTGGGGGCCCGAAGGGAGCCGTGAGGGACTGAGAGTGGGTTCCGTGGCGGGCCTGGGTAGCCATGAGGGGCCAATGGTGGCCTGGGGCGCCTGGATCAATCTTGTGGAGTTGACGGAAGGCACTAGAGGAGGGAGTTGGGGAGCGCTGGGGGTTGGGGGGTCAGGACAGCCGTGAGGGGCTGAGGGGTGGGGCTGGGCGCCCCGGGCAGCTTTAAGGGCCTGTTGGGGGCCGCTGGGTGGGTCTGGGAGGCCCGGACAGCTGTGAGGGGCTCTGGTGGGCTCCGGGGGCACAGGGCACCAGGGGAGCGCGGGCACCGACCTCTGACCCTGCGGGAGGGGCGCCGTCACGGTAGCGGTGGTAGTTGTTATTACCAGTGTCTCTATTATTATCGCTGTTTTGAAATGGGAGCTGGCGGGTTTCGGGCTCTGAGCCGGAGGGGGCGGGCGAGCCGAGGCCCTGGAGGGAAAGTGGGGGCGCCGGGGTTGCAGAAGGCTCGCGTGGGCTCGCAGAGGGGCAGGAATTCGGGGCAGCGGCGCAGAGGGTGTTGTTTGGGGGGAGGGTAGGCGGGATTGGGGGGGCGGGTGGGAGGGAAGCAGTGGCGGCTGCAACAGCAGCCCTTGGCCTCCAGGAACAATGTGAGACGTTGCCTGAAATGTTAATTTCCGTTCCTCATTTCATCATCCCCTGGCAGGGCGGTGGGGGGGAGGGGTGTGTGCGTGTGTGTGCGCGCGCGTGTGTGCGTGTCCCTGCTTCATGGATTCAGTCCCCTCTCAAAGAGGGATTGTGCTTTTAAATCCTGTATCCCCGCCATCTTGGGGGGAGTCTTAATTTTTTGAAGTCTGCTCTGTTTCTGGTGTCCCATCAAGGCTTTCTGCTTCTGTTTTTGGAAAGCCAGTCTTGTATCCTATTTTCCAGAAGTTTTGGAAGAGGTTTTTGGAAGATTAAGCTGGTCTGAGGGCCCTATGCTTTGAGAACCATCTTTTTTTCCTAACCTTTAAAATGCAGCATTCTTAAATTTCTACAAGTTATGAGACGATTTATGTCTTTTTGCAAGAACAGGGTGGTTTTGGAAATTTCTCTGTAGAGAAATCAAATTTCAGGCTTCCCTATATTGTGAGTTTCCTTAAGTGATTTAAGCAATATCCTCAATACAAAAGTGTACACTGTTGTTGAATTGAAAACTTAGAATATCTTGGTCTTCTGTTGGGATGATATGATGAATTCAGCAGAACGATGTAAGATGATATTTCTTGTGGAAATATGGCATTGAAAGTTATTATTTTTGGTTTGTGCTAACCCAGTCAATGGCATAACTTGGATAGTTCTAAATCAGAGACCCTGAAACTGATTATTTGATGCCTTTGAGACCTGGATTTCTCTTAGTAAGCGTAGGCTGCCCTGGAAGATCTAGAGGTCTGTTCGTCTTTTTGAGAATTATTGCACAAATATTCTGACATTACTTTGAAGCTGTAGTTTAAAAAAAGGAAAAACATCTTGCTCAACTTTGATTGTGACCCTGGAATTGGATCTCTATCTTTGGTGTTTTCCTCCCCCACCCTCCATTCAGCTGTTGTCCTCTTTCTGTAGTTTCACGCTTAAAAGCAGGATCTCATTTGATAGGCTGGGCCTCTTGAATGGAATGAGATGGGAGGAAACAAAGACCAAGTTGCTATGACATTTTTCTGTGTTCTTTGTTGCTAGATTTGATCCAAATTGGAAACTTTCAGAAGTTCTTTTTTTTTTTTTGAAAATTTTTATTGTGATAAAACATGCGTAACAAAATTTACCAGAAGTTTGTTTTTAAAGGTGTCACACAGTTCTGAATTCCTCATTTGCAGTTCTTACTCTGTGTCAGCTTTCTTCCTTGGATTGCTGCTGTCAGATGTTTTTCTCTAGACCCTCTGTGGACCAGCCATGTTAAAGCACACTGCACCAGTGGTGTGCCTTTCATCTGTCTAAACCAGATGGGCTGCTTGTGTCTAGTAGCTGTCATGTTAGCTATAATTACAGTGTTGATACAGTGACAAGTAGAACTTCTACAAGTAGAGTTAAGGAATATTGAGAGTATTTTTCAAGAAGCTTTGTGTGCCTTGGGTTTTTAAGTATATTGTTTATCATTGCTGTTTAGTCAGTGCTTTGTATCGATTAAACTTTGCTGGTTGATAAACTTTAAAAAAATGGAATGAACTCAAATAACTAAACATTATTGTTTTGAAGTGTTTTTTGTATGTGTTCTCTTAATTTGAAATGTAAATGGAATTTTTGTGCAATTAAACTTTTTCAGTTTTATCTTAAAGCTTTATAAGAGGGTGTCAATCCTCAGTTCTGAGGGTATCTCTGTCAGTTAGAGACAATCAACATTAAAAGCCTTTTTAGGTTTAGGAAATGATCCATTTTAACAACAATTTTGTTAATTCTGGTAAAGATATTTCTACTCCCAAATGGCTCATTTTTGTTGTTGATTGATGGGTCTTATTCATGGTATCTTTTAAACCAGAACCAGACTCAGCTGTGTACTTAAATATGTTTTGGTTATTCTTCTGTGCTTTTTAAAAATACATATATTTATTGATTATAGAGGAAGAGGGGTGAGAGAAAGAGAAAGAATCAGTTGCCTCCCATATGTACCCCAACTGGGGATTGAACCTACAACCTGGTATGTGCCCTGACTGGGAATTGAACCTGAGACCTTTTGGTGTACAGGATGATGCTCCAATCAACTGAACCACACTAGCCGGGGTCATGTGCCTTATTTTTTCATGGTCTCGACTCCTGCTGATTCTGTCTGGGCCAGGGTCCTGCTGAGTGTACATCATTGCCTCCCTTGCAAATCCTAATGCACCCCCCCCCACCCCCTGCCCCCAAATCTCCTGCTTAATCTTGGGGTCTTAGTTAAAACTGTTGCCTCTTACAGAGCTTTCATCATCACTCCCAAGGAAAATGGCCACTCACCTTATAGCCACATAGAACTTAACACAAGTGGTCAAATATGTAATATCAGTTTATGTCTGTCCCCGTGATAGGAGGACTGCAAGCTTGATGATAGGGATAGTTTTTTTGGTCACTCAGTGTTCAGGCTAGGGCATGGCACTTGTTACAGAATTTGCTCAGGAAATATTTTGAATTCTTTAAAACCTATACATAGAAGTATTTGAATAATTTTGGAGGCCGAAACTTAGGGTCATAAACTTTCATTTATTTGATTGACCAGGAATTTGCTGTGTTCATATCAGCCATTTTCCCACTTTTCATTATGTTTGCCTTTACAGTTTAGATAAAGGATAAACTGTAAAACCTTTACAGTGGGACATGGCTTTTAAAAGTGGCACATAAGAGATAAAATGACAAAGTAAAAGCAGTTTTAGGAGGACTGGTGCTTTTAGGGCCATAGTTCAAAGGTTGCTGAGTGTACATAGTTTGTTACTGTTCCGCTCATGGTCCTTAGGTATTTCATTTAGAATTTTCAGTGCCTGGCCACATGTAACATAAGTGGTGGTTTAGCATTCTAGTACTGTGCTTTGAAAGTTTAGCATTTTGTTGTTTGTTTGTTTATTTCCTAACTGTATAAAAAAAAAGTTCATGGGTGTTGAAGTCAAAACCTCAGTCTAAATATAAATTCACCAAAATGGAGGAGGCCCTTTAATATTGCCCCCTCCTCCAATTTTATCATTTTAATAAAGAAAAATGTCTTTGAAGGGAAACATGCCAAAATAGAGTTTTATATTTTTTCATTTATGTTTATTTTTTTAAAAAAAGAACTATTATGTAACCGACAAAATGGCTGCTTTTGAAAAGATTAATTATAGGTATAATTTAGGTGATAGAGACTTGAGTTCTTGGTTTGGGTACAGTGAGTTGGATTTGCGTGATTTTTAACTTTTTAGGTAGAAAGGGACAAGAGGAATTGGTTGTGGTTGAAAATACTAAAAAACACCATTTGTTTAGCACATGTGTCCTGATCCCCCCCCCAGGCCAAAGTTGAGGTGGCTGTCAGGTGACCCATGTTACAGTGTCTGTACTGCTGAGGTGAGGGCAAGATCCAGGCTTCCAGTTCTGCCCTTGGCATGTGTGCAGTGAATTATTTATTATCCTGAAAATCTGTAGTCACTTCTTTTTCACTTGTAAAGAAACCATGTGCACCTGTTCACTACATAAAAATGTTGGCCTTTTCTCAACATAAAATGGTTTGATAATTTAGATCAAAGTTTTTTGTTATGGTTACATAAAATCCATAAAATCTCCTTCTCCCATGGTGACTTGTTTAAAATCTAAAAAATGCGACCTTTAAGAATGACTGGAATTGTATTTTAACTTGTAAATACTTACTTTCAGGTTATTTTTTTTCATCTAAAACATAGCAAATAGACTTTTTTCAATTCATAAGTACTAAATGTCTCCTCCTTTCTTCCTCCCAATGTTAGTCTTCAGATTGAGAATGCTAATGTTCAGGAATAATGACTGTTTCTAAATAATGAGAAGATTGCATAGGGTGCTTGTTTCATAAGGTTTTGGCAAAAGTTATGATTATTTTTCCCACTGCATTCATATACAGCAAGAAAAAAAGACTTTCATTTAATTCTGAGTGATAATGTAAATGTGAGGTCATTATGATCATAATGTGTAAACTTGCCTAAAATAGGGTGAGAGAAGCAGTGAGGAACCTTATTTCTCTTAAATTAAGCCTTGCTAGTACGTACCATGTTTCTAAATGTGGTTTTACATCCTGTAAAACAGGAAGTAAAAACAAAAAAACCTCAAAGTGACACTCTTGAAGGAATTAACTATAAAAAAAATTACTTAAATGCCTGGCTAATTAAAGGATGTGTAGAACACTTAAAAAGAAATCTTGCCTTTTTGGATGATTACAAAGAAGTTAACCTGGCATTTAGGAGTCTGAAATTTTTAAGAACTTGCAGTATTAGGTTGATATTCCACAACCTTTTGAGTGGTTCTAATTTCAAAGAATTTTTAGACAGTTTTTCTTTGTTAAAGGTGTATGATTTGCTCCAAATATATTTAGATTACTCACATAGGTATTTTCATTACTTTGAGAGAATAGTCTAGTTTAGTGCTTATTTTGCTAATACTTGAAATATTTTTTGTAGGAATTTTTCTTCCCAGCATGAGACAAGTAATCTTTGAATTGTGTTCTTTATCGTTAGGTATGAAACTTAGAAAAATCATAGGTCCTTTCACTCACAGCTTAAGTAATTTTCAGCAGATACAACCTTAATGATATTTACATGCAAACTTTTTTTCTTGGTGAAGAGATTAGATATGATTCTTCTAAACTTGGGTTCTTATCAGATGGCTGACTTTTTAACGACGACTGTGTTGAAGCAATAACTTGAATTTCATGATCTTTAAGTAAACACCAGTGACAATGAAGTTTTAGAAAGTTGGGGAGACAGTCTGTCCTAGAATTGAACTATATAGCCTCTTCTTTTCCTTTTCCTTAATAGTTTTCTTCTGAACCCCAGTATATGTTCTTTCATCTACATGTGTCCCATTCCTTTGTGTGTTAGAGGAGGTGACATAGGAGGTTGTGAGGGTGGAAGCAAAACATAAGCTCTTATAATTTAGAGAAAGTGTATTTAAAAAAATATTTTAGTGTTTTCTGTTTGTGCTGTAACAAATTGCCACAAATTAGTGCCCTAAAACAATACAAATTTATTATTTTACAGTTCTGTAGATGAGAAGCCTGACAGGTTTTACTGGGCTAAAATCAAGGTGTTGGCAGGGCTGGGTCCTTCTTAAGGCTCTATGGGAAACTACATTTCCTGGCCCCTGCCATTTTTTAGAGGCTGTTCACAATCCTTGGCACTTTCCTCCATTCTTTAAAAAATTAAAAAAAAAATTGCCTTTAGAGAGAAGGGGAGAGAAAAACATCTACTTGTTCTTCCATTTAATGATGCATTCATTGATTTATTCTTGTATGTGCCCTAACCAGGGTCAAACCCACAATCTTGGTATGTTAGAATGACGTGCTAAGCAACTGAGCCACTAGTCCAGAGTCCTTTTGTCTATTCCTTTTTAAAAAAAATTATATTTTATTGATTATGCTATTACAGTTGTCCCACTTCTCCCCCATCATTCCCCTCCACCCTGCACACCCCCTCCCACCCACATTCTCCCCTTTAGTTCATGTCCATGTTTCATAAGTTCTTTAGCTTCTACTTTTCCCACACTATTCTTGCCCTCCCCCTGTCTATTTTCTACCCGCCGTCTATGCTACTTATTCTCTGTACCTTTTCCCCCCCTCTCTCCTCCTCCCACTCCCCTGTTGCAAACCCTCCATGTGATCTCCATTTCTATGTTCCTGCTCCTGGTCTAGCTGTTTGCTTAGTTTGCTTTTGTTTTAGGTGTGGTTGTAAATATCTGTGGGTTTGCTGTCTTTGTACTGTCCTATTTTTTATCTTCTTTTTCTTAGATAAGTCCCTTTAACATTTCCTATAATAAGGGCTTGGTGATGATGAACTCCTTTAACTTGACCTTATCTGAGAAGCACTTTATCTGCCCTTCCATTCTAAATGACAGCTTCACTGTATAGAGCAATCTTGGATGTAGGTCCTTGACTTTCATGACTTGGGATACTTCTTTCCAGCCCCTTGCCTGTAAGGTCTCTTTTGAGAAATCAGCTGACAGTCTGATGGGAACTCCTTTGTAGATAACTGTCTTCTTTTCTCTTGCTGCTTGTAAGATTCTCTCTTTATTTTTTATCTATAATGTAATTACGATGTGCCTTGGTGTGTTCCTCTTCCGGTCCAACTTCTTTGGGACTCTCTGAGCTTCCTGGACTTCCTGGAAGTCTATTTCCTTTGTCAGATTGGAGAAGTTATCCTTCATTATTTGTTGAAATAATTTTTCCACTTGTTGCTCTTCCTCTTCCCCTTCTGGTACCCCTATAATTTGGATGTTGGGATGTTTAAAGATGTCCTGGAGGTTCCTAAGCCTCTCCTCATTTTTTTGAATTCTTGTTTCTTCCTTGTTTTCTGTTTGGTTGTTTCTTTCTTCCTTCTGGTCCACTCCATTGATTTGAGTCCCAGTTTTCCTCCCATCACTATTGGTTCCCTGTGTGTTTTTCTTCATTTCACTTAGTGTAGCCTCCATTTGTTCCTCTAATTTGCCACCAAAATCAACCAGTTCTGTGAGCTTCCTATTCACCAGTGCTTTGAACTGTGCTTCTGATAGGTTGGCTACCAGTGCTTTGAGCTCTGCATCTGATAGGTTGACCACTTCCTCGTTGCTCAGATGAATTAGCTCCGGGGCCCCAGTCTGTTCTCCCCTTTGAGCCATCCTTGGTTTTGGTTTTATTGTTTTTGTTTTTGTTTTTGTGGGTTTTTTTTTGTTGGGTCATGGCTGTTACGTAGTGAGGGGCGGAGCCTTAGGCGTTCACCAGGGCGGGGCAGCCCAGTCCCTGGGTTGTGATGCTGGATGTGGGGGCAGGGACCAAGAGGGAACAGTGGCACTTGCTCCACTCTCTGCCAGATTTCGGTCACTTCCACCACTTCCCCCAAGCAAACTGGACTCCTCTGGTGCTGATTCCTGGGTGGGTGGGCTTGTGCACGCTCCAGGACCCCATGGGTGTCCCCAACAAACTTTCCCGTGAGGCTGGGACTCCCCAGCACCTCAGCCCCGACAAGTATTTTCAGTGGGTGCTTTCAGGCTTTACTTCCTGGCACTGGGGCCCTGCGTCGCACAGTCTGTCTTGCTGCCCGTTTTCTCTTGTTTTATCTGTGCACAAATGTGTGTCCGCGGTCAGCCACCTTGTGTGCCCCACTTGGCCTCCTCAATTTCGGCAACTGGCAGCTGCTGCCTGTGCGATGGGGGTGACTGTGCTCCCGGGACCACCAGCCACTGTGTTATCCTGCCGTGACTGGACTCCACAGGCCGCGGATTCCGCCCCTCTTACCGGTCTGGGTGAATCATTGTCAGACTCCCATACAATTCAGTTTTCTCTCTGTCCTGGTTGGGTTTTTTTTTTTTTTTTGTTGTTGTTGTTCTATATTTTTGTTGTCTGTAATCTTGGTTGTGAGATATGGCACAGCGTGTCCACCTATGCCTCCATCTCGTCTATTCTTAAGGCTAGCGATGTTGCATCTTTTCGACCTTCCAAAGCCACAGTCTCCTCCCTCACTCTTCTGTCTCCATCTTCCACTTTTAAGGATGCTAGTGATTTTATATAGAGCCCACCTGGGTAATCTAGGATACTCTCTCTGTATGCTGATTAGTAATCTTAATTTCATCTGCAACCCTAATTCTCCTTTGCTGTGTAATGTAAAATAGGATGTGGCATTCTTTGGGGGCATTATTCTGTGGACCACACTAGGGTTCCATGGATACTGTCATAGCAGATGAGGTTGGATCATTTGGACACCTGGCACCAGGGCTTTGCCTTGGCTTACCAGAATAGTTTCGTCTCTTGGAAATCCTTAGTGCCATCTGTCAGGCAGTGTAGTCTGGCATTGATGGGGGATCAGTGAGTGTGGTGGAAAATACACATCTTGGACATAGTTTTGTTTAAAGAAACTTTTCTTTGGAAAAACTTTAGATACACAAAAAAGTTGCAGAAGTAGTACAGAGTTCTATTATATTCTTTATCCAGGTCTTTAATGTTAATCTTTTTCATAACAGTGCTACGGTTCTCCATGCTAAGAAATTAACATTGGTATGTTGCTATTAATTAAACCCCAGACTTTATTTGGAATTCACCTGGTTTTCCTCTAATGTTCTACTGTTTCAGCATCCCAGATTGTATTTAGTTGTAATTCCTTCTTACTGCCGTCCTGTCTATAACAGCTGTTCAGTTTTTTTTACTTCTCATGAGCTTGGCAGTTTTGAAGAATATAGTCTTTGTTTTTTATTTTTTTGTCTTTTTAATTATTCACCTACTTACCACTGTTTCAAAACACTGTACAGCTGATGTCTGGCTTATCTAACTACTTTTCAAAATGTGGACTGATATGTAGTGGGGGAAAAAGTTTTGTGTCTTTTTGCAACTGGAATGAGTTATGTGTTTTATGGGGGGCAGTTTCTATGACTAGACAAACTTAGCTTTTTTCCTGCTTATACTGATTTAGTCACATATTTATTGGTTGCTCACTGCATGCAAAGCTGTGATGTAGAAACATGACTGGGACATGGCCCTTCCCTGAAACTGGGGAAAAGGAGATACGCTCAGGGGTACTATGAAAAAAGGCAGTATTTCAGAGGAGAGAAAGTGTTTCTGGCTCTGCAATCTAGGAGATGTAATGGAGGAAGTGCTATTTAAGAATTGGTGCTATTTAAGAACTGATGCAACGTCAGTGTGCAGGGAGCAGGGTGAGGCCATTGTAGACTGGGAAGGCTCTGGACAAAGGCTGGAAGGGAGGTAATGTAAGAATGTCAGCCATACCTGTTTGAAGATGGAGCCATGAAAGAAAATGGTAGCAGATAAAGCTAGAAAAATGGACTGGAGTCAGATTGTATGGGACTTGGAATGTTGATGCCTGTTCTTGGTCCATTGGCCTGCTGAGGAGGAGGCATTAATTGCCTGAGGCAGGATGTGATGTGTCAGTCTGACAGCGGTAGACAGGTCAGATGAAAGTCAGAGTGACTGGAGAGTAGAAGGTTTTGCAGTACTTCAGTGCCTAAATTTGGGATTTTAGGAAAGGGGCGCCTGTCGAAAATTGGGGGAGAGAGAATCATCTCAAATTGGCACTGCTACGAAAACAGGTGAATGAAGGCAATTGTTTTGTTGTCTAGTTTATCTTTTACTCTCACCATTCTCTGCTTTTGGATGAATATCAGGTTTAAAATCTGTCTCACTAAAAGCACTATTATAGAAGGTGGGAAGACCTTTTTCTAGGAAAAAGTGTAAAATAAGCAGTTAGAAATGAATGAAGGGGTTTAAAACCTGTTGTAGGAATACTACTTGAATTCAGATGAATGACCAAAATGCCCATTCCAGAAGAGTGACAGAAGAGTGAAGTTCATAAAGCAGAACCGGGATTAGGCCCTGTCAGTGAAAGAGGGATGTCTCAGGCAAGAGGAAGAGGCTCTCATTGTGAGAAAAGCATGGGATAACAGGTTCCTAAGAGGATATAGAGAAACGGGAAATGAGGAGGGGACTCTTAAAGTGCCCTGCATGGGCAACATGTAACAACTTAATGAATGGTGTTTGCTAGCTAACATATTTACATAAAAATGCTTGGAAATGAGGAGGTAAATTGCAGACTTCCGGCCAAGATGGAGGCGTAGATAGACACACTGTGCCTCCTCGCACAACCAAAATCAAGGACAACAAAAATTTTAAAAAAAGATAAAACAATCAGAACTGAAAGAAAATTGAACTATAAGGAAGTCTGACAACCATTCATCCAGACTGTAAGAGGGGTGGAGTCGGCAGCTGGTGGAGAGGGGTTGCAGCGGGAAAAAGCGGTGGTTGGTGGTCCTGGGCATGCAGGCGGCAGCTGGCAGTCCCTGGGTGCGCAAGGCGGCTGGCTGACCACAGACACACGTTCGCACCCAGATAAACCAGGTGAAATGGGGAACGAGACAGGCCTTGTAACCCCGGGCCCCCAGAGCCAGGAAATAAAGCCTAAAAGCACCAATTGAAAACACTTGTGGGGGTTGAGGTGCTGGGAGAGATTCCCAGCCTAACAGGAGAGTTCATTGGATAGACCCAGAGGGTCCTAGAACGTACACAAGTCCACCCATCTGGGAACCAGCACCAGAAGGGCCCAATTTACTTGTGGGAAGCGGCAGAAGAGACTGAAATAAGAGAGAGCAGAGCAAGTGCCATTGTTCCTTCTTGGACCCCGCCCCCACATACAGTGTCACAACTCAGCAACTGGGTTGCCCTGCCCTGGTGAACACCTTCAGGCTCTGCCCCTCACTACATAACAAGCATGATCATAACCACCTCCCCCCCCCCCGAAAAGGGCTCAAACAGAAGAACAGATCAAAGTCCCAGAGCCAGTACATCTAAGCAACCAAGAGATAGCCAACCTATCAGATGCACAGTTCAAAGCACTGGTGATCATGTTGCTCACAGAATTGGTTCATTTTGGTCACAAATTAGATGAACAAATGAAGGCTACACTAAGTGAAATGAAGGAAAATGCACAGGGAACTAATAGTGATAGGAAGAAATCTGGTACTCAAATCAATGGAGTGGACCAGAAGGAAGAAAGAAACAACCAAACAGAACAGAAGGAAGAAACAAGAATTCAAAAAAATGAGAGGCTTAGAACCTCCAGGACATCTTTAAACATCCCAACATCCGAATTATAGGGGTACCGGAAGGGGAAGAGGCAGAGCAACAAGTGGAGAAGTTATTTGAACAAATAATGAAGGATAACTTCCCCAGTCTGGCAAAGGAAATAGTCTTCCAGGAAGTCCAGGAAGCTCAGAGAGTCCCAAAGAAGTTGGACCCAAGGAGGAATACACCAAGGCACATCATATTTACATTACCCAAGATAAAAAATGAGAGAATCTTAGAAGCAGCAAGAGAAAAGGAGACAGTTACCTACAAAGGAGTTCCCATCAGACTGTCAGCTGATTTCTCAAAGGGCTGGAAAGAAGTATCCCAAGTCATGAAGGGCAAGGACCCACATCCAGGATTGCTCTATCGAGCAAAGCTTTCATTTAGAATGAAAGGGCAGATAAAGTGCTTCTCAGATAAGATCAAGTTGAAGGAGTTCATCATCACATCATCACTTAATATATAAAATTTAAAGACCGCAAACTCACAGTTATTAACAACCACACCTAAAACAAAGGCAAGCTAAACACGTCTAGAACAGGAACAGAACCACAGAAATGGAGATCACATGGAGGGTTAGCAACAGGGGAGTGGGAGGAGGAGAGAGGGGGAAAAGGTACAGAGAATAAGTAGCATACATGATAGGTAGAAAATGGACAGGGGGAGGGTAAGAATAGTGTGGGAAATGTAGAAGCTAAAGAACTTAATGGCACATGGAGATGAACTAAAGGGGGGGAATGTGAGTGGGAGGGGGTGTGCAGGGTGGGGAATGAAGGTTGGGAAATGGGAGAACTGTAATAGCATAATCAATAAAATAAAAAACATCTGTCATTTCATAGTGACTCAAAAAAAAGAAGGTAAATTGATTCAGAGTGGATAGAATGGGACAAAGAACTGAGGAGTAGTTTTTAAGGAATTTTTATTGTATTTTTTCTATTACTATTTAGACTCCTTATACCCAGCCCCACAATCACCCCATGTCCATGAGTCCTTTTTCCCCTTTGCTCAATCCACCATTTCCTAACCTCCCTCCCTCTTGAGCTGTCCTCTCTATATGAGTCTGTTTGTACTTTTCTTGTTGGTTCAGTTTATTCATTGGTTTCCATATATGAATGAAAACATGGTATTTGTCTTTTTCTGACTGGCTTATTTCACTTAGCATAGTGTTCTCCAGGTCCATCCATACTTAGATGAGCAGTTTTATAAAAGGACAAAGCAAAGTCAGTGGAGAAGAGAGGGTTGGATGGGGAGAGTAGGCTGTGGTGCTTTCTATCTTGTGCCTGCTGCATGCCGCACTCCGTCTCTGTGCTGTGATGAGTCCAAAAGGCCCTGGCCTTGTGATGCCTTGCATTCCAGAGGGAGAATGGGCAGCTTGGTTGGGAGAGGAAATTCTATCTAGGGAAGTCTGACAGGCAGAGGCCAGGAGCCTGGAAATTCCCAGGTGACTCTTCAGCTCAAGAGACATTTAGTTTGAACATGTTTTTTTTTTTTTAATTTACTCTTTTCTTAAAAAAAGTTTTAATTGTCGTTCAAGTAGTTTTTTGTCTTTTACTCCCATCCCAGCCACCCCCCTCAGCCCTCCCCACGTCCCTCCCATTCTCCCCCCTCCCAGTTTGTTCAGTTTGTACATCTTTTATGTCCAAGACAGAATCTGGTCCTTGCCCTCAAACAGTTCGTTTTAGACGGTATAAACTGCAGGCCAAGGATAGTAGTTTTGAGTCCATATAGGAGGGTCTAGAGAATGTGGGGTCTGGAGAAGTAGTCAGCCTGCAGGTGGAGGCTCTGTGGAAGGAAGAACAGGTATCTTGTTATTTGCCCAAATTCACAATTAGACTTTACTTTGACTTTGTTTATTTTCTATCTCCCATAGTTCTATGAAAATATCAATAGATACGTAGTCAATATTTGCTTGAAAGAGCAATCTTAAAACTTAGAAAAGGGCTTATGGCCTGAGAAAGAATTAATACCTGGCAGGAAATACATAAAACTCTATTCAAGGAATATGTAATACATTAAGCGTGTGCCAAACATATTAACTAGTGTGAGATTTCATGATTTGACTCTAGTTAGCAGATTGTAGCCTTTATCCTGCTCTATCATAGCACCATTTATCATGTGCTGTGATCCAGATAACTTTGTCCTTTGGTTTGTCTGTGGGTGGGCACTGGGAGAACTCAGGCTTTTGGTTTAGCTAGGGAGCCTTTGGTTGATGGATGGCTGTCGGCTCAACTGTTTCTGTTGGGGCCCTGAATTGCATACAGTTTAATCGCGGATACGGAAATAAATGCAGAACAAAAGTAAATGTTTTGGTCATCCTAACTTTTGCAGGTGCCCGGGGTGAGGTGCACTTGAAGGGAGTTGCCTCAGGCCCAGTCCTATGTGTGGTGCACTAACTTCCTTGTACTTATTTTTACTTCAGCTCTTCACAGTTCTGCTAAATCCTTTTTGTTACCAACCCTTCCATAACAGTAAAGCATTTTACCTTTCTTTGGTTGACAACTGCTGTTTATCTGAAGTAGAGAACTAGTTTTTACAGTTGTTACACTGTCACAGGGCCAGTCCAACCACTGTCCTTTTTGTTTTTTAAATTATTACCCAAGGATATGTTTATTGATTTTAGAAGGAGAGGAGCATCAATACGAGAGAGAAACATGGCAATCAGTCACCTCCTGTACCTACCCGACTGGGATTGAACCTGCAACCTTTTGGTGAATGGGAGAGTGCTTCAGGGGAGCTGTCCAGTCAGGGCAACCACTGACCTTCCTTCATGAGCAGACCACATGTATTTAGAAGCTACAGAGCAGTTCAGTGTAGATCTGTAAGTTATCCACCGCTGACTTAACCTATCCCAATGTGAGTGGGGCATAGGACTCAGGGAAAGTCTCTGGCAGTGGTCACGCAGCCACTGAGCTTCTGTTTGAATTTTATAAAAATTTATTTCAGCCAATAGCGGATTTGAGATTGGCTTGTTATTGTTGTTTCATAGTTTGCCCAGGATGGTTTTGAGTACTATGCTTGCTTTCTTCTTCTTTTTTTTTAATTTTAATTTTTGTGTTAATCTTTATTGTATTTTTTCTGTTACCATTTAATCACCTTATCCCCACCTCGTCCCCCCAACCCAGGGCTATGCTTTCAGTGAATTAGGTTACATAAACATAATTTAAGATCAGTGGGACTAATCAAGGCTATTTGGTTTCCAAGTGTTTGCATCTAGGACTGAAGTCAGTCTGTCCTGGGCTGTTTGGTTTAAGGTGAAGGGAAATACATTGAGTCCATTCTCATCCTCAGACTGCATTCTTTTTGTGGAGTTGTTTGCAGGCTAAAGTCATAAGAGATTTTAAAATATGGGATTTTATTTGCTTATATATTTTTAGAAGATGGGAAGGGAGGGAGAAAGAGGAGAGAAACATCAATATGTGAGAGCTACATTGATTGGTTGCCTCTCACAAATCCCCAACTAGGGACCTGGCCTGAAACCCAGCCATGTGCCCTGCCTGGGAATCGAATCTGTGACCCTTTGGTTTGAAGGCCAGCGTTTAATCCACTGAGCCACACCAGCCAGGGCTAAACCATGGCATTTTTTAGAGAATATATTTTATTGATTATGCTGTTACAGTTGTCCCATTTTTTCTCCCCTTTATTCCCCTCTACCCTCCTCCACCAGCATTTCTCTCACTTAGTTCATGCCCATGGTTTGTACATATAAGTTCTTTGGCTTCTCCATTTCCTTACTATTCTTAACCTCCCCCTGCTATTTTCTACCTACCAATTATGTTTCTTATTCCCTTTACCTTTTCCCCCATTGTCTCCCCTACTCACTGATAACCCTCCATTTGATCTCCATTGCTGTGATTTTGTTCCTGTTCTGTTGTTTGCTTACTTTGTTTTTTTTTTTTTTTTTAAGTTCAGTTGTTGATAGCTGTGAATTTGTTGTCATTTCACTGTTCATATTTTTGATCATCTTTTTCTAAGTCCTTTTAACATTTCATGTAATAAGGGCTTGGTGATGATGAACTCTTTTAACTTGACCTTGTCTTGGAAGCACTTGATCTGCCCTTTCATTCTAAATGATACCTTTGCTGGATAGAGTAATCTTGGACGTAGGTCCTTGCCTTTCATGACTTGGAATACTTCTTCTCGGCCCCTTCTTGCCTGCAAGGTTTCTTTTGAGAAATCAGCTGTTTGTCTTATGGGAACTCCTTTGTAGGTAACTGTTTCCTTTTTTCTTGCTGCTTGTAAGATTCTCTCATTTTTAATCTTGGGAAATGTGATTATGATGTGCCTTGGTGTGTTCCTCCTTGGGACCAACGTCTTTGGGACTCTCGGAGACTTCCTGGACTTCCTGGAAGTCTATTTCCTTTGCCAGGTTGGGGAAGTTCTCCTTCATTATTTTTTCAGATAAGTTTTGTATTTCTTGCTGTTCCTCTTCTCCTCCTGGCACTCCTATGATTCAGATGTTGAAATGTTTAAGGTTGTCCTAGAGGTTCCTAAGCCTCTCCTCATTATTTTTAATTCTTGTTTTTTTCATTTTGTTTTGGTTGGATGTTTATTTCTTCCTTCTGCTCCAGATTGTTGATTTGAGTCCCGGTTTCCTTCTTTTCACTTTTGGTTCCCTGTATATTTTTCTTTATTTCACTTTTCATAGCCTTCACTTTTTCCTCCATGTTGCGACCATATTCAACCTTTGTGTGAGTATCCTGATTACCAGTGTTTTGAACTCTGCATCTGCTAGGTTCGTTATCTCTTCTTTGTTTAGTTGTATTTTCAGAGCTTTGTTCTGTTCTTTTCATTTGGGCCATATTTCTTTGTTTGGGTGCACCTATTACATTGTAAGGGATGAACTCTTAGGTATTTGCCAGGGCAGTGCAATGCACGTTCCTTTGTTGTGGTACTGTATGTGGGGAGGGGTCTGAGAGGGAACAGTTCCACTTGCTTGGCTCTCCTTCAGCTTTCAGTCACTTCCCCTGCTACCTACAAACAGATTGGACTCCTCTTATGCTGATTCTTGGGTGGGTGGGCTTGTGTATGTGTTAGGACCCCGTGGGTCTCTCCCATGAACTCTCCTGTGAGGCTGGTAGTTTTCTCTTGCCACTGCAGTCCCTACAGATTTCTACAGCCCAAGGTTTTGAGGCTTTCTTTTCCTCTACCATAACCCTGGGTTTCGTGGTCTGTCTCACTCTCCAGTTGTTCCTCCTGGTTTATCCACACATAAAAGTTTGGACCACCCCGTCCACCAGCCGCTGCCTTGCCCATGGGGTTCTCCAGCCACCCCCTTGCTGTACATCCTTTCCAGCCTGGCTGCCTGTCTCTACCCCTCCTACCAATCTGAATTAATGTATCTTCTTTAACTCCTTTGTTGCCAGACTTTCATAACGTTCCCTTTTCTGGCAGTTCTGGTGGTTTTTTGTTTTTGAATTTGTTGGTATCCTTCTGTTGGTTGTGCAAAGAGGCAAAATGTATCTACCTATGCTTCCATCTTGGCCAGAATTCCATCCATGGCATTTTGAGTAATAGATAGAAAGGTATCAGATACAAACTGTAGTTCCAATCTTTACCTGTTTTTTAAGATGATAGCTTCAGACCTCTTGGGGAGTGTATAAATTGGTTGCTGGCATGTGTAGGAAGGTGGAGAGATTTCTAGCGAACAGAATAATGTTAACATGTTTGAGTTCTATGCATGGTCTAGTGTGCTACTTTTGATGCCTGCCCACGCTTCCATTTGTAAGGTTTGAGAATTAGAACTAGAACCTGTGTTTTTACCTCCAGTGTAGGGCACTTTTTAAACTTCCCATGTAAATATTTGTTATTGGTGGCTAAGTTTCCTAAACTAGCTTTTACTGGTGAAATTGTAATTACTTTTGTCACCTAATTACAGGGGAGAGACAAATGAGACTTAGTTCACATGATTTTTCCCCCTGAATTAAATAAATTCCCAGTTCGATCTGGAAGCTTAGATCCATATTATTAATAATTAATAGTGTTTGGTGAAGTTGATTCCCATGAATAAATTCTTCTGGTGTATTGCTCACTGCATCTCGGGAGAAAAACTACCTTGCTAAGCCAATGGTTCTCTTGGGCTCCCATCATAGGGGAGAGTGTGCCAATTTCCTTTCCTAAAGGCCACAGTGTACAGATGATAGGTTCTGGCAGGTAGAGCATGGTGTAGTTGAGGCAGTGGTTTTAGGTTTCAGCTTCATATAGGGCTGTTTCTCAAATGTTCCAATTTGATTATATAATAAAAAATCACACATTGGAATGTAAATTGTAAAAGTGAAGTTCATTCTAGATGTTGGTGAATTTCTATTAATGTTTTATTGTTAGCATGTTATTATTCCTATTATTTGTTTGTTTTTTTATGTCCCTTTCTTTAATAAGTTCATGTACAGCAAGTTCATTCACATCAACAATGTGAAAAAGCCAACAGATTGGGAAGAAATATTTGCAAGCCATGTATCCGATAAGGGCCAGAATATTCAAAATACATAAAAATGTTATATAACTCAGCAGCAAAAAAATAATCCAATTAGAAAGTGGGCAAAAGACCTGAATAGACGTTTCTTCAAAGGAGATATACAAAAGGCTAACATCTAAAGATGTTCAGCATCACTAGATGTTAGGGAAATGCATATTAAAACCACAGTGACATATCACCCAACATCTTTTAGAACAGCTATCATCAAAAAGTTAAAAGATATGCTCTCTCAATTTTTTTGCATTTTTAACTTTGATAATTGGTGTAGGCACTGGCCCACAGTGTCCGCATCATTATGGATGAAATGTGACATTCGCATGGACTACCAAGTCCGGTGGAGGAAAAAGAACAGCATGGCTGTTCTCTCAAGGGGAGCAAAAGCCTATGACAGGCCTTTATTTGTTCTTTTGTCACATTACATGATGGTCCTGGTTTACTATGCACAGGTTCGCTTTAGACCTTACCTTTTACAGACAACAAAGGAGCCAATGCCTGCTGCTAATCACATCACTGGCTAATCATATCACTGGGGGAGGATATTTGCAAATGAAAAAGTGGTCCACCCATCCTGGGAAGGTTTAGCATGGATTTTAGGAAGTTACAATAAGCACTTGCTGTCCCAGTCCAGGGTGAGGGAGTTGTAGCAAAAGCAATACTCAAAGCAGCTTAGGTACAAATGCAGGCCTGATTCCCCACGGGAGAACCCATCTGTGTGCGTGGGTCCTGTGCATCTCTGAGTGTGAGCTGGGCCCACGCCATGCAGAACGGTCTCCCACAGATAATGTCAGTTTTACAGTTTTATATAGTCTGATATACTGATGTGCTCCTTCTTAATTTGTAATTTTATAGAAAATTCTTTTCCAAATAAAGGGAAAATATTCAACATGTTTCTTTGATTTTTGATGGGTCCAAATTTTTATATATATTAATTTTTTTAATTTATTGATTTTCAGACAGATATTTTTTTGTTGTTCCACCCATTTATGTATTCATTGGTTGATTCTTGTATGTGCCCTGACTGGGGATTGAACCCACAACCTTGTTGTATCCAGATGATGCTCCGCCCAACTGAGCTAGCTGGCCAGGGCCTTATTCATTTTTTTATTCTTCTGCAATATATTCCACTAGATTTCTAACAAAATATTTTCTGTATTTCCATACTCTCCCCTAAGCTTCAGAAATTTATAAAGATAGAATTTAAATCAGTGGGCAAATATATATAAAGCTTTTAATAAATTGTGCAAATCATCCACTTGGGGGAAAAACTGATGTTTACCTCATACTATTTATAAAAATGGATTTCACATGGATATATGTGTATTAGGGAAATATTTTTACCAAGAAAATACAAACTACAAATGTAGCCCTTGGATAAATACAAAGATTATCTATGGCTGGACAGTTTGTTAGCATTGAATTAAAATGAAATAAATATGACTAAGATAGCCTTCATCATATTGATACAATGTTGATATAACATTCATATACTATTGTCTTTATCTACAGTTGTAAAATCTTTTTCACTGTACATGAAAGTTTCTCTAAAGAAAAAGGGTTATGTTTGATTGTTCTTTTTTTTTTCCTAAGATTTTATTTATTTTATCTTTTAGAGAGGAAGGGAAGGAGAGAGGGAGAGAAATATCAGTGTGTGGTTGCCTCTCGTGCATCTCCTGCTGGGAACTGGCCTGCAACCCGGGCATGTGCCCTGACTGAGAATTGAACCGCGATCCTTTGGTTTGCAGGCCTGCAGTCAATTCACCCAGCTGTACCAGCCAGGGCTTTTTGTTTAAGATTTTATTTATTTTATCTTGTTTTATTGTCCTTACTAGGACTCAGCTATTTTCCAATGCAGAATTTTTAGTTGAATGAAAAATGTCCCAGCCCTGGCCACCATGGCTTGGTTGTTCATTGTCCTGCAAAACAGAAGGTCTCTGGTTCGATTCCTGGTCAGTGCACATGTCTGGGTTTCAGGCTTAGCCCCCTTTTGGGGCATGTGAGAGAGGCACCTGATTGATGTTTTTCTCACATATCTCAAAATATCTCCCATTATTTTCTCTCCTCCTTTCTCCCTCTCTTCTCCTCTCTAAAAAAATAAATAAAATGGCCCATAAGTTAAAATAATTATACAATAGAAATTTGTATCTATGATTACTATAAATAATAATTTATATTGTACATAGGCATACTAAAAAGATACGTATTAATTGCGATGGGGAGAAAATACACTGCCATTTATCATGAATTTAGGTCTCTTTTTTGCAATACAAATAGAATACAAGTGCCCCAACTGCTGTGCATTTCATTATATACCGTACACCAGGGCTCTCCCTGTCATGTGTCATGGGGCTGTCACTGCCCTGTGCTTCACATATTCCAAATTGTTACATTTGTAGTAATAGTGTCAGAGAATCAAACATCTCATAAAAACCTAGATGGCAAGGGTAAAATGCAGTGCTATATACAAAGACAAATGGGGGAAGGTGAAAATAAATGAACAGTGGAGATACACGGAGGAGGTTTCATTCTGGTGGCAATAAAATGCCAAGGAAAACAATTAGTAGCCTTTTATTCATCAAATGAATTTGTTATTAGTACATAATTATTGTTGATGGTGGTATATAAAGGTGGCAGACTGAAATAGTTCTTAGGGAGTGTAAATATGTACAGCCTTTCTGAAGTCAATTTCAGGTGCATCCAAAATCTTCAAAATTGTTATAACCACAGAATGAAGCAAAGGTTTAGTCCATAGTGATGTAAATACCAACAAAATGGGAAGAAGGTACATAACCTTTCTTTTTTTAAATATGTTTTATTGATTATGCTATTAGTTGTCCCATTTCTCCCCCATCATTCCCCTCCACCCTGCACACCCCCTCCCACCCACATTCCCCCCCTTTAGTTCATGTCCATGTGTCATAAGTTCTTTAGCTTCTACATTTCCCACACTATTCTTGCCCTTTCCCTGTCTATTTTCTACCTACCATCTATGCTACTTATTCTCTGTACCTTCCCCCCTCTCTCCTCCTCCCTCTCCCCCGTTACAAACCCTCCATGTGATCTCCATTTCTGTGTTCCTGCTCCTGGTCTAGGCATTTGCTTAGTTTGCTTTTGTTTTAGGTGTGGTTGTTAATATCTGTGAGTTTGCTGTCTTTGTACTGTCCTATTTTTTATCTTCTTTTTCTTAGATAAGTCCCTTTAACATTTCCTATAATAAGGGCTTGGTGATGATGAACTCCTTTAACTTGACCTTATCTGAGAAGCACTTTATCTGCCCTTCCATTCTAAATGACAGCTTCACTGTATAGAGCAATCTTGGATGTAGGTCCTTGACTTTCATGACTTGGGATACTTCTTTCCACCCCCTTCTTGCCTGTAAGGTCTCTTTTGAGAAATCAGCTGACAGTCTGATGGGAACTCCTTTGTAGGGGACTGTGCCCTTATCCCTTGCTGCTTCTAGAATTCTCTCCATCATTTGAGTCTTGGCTAATGTAATGATGATGTGCCTTGGTGTGTTCCCCCTTGGGTTCAACTTGGGATTCTCTGAGCTTCCTGGACTTCCTGGAAGTCTATTTCCTTTGCCAGATTGGGGAAATTCTCCTTTATTATTTGTTCAAATAAGTTTTCCACTTGTTGCTCTTCCTCTTCCCTTTGTGGTACCCCTATAATTATAATGTTGGAATGTTGAAAGATGTCTTGGAGGTTCCTAAGCCTGTCCTCATTTTTTTAAAGTTTTGTTTCTTCATTCTTTTCTGATTGGATGTTTGTTTCTTCCTTCTGGTCCACTCCATTGATTTGAGTCCCAGTTTTCCTCCGATCACTATTGGTTCCCTATACATTTTCCTTCATTTCACTTAGTGTAGCCTTCATTTGTTCATCTAATTTGCGACCAAAATGAACCAATTCTGTGAGCATCCTGATCACCAGTGCTTTGAACTGTGCATCTGACAGGTTGGTTATCTCTTGGTTGCTTAGATGTACTGGCTCTGGGCCTTTGATCTGTTCTTCCGTTAGAGCCATTTTTTTGGGGGGTGGTCTGGTTGCACTTGTTATGTAGTGAGGGGCGGAGCCTTAGGTGTTCACCAGGGCAGGGCAACTCAGTTGCTGAGTTGTGACTCTGTATGTGGGGGCAGGGTCTGAGAGGGAACAATGGCGCTTGCTCTGCTCTCTCTTATTTCAGTCCCTTCTGCCGCTTCCTGCAAGTAAGTTGGGCTTTTCTGGTGCTGATTTCCGTGTGGGGGGGCTTGTGTACATTCTAGGATCCTGTGGGTCTCTCCACGGAACTCTCCTGTGAGTTTCCCCCAGTACCTCAACCCCCCACAAGTGTTTTCAGCTGTTGGTTTTAGGTTTTATTTCCTGGCGCTGTGGCCCTGGGTTGAGAGGTCTGTCTTGTTCCCTGTTTTTGCCTGGATTATCTGCACGTGAATGTGGGACTGCCTGGTCAGCCAGCTGTCGTGGGCAGCCTCACTGGGTCTGCCCATTGCCACCAGGTGCCCGGGGTCCGCTAGCTGTCACCTCTATGCCTTGGATCTGCCAGCCTCTGCCTGCGAACCCGGTTTTGCCTACCTCCAGTTTTTCCTGATGCGACTCTGCCCCTCTTACTGGTCTGGATGAATGGTTGTCAGACTTCCGTACAGTTCAGTTTTTTATTAGTTCTGGTTGTTTTCTTGTTTCTAAGTCTTTGTTGTCCTTAATTTTGGTTGTGGGAGGAGGCACAGTGTGTCCACCTACGTCTCCATCTTGGCCGGAAGTCTGGAAACCTTTTCACATAACCTTTCTTTAGTTGAATCTCAGTTAATAAATATGGAAGGAATGATGGAAATAAATCGTTACTTGGCAAACACACAAAACAGGAATTCATGCAGATGTGGAAAATGTAAATTCGTTGCAGCTGCTATTGAAAACAGTATGGAGGATCTTCAAAAAATTAAAAGTAGGTTTATAATTATGAGTACACGAAATGGTGTATTCTTATTTTACTGTAATGATAACCTGCCTGTCTTTCTCCATATGAAAAATTGTAAACCTACTTTTGTCCATCTGTGTATGATATATCAATTCCATTTCTGGGAGTATCCAAAGGAAGTAAAAACAGTAACTTCAAAATATATCTGCACCCCCATGTTCATAACAGCATTCTTCTTAATAGCCAAGACATGGAAACCACCTAAGTGTGCATTGATGGTTGAATGGATAAAGGAGTTGTGGTACATATATACACAATGTAATATTATCAACCATAAAAAAAGAGGAAATTACCATTTGTGCCAACATGGATGGACCTTGAGGATGTTATATTAAGTGAAATATGTCACAGTAAGACAAATACTGTATGATTTTGCTTATATGAGGAATGTGAAAGATAACAAAAGTAAAAACTGAGAAACAAAAAATATCAAACCCTAAGATATCAGATTTATGGTAACCAGAGATATATAGAGGGTGGAGGGAAGGAGAATTGGAGGAATGTGGTCATAATATACATACTTCCAGTTTAAGATAAAGAACTGATAGGGATGTATTGCACAACATGACTGTAGCTAACATTGCTGTTATGATATATAGGAAACTTAAGAGAGGAGATCCTAAGAGTCCTTATTACAAGGAGGACTGTTTTTTCTTTTTTCCTTTCTTTTTTATTGAATGTATATGAGAAGGGAGATGTTAGCCAAACCTCTGTTGTGCCAATCATTTCATAATAAATGTAAACCAAACCTTCATACTATATGCCTTACATTTATACAGTGATGTATGTCAGTTATTTTCAGTAAAACTGGAAAAAAGTTTTAAAGACATTAATTACAAGATCTAAGTGGTGCTCACCCAGTACTAGGAGTGCCATTTAAAAAACTGTGTGGGGTGGGGGATGGGGGAACCATTAGATTTCCCTCCACCTTGGAGGGTTTTGGCAGCCTCTCCCTTTGATCACTAGGCTCCCTCCCCTCTTATTGTTGCTGGAGTGCTACTTTATCTGTATGTGTTACTGCTTTGAAAGGTAATTTAAAAGACAAACACAAGTCTATATTGAAAGGCAAATATCAAATGCTGAACTAAGCATGGGATGCAGAGTTTTCAGACTGCTTTAAATAGCCCTCAGTTTTATTAAAAGTAATTTCTGAGTCGTGAGACTTTTTAAAAAAAATATCAGATCACATTTGTTTTATACAGGAGGCAAACCTGCCTTATGATTAATATTTTCCTAGTGGCTACACCTACCCTGAGGTTGTTGGTTACCTGACACCCGAAACTCTTAGGGACCATGATTCTCAAGGAACTGAGTGTTGGGTAGGGAATCACTGGGAACAGAGGGACACATTGTCTGTGAAGTTATCAAAGGTGGGATGTTTACCTGGTGTAGGGTCAGTTTTATGTGAGGGCCAAAGTGTATCTCTGTAGGATGGCTCAGTTCAGGCCTGTTTAGCCTTCCACACTACCTCATCCTGGGAAACTTCGCAACATTCAGAGTTTCATTCTGTTGAGGTGTGGTTCTTTGATGTTAGAGTTATGGGAATACAAAGTTTTCATTAAGCATCAAAAATTGTTTATGAGAAATGTTATAGGAAGAAGCTGCCAGTTGTAGAAAGGGTTTGAGAATGGCCTTCCCCAGCCAACAGATGGGGGAAGAGTGTGGCCTGAAGGGAGGGCAGCCTTCAGCTGGTGTATGACTGTTGAGCAAGAATGAAAGGGACTCATGTGAATGCTGTTTGGCTGCTTATGTGAGTAGGAGGTCCTACTCCTCCTAGGTTGCTTCTAGGGGGCAGTCAAATGTGTGAGACCTGAGACCTGATCTCTTTGGGATAGTGTGTGCTGACATGGCCTGGGGAATGCTCTCGTGTGGGATGGAGACATCAAATCACATTGGTTAACATATAGGGGGTTTTTCTTTCCTACTGAGATGTTTGGAATAGGATGTCTGTATTTTTGATTTGGCTTTACTTTTGGTTTTTGTCTCTCCCCTTCTTTTTATTATTGCAATCACAGGGTCTGGTAGGGTGATTGTTTCTGTGTGCATTCCTGTTTGTCAGACCCTGACCTTAAACACAGGGTCTTTAAGTCATGGGGGTGTTTCATGGTCTGTGCCTGCCAGCTCATCCACCCTGAGGGCCCTATGTGTATGTTGCTCCCCAAAGTCCAAGTTCACATGACTGGGCAGGCCCACTGCAGCTGCTGTGCACTTGTTCTTTGTATCCTCACAAAGACCGAAATTAGTACTTTCCTGAAAAAGCCAAACAAAATGTATTAAGTGCTATCCACATAAAGCCTTTTCCTCTTTAATTTTTTTGGGGTGTCTATTAAAGCCATAATAAATGGGAAATAATTGATAAGCAATAAACAAATACGAGGTCCAATATTTTATAAAATCCCCACCTAAGGATATGTTTTTATTGATTTTTATAGAAGGGAGGAAGAGAGAAAGGGAGAGAGGGGGGAGAGAGAGGGAAAAAGAAAAAAAAGGGAAGGGAAGGGAGGAAGGAAGGAAGGAAGGAAGGAAACAGACAGAGATGTGAGAGACAAACATCAATCAGCTGCTTTCAGTATGTGCTCCAACTAGGAATCGAACCCTCAACCTAGGTATATGCCCTGACTGGGAATTGAACCTGCAACCTTTTGGTGTATGGGATGACACTCCAACCAACTGAGCCACATGGTCAGGGTGAGGTACAATTTTTAACATTTAAAATTGATCAATCATTTAATATTTCCAAAACTATTTCACTATGACCTACTTTTTATTTATGAAGCACAATTAATTATATCGAGAGATATTCCGTCACCAGTGTTCTGAAAATGTGGTGCAGAAAGGAAGAGAACATATGTGCTTTAGAGACAGAGAAAGGTTTACTGGCCATATTGTCCCCATATCTTCTCCAAGGCTCTACCATTTAGTTGTGCTAGATCACAGTGTTTTGAGGGGAAAAGGGGATCATTTTGAGTTTTCATTATCAAGAAAACTTAATGTTTCCTGTTCATAGCTAAGCACCTTACTATATCAGGTATGTTACTTCAATGAAGAGGTATTTCCAGATGTAGTGGGAATATGCTAGTTAAGAGTATGGTGATCCTCTTCTTAAAATCTATAATATCCATGCTTTCTAGGAATACTTCAGAAAGTTCTTCATAACTGCGTTGATTTTGCCTTTTATTTGTTCAGTCTTAGCTAGAGCCCTCTCTTTGTTGCAGAGTTGGGGGTTGTGATCTTGATCTGTGTGTTCATAAATTACTTTGATTTTTCTTTTGTATTTTTTATTGTGATTTTTCTTTTGTATTTTTATTGTGATAAAATATAAATAACAGACATTACCATTTCAGCCACTTTTTAAAAATTTGTTATATTTTTATTTTTAGAGAGAGGGGACGGGAGAGAGAAAGAGGGAGAAACATCAATGTGTAATTGCTTCACACATCCCCTACTGGGGACCTGGCGTGCAACCCAGGCATGTGCCCTGACTGGGAATCAAAGCAGTGACCCTTTGGTTTTCAGGCTGGCACTTAATCCACTGAGCCACACAAGCCAGGGCTCAACCACTTTTTAAGTGTCCAAAATCGTGGCATTAATTACATTCACATTGTTTTATAACCATCACCACTCTTTCTGGAACTTTTTAAAGTATAAACAGAAACTGCACCCATTGAGTAATAACTCTTCATCCCTGCCCCCCGCCCTTCAGCTCCTGGTAACCATCATTCTACTTTCTGTGTCTATGAATTTGACTGCTCTAGGTACTTCATATAATGGATTCATGCAATATTTGTTTTTTTGTGTGTCTGGCTTATTTCACCTAGTATGTTGTCCTCAAGGTTCATCTGTGTCATAGCAGGATTTTCTTTCTTTTTAAGGCTGAATAATGCTCCATTATATGTAAATACCAGTTTTGTTTATCTGTTTATCTCTTGATGGACACTGGGTTGTTGCCATATTTTGGCTATTGTGAATAATACTGTTGTGAACATGGGAGTGCAAGTATCTGTTCAAGTTTCTGCTTTCAGTTCTTTTGGGTGTATACCCAGAAGTAGGATTGGCAGGTTCTATGTTTAACTTTTTGAGGAAGTGCCAAACCTTTTCCATAGTGGCTGTAGCAGTAACACATTAAAAAAAAAAAAAAAGGAGCATTCATTTTTTACTTTTTACTACAAAATACAGAAAAGTAGTATGGTAAAATGGACATCCTATATGCATCATTTACATTTAATAGTGTTTTGTCATATTCCCTTTTTTGTTGTTCTTTTGAAGTATCTTAAAAACAAATGAAAAATCTGCAAAAATTTCAGGCCAGTTTTCTAAACACTCACATTACCTTTGTCACACTTTTATTATCTAATAGTTTAAGGAGTAGTTTTGATTGTATAAGCATGCATTAGTCCAGTAAACTTGATGAGGGAAAAAGCAGTGGTTTTTTTCCCCCTCCTTCAATTTATTTATTTTTAATCCTCACCCAAGGATATATTTTAATTGATTTTAAAGATTTTATTTATTTATTTTTTTAGAGATATGGGAAGGGAGGGAGAAAGACAGGGAGAGAAATATTGATTAATTGCCTCTTGCACGCAACCCAGACATGTGCCCTGACTGGGAATTGGACCACTGGGGGTTGCCTCCCATATGTGCCCTGTTCAGGGCTGGAATCCACAACCTAGGTGTGTGCCCTGATGGGGAATCAAATTTGCAACTTTTAGTGTATAGGACAATACTCCAACCAATTCAGCCACCCAACCAGGGCCTTCTTCCAACTTTTTAGTATGAAAAATTTCAGAAATATGGAGAAGAAGAGGAAAAGCATAGTCATCACCCATGTACTACAATCTGTATTAAACCCTTGTTAACAGTTTGCCATGTTTGCTTTGTTTTCACTTGCATATGGGTTGTCTGGCAATTTGGAAGTAAGATATAGACATCGTGACACTACACCATTATAGACATCTTCATAAAGTGATAGTCTTCTTTGAACTGCAGAACCACATTGCACCTAAGAGAATCCTGTCCATTAATTAGGTCCATAATCAAACCCTGGCATGCTTAGCCTTTGATTTGATTGTCTTTAGTATGTTTTAATGTCAGACAACCCACCACTTTGTTTTTTCTTCATGAGTCCAGATCAGTCATCTGTAGATGGGAGTGCATTCTTCAGTTGTCTGGCTTTTTCCAGGTTGTGTGGTTTAACTTGTTCCTGTCTTGTGTATCCTGTAAACAGGAAGTTAGATTGGAAGGCTGATAGAGTTTGATTAAACATTTTTACCTTTAGAAGTAGATTTTTTTCATTCAGAGTATTCACTTAGTGATATTAGATTACTTCTTGGATGCAGAGGGACGTGTGTATCTTTATAGTATAAGAAGATGTGGTGTCCCCATCTTAAGCAAGTGATCAAACTTATAAGCATCACTAATACTTACAGTGTTATTTATGAAATATTTTTATATAACTTTATTCTCAGTCTGTTTGAGCATATGTAATGATGAAACGTGCTTGGACCCTGGTTTGGAGGAAGGGAACAAAATTGCTTTTAAAAAATGTTTATGTTAGCCCTGACTGGTGTGACTCAGTTAATTAGGCATCGTCCTGCAAAGGAAAAGTTTGTTGGTTGGATTCCTGGTCAGGAATCCAAAACCCATGCCTGGGTTTTGGGTTTTGTTCTGGTTCCTGCTCAGGGCTCATATGAGAGACAACTGATGGATTGATGTTTTTCTCTCCCATCAGTGTTCTCTCCCTCTTTTTGCCTTCCCTTTCCCTCTCTAAAAAAAAACAAATAAAATATTTAAAAAATATTTGTTACTTATACCTCAGAAGTGTTTTGGGGACCCTTGGATACCTAAATATGAACTATATCAGATATTAGTCAGTAATTATTAATTTGCTCAGATGTGATGATGACTTTTGTGGTTTTGTAGATTATTCTTTGCTCTAGCAGTATTGACAGAGAGGAGACAAAATGTGAATCCTTGAGTCTGGGTGAGGGGCTGACACATGTGCCTGTGTGTACCATGCTAGTTTGTCACCTTCTCTGTGTTTCACATTTTTGTATAAAAATATTGGAAAAACACTTCGTAGGTGATGCTTCTTCATGTGGCATCTGTTTCCTGAGATGAAAAAATTTTGACATGCAAACTACTTTCCATTATAGATGAGATCAAGGAAGACCGAAGAATTTGTTCTAACTTTATTTCTTAAGCTCTTGTTTTCATTAACAGATGCTCATGAAATAGATCTTTATCTGTTTTACTCTATTCCCCTTGACTGGCTCCAACCTTAAGGCGCTCCATGTATTATACATGGCCAGCTGTGTTTTATGTGCTAGTCTGTATACATTTAAGTGTGTTGTGTGTAGTCTGATACAGTGAGATGGGTCTGTCCAAAGAGACTCTGTAAGTCAGGATCATGTCACAGCTCTTCTCATGCCTCCCAGACAGCTAGATTCATAAAGAAGTGAAGAGGATGTGGTTTGGAGTAGAGGGGGTGGCATACTCAATGTGTACTTTGCAGTGAGTGCATGAATGCTAGGATTGTGTTTCTAAATTGAGTTAAAGGCACTTTAAAATATATATGTTAAATAACTCAGGACTGGCTACTTTTATTATAGCAATAAGTAACTTGAATAGTAAAAATCTTAAGATTTGGTAGATAAAAGTTGACTAGTATTTTCACATTCTTCCTTAGGGCTATTAAGACTACAAAGTAATGTACTAGATTGATGTTATTGTGATGACAAAAATTTTACATTCTCTTAATGTTCTCACAGTTCAATTTTATTTTGTTTTATCTGTATGCTTACTTTTCCCATGAAAAATGGTGATTTTCTTTGTGTGGGGCTGGCATGAGAAGTCCTTGCTTCTGGTTTCCAGCTTTCTTTCCATCCTCAGGTGACCTTGCAGGGGTAGTCCCTGCATGTACAGCATATGAGTATGTATGTATACAGTGGTTTACGTGAGTAGTAGATGCATGCTGCTCTGTACTTTTTTTTTTTAACTTATTCTTGGAATTTATTCTGTATGAAACTAATGGAGTGGTTTGTGATTTTCCATCATTGTGATATGAGTGTGCTTCGGCTTATGTAAGTTGTCTGTTACTGATGGACATTTCCTTATTTCCAGTGTGACAGAAAATTCCCTTGTGCCCACTTTTGCACAGGTATAAATATGTGTTGGTTATGTTCCTAGGATTACTAGGTCAAGGGTTATGCATATTTTGATTTTGATTTAGATTTTACCAGATTGCTTTTGGTCGAGTTTGTGCTGCCTCACACTCCACAATGATGTGTGAATGCTTTTGATTTGCTTTTAAAGACCATTTTTGTCTGCTGTATGTTCTACATGTTTTGAGGTGGCCTTGGTTTGGAGCAGTAGAATTCTGATCTTTGAGAGAAGTGTTAAAATATATAGTCTTTCTAAATATACTTCACAAAGTGAGGTACTGCTGTTTGTAATTTATAGAGATTTCTGTAGTTCCTTCTAGAAAAATCTGAAAAAATTACTCGTTAAAAGTTAATGTTATTAAAATTTGTTGTGATTTTAGTTTGTAATTATGCATAGTAGTATTTGCATGTCTGCCTGGCACATAGCCCTTTGGGAGTACAGATCAGTGTAACCATGGTGAGTGCTGTGAGTTTGTCCCCTCTTAGTTTCAGTCATCTTCAAAGCCAGTGTAGGCTTCTCAGCTGAAGGTCACCTTTGAGTCTGGAAGAAGGGGAAATGTCTTGGACTGTCTTTCCTCTGAGAGTAAAGGGCGTTTCCAGAAGCAAAGTGGTTTTGGGGGAGGAATACCAAGTTAAGGGAGATTGGTGGTAGGCCTTGCATTTGGTAAGGGAAGGGCTGATGGTGGCTCTGGCCTCTTCCACCTGTGTGCAGACTGGCAGCAGTCATGGTGGAGTTGTTAGGAATGAGGTGCGAGAGCCTCTTTCTGGAAGAACCGGTTACCCTAGTCAAGTTTGACATCAGGGAGAAAAGTCTTTTTGAGCAGCTCATTCTCTGGAGCTTGAGGTCTAAATGTCTGTAGTTGCTTTCTGAAGAGCCACACCCCACTGAGTCAAGATCTACCCACTTGCCATGGCCGGTCAGAGGCAGGCTTGGCCATCAAGGTCCACACAACTCTCCTGAATTTGGCCAGATTTCGGTATGCATTTCTTTCATATGTTGACATATAAGTGGTAATTTTATCATTACAAAGTAAATCACTTTACTCTTGTATATACAACCTAAGAATAGAAGACAATGTTAAATATTAATGTTTTTCCATTGAAGAGTTCTGACTACCTCTTCAGGGCTGTAAGACTGTCATGATTGTGATGGGTTAATAAGGTTTCTGACAAGCAAGAGTTTTCAGCTTTAGGGATGTTGAAGACAAGGTCTTTTGAATTTGGTTTCATTTTTTGAGAATGGGTTGATGGGCCTGAATTTGGTATTTTGATGTGAGAAGGCACTGGCTAAAATTATTTTGGTCTCAGAATTTGTATTTTGTTTTGCTCAACCATATTTATTTATTTACTTGATTTATGACTACTCATGGATGTGTATTTTCTAAAAATAATTCTGCTCACCTGTTTTTTTATTCTTAACCTCCTTTCAGACTTTTGAGGGTATTTCTTGCCCTATGTAGATATTACAGCAGAGGTCAGAACTTTATTTTATTTATTGATTGATTTAGGAGGGAAAGTGAGAGAGAGAAACATTGATTTTTTTTATTCCATTTATTCATGTATTCATTGGCTGATTCTTGTATGTGCCCCGACTGGGGATTGAACCCTTAACACCTTGGCATATCAGACGATGCTCCAAATAGCGTTTTAGAAGATTTTACTTATTTTTTAGAGAAAGGAGGGAGAAAAAGGGAGAGAAACATCCATGTGATCAAGAAACATAGATTGGATGCCTCTCGTACACGCCTGCCCTGGGGACCAGGTTGCAACCCAGGGATGTGTCCTGACTGGGAATCAAACCAGTCACATTTTTGTTCTCAGGCTGGTGCTCAACCGACCGAGCTACACCAGCCAGGGCTGATTGAATGCAATTTTTGCTCTTGCATTTTTTGCCACTGTTTCTTAGTTTAAAAATGGAGGACCCAACCTACTTTATTGCTAGTAACATTTAGTATTCAGAAAAAAAATTTCAGACTTCTGGTGTGAACAAGATAAAGTTATTTTAGAATTTAAGGAAAACTTGTTTGTGTGGATGGTGATTGAGTAATTAGCATTAATACTATTGGTGCTGTCTACCTAGTTTGTCGAAATGCTTTTCCTGACTACAACATTTCATTGTAATAGAGAATAATTTTCATGTAAAATTGGTTGCTTTATATTTTTCTTTCTGGTTGCTATAGAAACAGTTTGGTGTTGTAGAGAGTGCTAATAAAGTGCCAGGTTACCCAGGTTTCAGCTGTAGCTCTCAGCAGCTGTAGTCCAGCTTTGTTGGGTTGGCCCTAAGTTGCCTTCTTACTCCTTTTTGTCACAAAAGCATGAGGATCTGGTTGATTAGAACAGTGTGATTTTCTTTCCTTCCAGCTTTCCTTGTGAGGCTTTTGTTCTTGGAATGAGTGGTCATGGATTTCCTTCTGGCCTGTGAGTCTCTGTGCAACCCTGCTGGCTGTAGATGACCTTTCCAGTCCAGCTTGTCCTGTAAGATAGTCTCCCAGGAAGCAATTAGGAGAGTCTGTTGAAAAATTACTGCTTGAGCAAGAAATATTACAATTGGTCCTGAATTGTCAAAGTCCCCACTGTCAATTCTTAATTGAGATCTTCATCTCACTGTACCAGGAGGGCAGGAAGAGAGAGTAGGGATGGCCTTGCACGCTGCTGAGGGGAGAAGAAGGACAAAACCAATCACTTTTGTGTTGGACCACTAGCATGACCACATTGGAAGATGTAAGTTAGATTTTTTTTGTGAACTATATATATAAATCAGTAAATTTTAGTCTAGTATGTACTATTCTGAGGTTAGAGTTGGTGTCAAGACTTTATTTAACCTGAAAAAGACATTCTTTTAAATTATAAAAAAAACTTGTAATATAGTAATTGTAAGAAGCTATGAAGTCCGTTATGAAGAACTTGGTTTCAGTTTGGTCGGTGTAATCCGAGTAACCGTTTTTTCAGGCTATTAGATGCGCTCCTCCAAATTTGGGGAAAGGGGGGTGTGTCTTATTGTCCGAATGTAGCTTTACATATGCATTGGTGAAATGTTATGTTATTTATGTTATCACATATTTTACCACGTTTTGCTTCAAAATTTTTTTCCTTTGTCTAAAACCTGGGTGCGTCTTATGGTCTGAAAAACATGGTAATAGATTGTAAAGGATTTAAGAGTTCTGATACTCTTCTTTTGGACATCATGCCTGAGAGGCCTGTGTACCCTTTAGCAGCCTGTATCTATCCAGTGTTTATGCATGTATGGAGGTGGCATGGAAGATTACATATGGGGTATGTATGTACCACTGCATAACAAATGACCACAAACGTGGCAGCTTAAAACAACACACATTTATTACCTCACGTTTTCTGTGGATTGGGAATCTGGGTCCACCTTTTAACCTTAGTTGAGTCCTCTGCTCAGGGCCTTGCCTGGTTATAGTCCAGGTGTCTGGGGGAAATAACTTTGGTCTCAGCGGAGGTTGGAATGGGGAGTGGTCTGCCTCTAACCTCTTTAAGGTTGATGGCAGAATTTATCTCCTTGTGGTTGTGAAATCCTTGTGTTTTTTTTTTTTTCTGGCATTTACCTGGAGACTGCCCTTGGCTCCTAGAGACCTCTTGAGTTCCTTGCCATGTATTATTCTCACAAGCCAGGAATGAGTCTTGTGCTTCAGTCTGCTAAGGCCAAGTCTCTCATGATATGACACAGTCATGGGATTGCCACCACAGCAGCTATGCCATATAATGTTACCCAGTTGAGGAAGAGATACACACTTAATTTTTTTCTGGTTACTCATGACTTTCTAGACCTTCTAAGGTCTTATGGATCAAGGCAAGGAGTATTTTAGATCTTACTAGGCCAGTAGGTTTCTTCTTTTTAATTTATAAATTGACTTGAGAAAGAGGAAAGCAGAGAGAAACATTGATTTGTTCTTCCACTTATTTCTGCATTTATTGGTTGATTTTTTTAAAATTTATTTACTTTTAGAGAGAGGGAAAGGGAGGGAGAAAGAGGGAGAGAGTCATCAGTGTACAAGAGAAACATTGACTGGTTGCCCCTCGCCTGCCCCCAGCTAGGGACCCTGCCAGCATCCCAGGCATGTACCCCAACCGGGAATAGAACCAGCAACCATTTGCTATGCAGGTTGACACTCAACTTACTGAGCCATACCAGTTGGGGTGATTATTATTATTACTATTATTAATTCTCATCCAAGGATGTGTTCATTGATTTTATGTAGAAAGAAAGGGGTAAAGAGAGAGAAACATTGATCGGTTGCCTCCTCTGCGTGCCCCAGGGATTGAACCTGCAGACAAGGTATGTGCCCTGACCTGGAATTGAACTTACAACATTTCGTGGTGCATGGACGATGCTCCAACTAACTGAACCACCTGGCCAAGGCATTGGTTGATTCTTGTGTGTGCACTGGCTGGAGATCAAACCTGTAGCCTTTGTGTATCGGGATGATGCTTTAACCAACTGGACTACTGACTTCACTCAGCCTGGGTCTCCTTTGCCGTATTTTGTTGGTTAGAACCAAGTTTTACAGTTCCTGCACTCCAGGGAAGAAGGTTATGTACAGGTGTGGACCCTTGGAGGTGGGGTCACTGGGATCACTTTTGGATATGACTGCCATTTAGGGTGTCCATTGGAAAGGGATGCTCTTTAGAATTCTCGTTCCCTGGATTCTGACATGCCAGCCTTGGGGTGGCATCTCTCTTCTCTCCCCCACTGCCCATCTATTCTCAATGCACTGCACATCTCCTGAGTTCAAGGTGAACCAAGACTGAGTCACAGGTTGGGTGGAAAGAGTGCTTGGATTAATAGTACATGTGTTCTGCCACCTTATGGTGTTTACCTCATGCCTCATGTTCTCAGCTGTCCTGCCTGCCTCTTAGGTTTGTGGTGAGGATAGATGAGATAGTGGGTGTGGTCAGTGAGCCAGCTGGGCATGGCTTGTGGAATGCTAGTCTCTGAGCCAAGTGGATTGCTTCATCTCCAGGTGGTGGATTGGTTCTTTTCAGGAGAAAGTGTATGATTATCAGTTTGCTGTAGCCTCTCATACCTCTTGTTCCTCCATCCTGGGCTCTGTGGAGTGTGTTGGGCCTTTGGTGGGGAGCATTCTCTGAGGCGTTTTAGATAGTATCAGCCACTGTTCATTCTGCCTCTTAAACATCTTACAGTCTGTCCACTTATGTCTGTCCGTGTTGTCACTCCCTTATTGCTGGTCATCCTTCTTTCCCTTTTAAGGTAGCAGTCCTCTAACTGGTTGCTGACACTGCCACAGAATTACCAAAGAGATTTTTTAAAAATGAAGTTCTGAGTCTATTAATCTCTCCTTTAGATGGGGCTGCCATTTTCCAGGTCTTAAGTGGTATGCTTTCTACCTGGAGTTATCTGCTCCCTACTTTCCCTTGGTGATATCTACTCATTCTTCAGGCCTCAGCTTCCCAATGAGTCTTGTTTATAGTAGTAGTTGTTGCACAGCTCATTTATTTGTCATTGTTGACATAGTACATGGGAGGTATCCAGTAGTAATAGATTAAATGTTCTTAAGAATTTTTCAGTTGCTGTTGACATTCAATATTATATTGGTTTTAAGTGTATAGCATAGTGGTTAGACATTTATGTAATTTATGAAGTGATTCCTGGGTAATTCTACTACCCACCTGGCACCACACATAGTCATTACAGTATTTTTTTTATTGGTAAATAATTTTTTAAAAATTTTATTAATTATCCTATTACAGTTGTCCCATTTCTCCCCCATCATTCCCCTCCACCCTGCACACCCCCTCCCACCCACATTCCCCCCTTTAGTTCATGCCCATGTGTCATAAGTTCTTTAGCTTCTACATTTCCCACACTATTCTTGCCCTCCCCCTGTCTATTTTCTACTCACCATCTATGCTACTTACTCTCTGTACCTTTTCCCCCCCTCTCCTCCTCCCACTCCCCTGTTGCTAACCCCTCATGTGATCTCCATTTCTGTGTTTCTGCTCCTGGTCTAGCTGTTTGCTTAGTTTGCTTTTGTTTTAGGTGTGTTTGTTAGTAACTGTTGAGTTTGCTGTCTTTTAACTGTACATGTTTTTTACCTTCTTTATCTTAGATAAGAAAGGGCTTGGTGATAGTGAACTCCTTTAAGTTCACCTTATCTGAGAAGCACTTAATCTGCCCTTCCATTCTAAATGACAGCTTTGCTGGATAGACCAATCTTGGATGTAGATCTTTGCCTTTCATAACTTGGGATACTTCTTTCCAGTCCCTTTTTGCCTGTAAGGTCTCTTTTGAGAAATCAGCTGACAGTGTGATGGGAACTCCTTTGTAGGTGACTGTGCCCTTATCCCTTGCTGCTTCTAGAATTCTCTCCTTCATTTGAATCTTGGCTAATGTAATTATGATGTGCCTTGGTGTGTTCCTCCTTGGGTCCAACTTCTTTGTGACTCTCTGAGCTTCTGGGACTTCTTGGAAGTCTATTTCCTTTGCCAGACTCAGGAAGTTCTCCTTTATTATTTGTTCAAATAAGTTTTCCACTTGTTAACTTTTCCTCTTCCCTTTCTGGTACCCCTATAATTCGGATGTTGGGACGTTTAAAAATGTCCTTGAGATTCCTAAGCCACTCCTCACTTTTTTGAATTCTTGTTTCTTCCTTGTTTTCTGTTTGTTTGTTTGTTTCTTTCTTCCTTCTGGTCCACTCCATTGATTTGGGTCCCAGTTTTCCTCCCATCACTATTGGTTCCCTATACATTTTTCTTCATTTCACTTAGTGTAGCCTTCATTTGTTCATCTAATTTGCGACCAAAATGAACCAATTCTGTGAGCATCCTGATCACCAGTGCTTTGAACTGTGCATCTGATACGTTGGTTATCTCTTGTTTGCTTAGATGTACTGGCTCTGGGCCTTTGATCTGTTCTTCCGTTAGAGCCATTTTGAGGGGGGTCTGGGTCGCACTTGTTATGTAGTGAGGAGTGGAGCCTTAAGTGTTCACCAGGGCAGGGCAACCCAGTTGCTGAGTTGTGACATTGTATGTGGGGGCAGGGTTTGAGAGGGAACAATGGCGCTTGCTCTGCTCTCTCTTATTTCAGTCCCTTCTGCTGCTTCCCACAAGTAAATTGGGCCCTTCTGGTGCTGATTTCCATGTGGGTGGGCTTGTGTACGTTCTAGGACCCTGTGGGTCTCTCCACTGACCTCTCCTGTGAGGCTGGGAGTTTCTCCCAGTACTCAACCCCCCACAAGTGTTTTCAGTTGATGTTTTTAGGTTTTATTTCCTGGCGCTGGGACCCTGGGTTGAGAGGTCTGTCTTGTTCCCCGTTTTTGCCTGGATTATCTGCACGTGAATGTGGGACTGCTTGGTCAGCCAGCTGCCTTGGGCAGCCTCACTGGGTCTGCCCATTGCCACCCGGTGCCCAGGGACCGCTAGCCGCACCCTGTATGCCTTGGATCTGCCAGCCTTGGATCTGCCAGCTGCTGTCTGCATGCCCAGGTCCAACAACCTCCACTTTTTCCTGCTGGGACTTCGCCCCTTTTACCGATCTGGATGAATGGTTGTCGGACTTATGTATAGTTCAATTTTCTATCATTTCTGGTTGTTATCTTGTTTCTAATTCTTTGTTGTCCTTAATTCTGGTTGTGGGAGGAGGCACAGTGTGTCCACCTATGCCTCCATCTTGACCGGAAATGTCTATTACAGTATTATTGACTGCATTCCCTGAGCAGTACTGTTTTGTAACTACCAATTTGTATTTCTTAATCCCTTTAGTTTTTTCATCCAGCTCTCCCCTCAACTCGTCTCCCATCTGGCAACCCTCAGTTGTTTTCTGTATCTGTGAGTCTTTTTATGTTTTGTTTGTTCATTTATTTCGTTCTTTAGATTCCACGTATAAGTGAAATCATATGTTATTTGTCTTTTTCTGTCTGACTGAATTTCACTTAGTATGATACCCTGTAGGTTCATCCCTGTTGTTTCAAATGGTAAGATTTTATTCTTTTGGCTGAGTAATATTCCATTGTATACATGTATCACATCATCTTTATGTGCTATCTATTAATGGCACTTGGGTTGCCTCTATAATTTGGCTATTGTAAATAATGTTGCAGTGAACATAGGGATGCATATATCTTTTTGAATTAGTGTTTTGGCTTTCTTCTGATATATCCCCAGAAGTGGAATTGCTGGGTCCTGAGGTAGATCTGTTTTTAATTTTTTGAGGAACCTGTATACTGTTTTCCATAGTGGCAGCACTAATTTGCAGCCCCACCAACAGTGCACAAAGGTTATCTTTTCTTTACCCCTTTGTTGTTTGTTGATTTATTGATGATACTGTTCTAACAGGTTTGAGTTAATATCTCATTGTGGTTTTAATTTGCATTTCCTTGAAAACTAGTAATGTTGAGAATCTTTTCATATCAGCCATCTGTAGGTCCTCTTTGGACAAGTATTTGTCAGGTTTTCTGCCCATTTTTTAATTGGATTTTTTGGCGTTGAGTTGCATGAATTTTTAAATAAATTTTGGATATTAACCCCTTATTGGGTGTATCACCCAATGAGCCTTCTTAATCTCATGGCTTAGCTCCTTTGTTGCATGCGTCTTCCGTCTTCAGTTGATTAGATTTTCATAGTCTTGCCTCTCTGGTGGTAATTTATTGTTCTGTGTTATAATCATCCTTTATTTAGCTGTCTTTCCTCTAAATGAAATTTGTATCTGTAAGCATCAAATACAAGGTTTGGCATGCTGATGGTGGATACCTACTAAAACAGTGTCACCGTACGTCACAGCCTTTAAATGGGATACAGAGAGATCCGACGTATATGTGACTCCTGGTCACTGTAGTTACTGCAGTCATCATCTGTGGCTGCCTTGACCCACCTGGCTTTTCATTTGTTTTGAGTGTTTGTAATTCTGTTTGCTCATTACTGGATTTATTGTGTGGTTCTGAAATGATTTCTTTCTTTTAGTAACTGTTCAAGTCTCCTAAATATTGCATCCAACTTAGAGATTGGTATCCTCTTTCCATTTTCATGCAAAAATAAAAGCATAGGTGGCACCTGAATTTGGAACATGGAGAGCAAGCTCATGTCCTTGCTTGTCTCCTGTTCTCCTCTCTATTTTCTTAGCTGTTTCTGTGCCTGGTAGTGTTCGTTTGGCAGCTTTGTCATCAAATCTACGGAAGCATTAGCCTCAGAAAAAGGATTGGATTTAGAAACCCTGAATGTTATCTTGCTCTCCTGGATTCTGATGCTGTCTTCTACTTGGTTGGGGAGTAGCTGTACTAGAAGTTGCCTGGATGTCAGAGCTAGGGGAGATTTCATTTGGGTACTTGGCCTCTGGTTTATTTGAAATTTGTACCATCTTTCAATAGGAGTGATGATTTATGCCTGGTAATTGGGAAACAGTGTTAATGATACTAAGTTTACTACTGAGGTACCAGTTGACAGAGAGTGAATATAGTTTCTAAAAAATAAAAATAGAATGAATACTGTAGTTTCACAAGATTGCATTCACCAGACAGGGCCTGATAGTGAGAAGGCAAGTACAATACTTAAAATCTATGGCTAGATGAGTGTTTTCCTTTCTTTTCTGTAGAGTGTGGCATGCAAATTGAGGGCCTGATGTGGGTAGTTGTTGAGACCTTAAATATCTCTATGGTGGCTTCATTCATGACCTGAAGCTTTTGACCAGAGTAGCCTCTGACAGAGAATCACTTCTTGTTAGGCACCTGAGTGAGTTTTTGCTGTTTTGTGAAATTACATTCAGAGTTTTTCTTAACTTGCTTTAATCACCCTGTTTGAAATTAGTGTTCCTGAGGGTTATGAGGTCATGTTGCAGGAATTCATGTTAGACGTCTTTTAAGTTTTGTGTTTAGCTGCCCAAAGGCTGTGATACGGAAATTGTTAGAACTTCCACATAGTATGTAGTTTGGGCTTTAATAGTGCTTTTAAATTTAGGATATGGAAGGGAAGGGAGGGATTGGGTTCCTGTGTTTTCCTGAGATTTGTTGGGGGCTGATACTCTTTTTGTTCTCCTAAATTTGTCAGATTTACCAATTTTCCCACCTATGTTTAGCCTGGACATGTGACATTCATAGCTGCCTGTCCTCAACCTGGCTACTCATACACCCTGTCCTGAGACTCACTTTACTTTAATTGATGTGCATGCTTTCACTTTGCTGCATGCATACCACATGGCACATCCCACCATAGACCTTTTGTATAAGGCAGAAATTGTAGACAAGGTTATAAGCCTCAATCATGGGTAAATTACTTAATTTCTCTTCTATTTTCTCTGGTATTATGCCTTGGCTGGGTAGCTCAGTTGACTAGTGGGTTGTTCTGATATGCCAAGGTTGCGAGTACAATTCTTGGTTAGGGCACATATGAGAATCAACCAGTGAATGTGTAAATAAGTGGAACAACAAATCAGTGTCTGTCTCTGACTCTCCCTCCCGCCCTTCCTCTCTCAAATCAGTAAATTACAAAAAAAAAATAGGTTGTATCTGCCTCTTTTTTCTCTGATTAAATGAGCTAATGGCTATTAAAGCAACTAGCACAGTGACTAGCACATAAGTCCTACATAATTATTATGTAGGACTTGTTATAATAATAGTTATTATTTTCCCCCTTGTTTTGCTTGCCCAAGAGTGACATTTCATTCCAGGTAACTGCAATTTTTTTTTTAACCAACTTTGTATTATTGGCATACAATAAACTGTACTTGTTAAAGTGTACAATTTGATAAAATTTGGAACATGTATATCTAATTATCTTAATTGCATACTATAATACAATTAAGATCTTAATATAACTATCACACCCCTAAGGTTTTTTTAGGACCTCTTTATAATCCCTTTCTCCCACCCTTCTCTTCCTTGTCCCAGTATGCTTTCTGTCGATGTAAGTACTTTGTATTTTCTAGACTTTTAAATAAAAAGAAGCCTTTTTTTGGTCCATTGCCTTTTTGTATTTGTGAAAAGTCACTTGTCTGTGGGTGGGTCTGTTTCTGGGCACTCTTCTGTCCCATTGATCTCTTCATCTGTCTTTGGACCATAATAATACACTGGCACAATTACTTACTGTAGCTTAATAAGCCTTGATGTTTGGTGGTGTTAGACATTCAAATTTGTTTTGGTTATTTTATGTCTTTCTCCTTTCCATATGAATTTTAAGATTAATATTTCAAATCGCAAAACAAAATACAAAAAACCCCTGCAGGGATATTGATTGGGATGATGTTGGCTGTATGATAGAGTAGAAGAGAATTGACGCGGTGATTTTGAGTTGTATGGGCCATGAACATGATGTGTCTTTGTTGACTTAGGTGTACTGCAGTCTCCCTACACTCCCTACACTGTGCTTCAGGTTTCAGTGTTGGAATCTTGCACATCTTTTGTCAGCTTTGTCCCTAAAATATTTAATATTTTGGTGCTATTGTAAAGTATAGATTTTAAAATTTTTGATAATTTCTGTACTGGAATAGATGTCATTTTTAAAAAATTGATCGTGTATACAACCATACTAATAAACTCATTATTTTCTACTGAGTTTTTTTCTAGATTCCATTGTCTTTTCTATGAAGATGATATTATTCACAGATGAAGTCAGTTTTACTTCTTCATATCTAATCTGATTACCTTTTATTTCTTTTCCTTTGATCTAATTGCCCTGACTACCACTTCTAGTACAATCTCTAAAAGATGTCTGTCTGAGGCTTATTTCTGGCCATTAGTGGGAAATCATTTACTTTTTCACCATTTACTACATTAGCTGTAGGATTTTCATAGATGCAGTTTGTCAGGTTGAGGAAATTCTCTTTTATTCCAGCTTTGTTGAGTTTTGATCAGGAATGGATGCTGGATTTTATTAAAAACTTGTTGTACCTATTGAGTTGATCATATTGCTTTTTCAATTTGTAAATACGTTGGATTACATTGATTTATCCTCCCCACCCCCCAGTATTAAATAATTTTTGTATTCTTGGGTTAAAACCAATTTGGTTTTATTTGTTGCTTGGATGGTTGATGGGGCGATTGGGTTTTGTGCCTCTCATCACCCAGCAGGAAGGCTAGGCTTCACCATGGCAGTGTTGGCTGCCATGTTAGTGGAAGAGAAAAAGTAACAGTCCTTATGACATCCAGAGTTCCACAGTTTTCATTTTCACTTCTCCCTCATTCTGCCCAGCAAAGAAAGTCTTAAAACCAGTCTAGGTTTAAGGGATGAGAGAGATTCTACCAATCCAGCTCATGATGGGAGTAGCGACAGAGTCGCATTATAGTGTCGATAAAGGAGGGCAAGAATCTGTGCCTTGCTCACAGTCTACTGTGGGGCATAGTCTTTTCAGTAGCTTACACCCAAATCCTCTTGGTTTTGCTATAATTATCTTAACATGTTTAATACTTTGCCTTGGTTTTTCTTTTCAGGATAACACTCACTAAATTAACAGATCCTTCTTGCCAGGTTTCATCATTATTTACAGTGTCTGAAGTGTTAAAAAACATGGGTAGTGAGTAACTCAGTTTTATCTGATTTTTATACACATGCAATATTATCCTATGATGTCTTGATTGATGATGTATCTGTGTATGCATGCATGTATGTGTAGATAATGGGCTGCACTGTGCAAGTACGGGAACTGTTACCTCTAATCTGGTACCTGCTTTTTGACGCCTGGTATTAATTGGTATCAGAATGTTAATTGAGGGACTTGTTTTGGTTTTAATAAGCTTAGGGAGCAGTTAAGCATTTCTTTTCTTTTTTTCTTTTGATGTTAGTGTGATTTCCAAAATTTATTTAGTTTTTACTCAATAATAATGATAATGTTTTTCAGGTACTTAATTGTGTGTGTGCCAGATACCATGCAAGTGCTCTGCATCCTCCTAATGATTTTGTGTGATCAACAAGATGATTTATAGGCTTTCAGGATTTAGATAAACGAGAAAATCATTTCTTCAGAGAATTAAACTGTGGGCAAAACTGGGCTAGTTACAGGAAGGAATGTGAATGTGTTCTTTGTATATTGTGATGTAACTGCCTCACAGCCTGCATCATATTCTACACATGGGTGTTGAATTTATGTGTATATAACCTCATTTTCCTGTTGTGGTCGGCATCTTGAAATTTTTGAAAATGTGGTGGGTGACTGTGGAGTTGAGTACAGTCCCCTTTCTACACATATGACGTCTTGGGAGTAAACAAGAGTTATGTGGCTGTTGCTGGATACTCAGAAGAGGGAGTTTCCTTTCCTTTAGTATAGTGGAGGAGCTGGGACCACCCACCTGGTAGCAGAGTTGTTCTCTGCAAGCTTTCCACTGATGTGTATGGGTGGCAGTTGGGGATAAGAGAGGACACATTCTTTTGCCCTTCACATTAAAAGTTTTTTTGAGCCTTGGCTGGTGTAGCTCAGTGGATTGAGTGCGGGCTGCAATCCAAAGGGTCGTTAGTTTGAATCACTAGTCAGGGCACATGCCTGGGTTGCAGGCCAGGTGAGAGGCAACCAAACATTGATGTTTCTTTCCCTTTCTCCCTCCCTTCCCCTCTGTCTAAAAATAAATACATACTTTTTTTTTTAAAGGATATCCATCTGGAAAGTTTATTTTTAAAAAAGTTTTTTGACTTTGAAGCTTTCTTTGAGGTTTGTAGCAATCTTGACTTGGCTCCTTTCTTCTGTATAGTTTGATCTGCAGTTTCATTAGACTTGAGTTATTTGTTGAAGTCTGATCTGGTCAGCTACTGGTACATCATTCTGTTTTCCAATGCTGTTGTGGATTTATTCTTTACAAAATGTTTGTCATGTTAAGAAATTTTAGACAAAAGGGATAGATTCTACCATTGTGATCTAATAGTATCAATCTTTTTGTAAACGTAATTGTACTCTGAGCAGGAAGCACTTTGACCATATGTATTTTGACTTGTAGGGAAGAAATGAATTTTGACTTCCTGTAGTGGTTGCTTTAGGCTGCATGGTATATATTGGTAGGCCAGAAAGTCCGTTTAGTTTTTCTGTAAAATAAAACACATGCTTTTCATTTTCACCAATAACTTTATTGATTTGGATACACTGAGTATGTTGGCTATCTTTGGCTATACGCTTCTAGTGGGTTGAGGGCAGGGATGCTACTAAACACCTTCCAATGGATAAGACAGCCCCACAGCAAAGAATTATATGGCCAAAATGTCAGTAGTACCATGAAACTTTGCAGACCACTTTTGACATGTTTGATGTCACAGAACCTTCTCCATATACTGCATAAATCTTCCTTTGCGTTCCGGTTGCATATTTACTTTCTCGAAATAATAAAATATTATACGCTAAAAGTGGTATTTTCTTCTATCTTTAATATTAAAATGACTGCACAGAAAATCAACAATTATAATGTCTTTTGTAAGTGTATGCTGATGATGACAGCTGTCATAATATCTAACACAGTTGTTTCAAATGAAGCTAAAGACAACTAAGCACTACTAGAGCCATCTACAGGGGAAAAAACTAAAACTTTTTGGCCAACCCTTTATCTAGCTTATCATAGCCTTCTTAAAATGATGGTATATCTTGCAAATACAGCTTAAAAAACTTTACATCAGTATACTTCCATTTCTTCTCTCTAGGTCTTTGTATTATTATTTGATACATCTTTTACATGTTATAAAATGCATAATACATTATCATGTTTACTTTAAACAGCCATTTTTATTCTACATAGGTTTAAATAAGCTATTTTTAAAAGATTTTATTTATTTTTAGATAGATGGGAGCGGGGAGGGAAAGAAAGGGATAGAAACATTGATATGTGAGAGATGCATCAGTTGATTGCCTCTCACTCCCCAACTGGGGACCTGGCCCACAACCCAGGCATGTGACCCAACCAGGAATTCAACCAGCAACCTTTCAGTTGGCAGGAAAGACACTCATTCCTCTGAGCCATGTCAGTTAGGGCCCTCCCTTTTATTTTTTGGGTATTCCACTTTTATATGAGATAGTTTAAAAATGTCACATAGAACTCTGATATACTGTTCATTTTTTGTCTTTTTTTCCCTGTTTTATTTTCAGTAATTTCTATTCTGTCTCCAAACTCACTGTCCCTTACTTCTGTAATGTCTAATATTTTGGACATGTTTGCTTTGAAAATTTTTACCTCATACTTTGTAGTTTTACTTTTGAGAAGTTTGATTTGGGTCCTCACATTTTCCATGTATCTAATTAGCATGTTCAGTCTTTAGTTTCTCAGATGTATAGAGTGCTTTCATGTTCTTGTGTATTAATTGTCTTATCTGTGTCAGGTCTGGTTGGTTGACGATTTTTCTTACTGTTGCCCACATTTTCCTGCTTCTTTGTATGTCAAGTAATTTTTGATCGCATGCCAGAAGTTAATTTTACCTTGTTCGTTGGTGGATATTTTATATTACTGTAAGTATCCTTGGGCTTTGTTCTTGGATCTAGCTAAGCTACTTTGAAACTTTTTTTCTTTCCCTCCCAGCTCTTTATTTTAAGCTTTGTTAGATGGCACCAGAGCAGCCTTTTCTCCAGGGCTAGCTAGCATTACAGATCTTTGAAATTCTCTTCCTATGCAGCTCTCTCTTTTTGTGCTCTCCCTACAAACTAACTGCTTTGGGATGCCGGGAATCACAGCTTCATCTTCAAGTCTGGAACCCTCTCCAGTCGGTAAGCTGTGGCAGTTGTAGAACTCACTTGGTCTACCTTTCATCTTTCAGGATCACTTTGATGTCCAATGTCTTGTAAACCGTTGTTTCCTACTTTCTGTCCAGGTTTAAGAGGGATAGGAATCCATTCCCTTCATTATATTTCAGTCAGAGTAGAAGTTGGGATAGAAATTTTTCAAAAATAAATTTATTTTTCTTGAAAGCTCACATTTTATAATTGATAAATATTGGCAGTTTATTTGAATAACTATGATTTGTTAGTGATTCGTTTAAATAAAATTGGGTTTTCCATAAAATTGCAATTCATACAGTTGAACAAGGGCTTTTTGTTCTGAGAATCATTGTGCATCCATCTTCAGTAGATGTAGGCTTCATGCTGTCTACTGTGTGACCAAAAACAAAAAAAAATTTTTTGGTCACAGAACATTAAGACAATATGTACTCCAGTGTTGAACCTTAATAAAATTAATTTTTACTGATTAATCCTGAACAGTCCTAAGTGACATGGCCATTTTAAAATCATGATTTTTCTGGCAATGAATAAATATGGTACTTAGGCTACGGGTGCTGAAGTGCTAGTACTTTTACCTTCCTTGCAAATGTAGACACTGTGAAGAAGACATACTATTTCTTAGTATATTATGACAATGGTTTTGATCTCACGGATCCTTCTTTGTATACTGCTGGATTAGAGAATGTCTAGAGGTAGTAATTAGTGAAAATGAACCAGCTCTGATGCTGCTTGCTGCCCTGGTATTGGATGGATTGAAGATATTTTTAGGAAATGGAAGATAACATTACAGACCTATTTTCCTTTTTGGGAATTTATATCAGGTTTTGCTACCTTAGGTAACATGACTTTGGATTTGTTTAAAGGAATGCTGTTGAATGAAGTAGCTTCTTCGTAGCCAGCCGCTCTGGAAATGATTAATGGAAGGTGTCCTAGCATGCCAGGGTAATGTTTAGGCTTCTGTGGAACTGTAAAATAAATGAAAGTATTGCAAAACATTTTGTCAATGTACAGTTGGTTTCCTCAAAACAATGGCATTTGCATATCTAAATTACATAAAATATATGTTAAAGTAATAAAGAACAAGAGTATATATTTTGAAGAAAACAATTGAATTTTATTTTGGATAAACTTAAAAATTAAATCATTTCAGAAACCTTTTCCTTTACTTATCACTGTTTTCCCTTGGCTACCCTTTATCAGTGGTGTCACTGAGAACAGGCACGATTGCTCATGGGCTTTTGGTCCAAGGAGGGAGGGTTGGTCTCTAAGGCTCTGCCAAGGGGTCTTTCTGTGCGAGGAGCTCATTTTTAGGCAGAGCCTCTTGCTTTTAACTTGATCTGATTTTATCAGCCTTGTGTGTGTTTCTTACAATAATCACCAATATGCCTGTGATTGTTTTAATCACACTTTTACAGCTATACTTTATACATTAAAAGTACCCTTCTGAAATATATATATTTTGATGTATTTTTACAGTTGTATTAACCCATATAATCAGTAGCAAATTTTTATATAGAACATTTCCAACATTCCAAAAAGTTTCTTTTTAACAATTAACCCCAGCTCCAGCCCCACCCCAAGCAACCACTGATACACTTCTTGTTATAGATTAATTTTGCCTCTTTTAGAATTTCATATGAATGAAATCACACAGGATGTAGTCTTGAGTTTCATGTCATTCTCACAGCAGATTTTTTTTTTTTATCAAGTGAAAACTCTCATAAAAATTTTATCGTTTTAATCATTTTAAAGTGTACAGGTCTGTGGCCTCTAGTATGTTCACTGTTGTGCAACTATCACCACTATTTAGTTCTAGAACATTTTTGTTATCCCAAAAGGAAACTGAATCCATTAAACAGTCACTCCTTGTGCTCCCTCTCTCTGCTGGAGCCTCTCACAACCACTAATTTACTTTGGTTCCCTGTGGATTGGCCTATTCTGGACATTTAATATACATGGAATCATGTAAGATTGTTCTTTTGCATTTGGCTTTTTTAATGAAGCAGGATATTTCTACAGCTCACCCATGTTGTAGCATATATTGGAACTTCATTCCTTTTTATGATTGAAAATACTCCATTGTATGCATTTATGCATTTTATCTGTTCATCTGTTTGTAGACATGTAAGCTGCTTACACTTTTTGTCTATGGTGAATAGTGCCCCTGTACTCGAGTGTATAAGGTTTTGTTTGAGCAACTTTTGTATATATACCTAGGAGTGGAACTGCTGGGTCATATGGCAGTTCTATGTTTAATTTTTTGATGAATCACCAACCTCTTCCACAACAGGTGTACCTGCAAGTCAAGATTCTTCCACCTATAGATTGGAGTCCTGATGCTGGACCTCAAAGCCATTTCTTTTTTTTTTAATTGATGGGGGGGTACAAAAAGAAAGAGACACATTGATTGGTTGCCTCCTATATGCTCCCCGTCTGGGGATCGAACCCTAACCTAGGTATGTGTCCTGACCAAGGATCAAACCTGCAACCTTTGGTGTATGGGAAGACATTCCAACCCACTGAGCTACCCACCGAGGGCTGCAGGCATTCTTTTTATTTGCTCTATTCCTCATCTGTCCACGGGCATACCACAGAAGTTATGATCTCTGGCTCCTGAGGGGCAGGGATTTCCATTTTCAGTGACTGGGAACAGCTCTTCACATCTCTGATATTCATAGCAGAGCCTGTTATATTTGCTGTGCTTGTCTTTTCCAAGCTCTTTCCTTTTTTAATCCTCACACAGAGATAATGTTTGTCTATTTTTATTAATTTATTATTTTTCTTATTTTCTCATCCTCACCCCAGGACATGCTTACTGATTTTACAGAGAGGTGGAGGAAGAAAGCGGGAGAGAGAGAAACATTGGTTGCTTCTTGCACACACCCTGACAGGGAACCAAGCCTGCAACCTAGGCATGTACCTCAACCAGGAGTCAGACCCTAGCAACCTTTGGTGCATGCATTGATGCTGCATCCTGCTGAGCCACACTGGCCAGGGCTGTTCATTGATTTTTAGAGAGGGAGGAAAGTGGAGGGGATAGAGAGAGAGAAACATTGGTTGCTTTCCATATGTATCCCAATGGGGGATTGAACCTGCAACTTAGGTATGTGCCCTGACCAGGGATCAAACCTGTAGCCTTTTGGTGTGGGTTGACACTCCAACCAACTGAGCCACCTGGCCAGGCATGCCTCCTAGCTCTTTTCAGAGCACCTTCTCCATATGAGTTAAATGAGTATGTCATTTGCAGTCATTATGGAAGACACAATTATAAAAACATGTACTATTTGCCAGGTAACTCCTGAGACATATGTACTATTTTCTCTGTTGTGAAGATGAGAAAATTGAGGCATAGAGAAGGTCGGCCATGTGGCCAGGATTACACAAGTTGGGTGTGGCAACTCTGGAATTGGACTCTGGGTAGTCTGGCTCCAGAGTCACACCTCTGGTGACTCAGCTGTGCTGTCCAGTCCAATGTTCTATAATACTACTACCTGCCTCCCCCACCTTTTTGACAGGTAAATATGGTCAGGAAACAGGTCTGTTTTGGTAGCAGTTGTTTCTCTAGTGCAAATTGTGCTGAATGAACTATCTTCTCACTGAATTTCTGTTCATAGGAAAGGCAGTTTGGCTTGTATAGGGAGAGAACTTTTACTGATTGGTTGTGCATATTAGTACTTTAACTTAGCTAAAAATTCCTTTTAAAGTGTTTGAGGAAATATTAATAGGGAAGTAGGTACTTTGAGAGCTTACTGCTTCAAGTTTTAACTTGGAAGTTTTTTGTTATAAGAGTGGAGCATTTACCTTGAATAATAATTATCTTATTTCCTGGATGGAAACATTGATGTCAGCAAACTGCAACAAAATTTGATGGCAAAGGAATACTTTTTTTACTACTAACATAGTAGAGAATATTTAGAATGTGCTTAAGATGTTATGTGTTTCTCTTCATATGTGAGAACGTGTGACTGTGTAGAAAAGAACACCAGCTGGAAACAAGGCGTGAAAGTAGTAAGGGTAATAGGAACTCTTAATTTTAAAAAGTTGTCAAGATTGTCTTAATTCAAAGAAAGGTAAATAACTATGTCCTCATCTGTGACTTTAAATGCCTCTGTGGTTACTAAGAGAAAGGGGTTTATTCAGTTAAATCAGACCCAGAATGTGGATATTCTAGCAATTGAGTACTTCCTGTGTAGGTAGGGATGGAAAATTTGGGGTCCCAGGGTGGCTGTCAAGATAAGGATAGGTGGGACACCATCCTGACCTTCCCCTGCCCTCACAGTTTACAGCCCAGATGCACATGCCTATGATTCCCACAAATGAACTATAATGAAGTATATGCTGCCAGAGATTAGAGGTTAAAGTTTTATTTATTTATTTTTGTTTAACTTTTAATTTGTTGATATTACAGATGTGGAAGAAGGCAGTGAGAGAGGGGAAGGGAAATGGAGACATTGATTTATTGTTCCACTTATTTGTGTGTTCATTGGTTGATTCTTGTATGTGCCATGAGCAATGCTTGAACCCCTAACCTTGGTGTATTGGGATGATGCTCTAACCAACTGATCTATGTGGCCAGGGCCAGAGGTTCAAATTTCAAAGTTTTGGACACATGCTTGAGAGATGAAATTTTTGTGATTTATTGCGTGTTACACCCTAAGCATTAGGTCTAACATGATAAAAGCACAATTATGTGGATAATTAACATTTTTTAATTTTAAGAGCTTATGGATGTATGAAATTCAGAGGAAATGGACTCATTTTAAGTATGTAATGTAGTCATTTATAGTAAGTTCAATGAATTATGAAACCAGCATCATAATTCAGTTTTAGAAAATTTTCATCACCCAGTAAGATCCCTCACACCCACTAACAGTTAATTCTTGTTTCTGTCCCTAGCCCCAGGCAACAAATAAGTAGTCTACTTTCTATACATTTGCTTTTACAGATAATTAAATTTTCTAATAAATTTATTTTATCTTTAGAGGGGAAGGGAAGGAGAGAAGGAGAGAAATATCAATGTGTGGTTGTCCCTTGTGCGTCCCCTGATGGGAACTGGCCTGCAGTCCAGGCATGTGGCCTGACTGGGAATCGAACCGCGATCCTTTGGTTCGCAGGCCCACGCTCAATCCACTGAGCTACACCAGCCAGGGCCAGATAATTAAATTTTAAAATAAAAATGCTTAAACACTCCTAGAAGCTAGCAGCACCACAGCTACTTATCCAGCATATGAAGACACACTTTATGTTTGGTTGACTAAAACTTCGGATTCTGACCAGAGTTGGAAGATATTTTCTGTAGAGGGCCAGACGGTACATATTTTGAACTTTGCTAATAACCATGAACGTAGCCATGAATATTTGGTAATAGAATGAGTAAAGCAGTTAGACTTTCTGTGGAAACCAGAATTAGACCCCACAGTGTGTGTGTGTGTGTGTGTGTGTGTGTGTGTGTGTGTGTGTGTGTGTGTGTGTATTTTTTATCAGTTGTTTTGATGGCCAATGTAGAGCATACTCACTTAATTTTGGGGGGATAATACAGATACCTAGGAAGATAAAGCTGAAATTTAGGTTGTTCTGACGATTCAGAGAAATTGGCAGTTTGGGTGTGCATGAATAGTAGTAAGTTTTAGAAAAGAGTTTGGGCATGAGAAAGGATTTGGGTTTTGTAGGATCATAAGCAAGCATCAACAATAAAAGTGAGAATGAGTGGGCTTTGGACCTAAAAACCTTTTTTTTTCTTTTCCAAATATATTTTATTGATTATGCTATTACAGTTGTCCCATTCCCCCCCTTCATTCCCCTCCACCCCCCTCCCACCCACATTCCCCACCTTAGCTCATGTCCATGTGTCATATGTTCTTTAGCTTCTACATTTCCCACACTATTCTTGCCCTCCCCCTGTCTATTTTCAACCCACCATCTATGCTACTTGTTCTCTGTACCTTGTCCCCCTCTCTCCTCCTCCCCCCACTCCCCTGTTGCTAACCCCTCATGTGATCTCCATTTCTGTGTTTCTGCTCCTGGTCTAGCTGTTTGCTTAGTTTGCTTTTGTTTTAGGTGTGTTTGTTAATAACTGTTGAGTTTGCTGTCTTTTAACTGTACATGTTTTTTACCTTCTTTATCTTAGATAAGTCCCTTTAACATTTTATATAATAAGGGCTTGGTGATGATGAACTCCTTGAACTTGACCTTATCTGAGAAGCACTTTATCTTCTCTTCCATTCTAAATGACAGCTTTGCTGGATAGAGCAATCTTGGATGTAGGTCCTTGCCTTTCATGACTTGGAATACCTCTTTCCAGCCCCTTCTTGCCTGTAAGGACTCTTTTGAGAAATCAGCTGACAGTGTGATGGGAACTCCTTTGTAGGTGACTGTGCCCTTATCCCTTGCTGCTTCTAGAATTCTCTCCTTCATTTGAATCTTGGCTAATGCAATGATGATGTGCCTTGGTGTGTTCCTCCTTGGGTCCAACTTCTTTGGGACTCTCTGAGCTTCCTGGACTTCCTGGAAATCTATTTCCTTTGCCTAATTGGGGAAGTTCTCCTTTATTATTTGTTCAAATAAGTTTTCCACTTGTTGCTCTTCCCCTTCCCCTTCTGGTACCCCTATAATTTGGATGTTGGGACGTTTAAAGATGTCCTTGAGGTTCCTAAGCCTCTCCTCACTTTTTTGAATTCTTGTTTCTTCCTTGTTTTCTGTTTGGTTGTTTCTTTCTTCCTTCTGGTCCACTCCATTGATTTGAGTCCCAGTTTTCCTCCCATTTCTATTGGTTCCCTGTGAGTTTTTCTTCATTTCACTTAGTGAAGCCTTCATTTTTTCATCTAATTTGCCACCAAAATCTACCAATTCTGTGAGCATCCTGATCACCAGGGCTTTGAACTGTTCATCCCATAGGTTGGCTATCTCTTGGTCGCATAGATGAATTGGCTCTGGGGCTTTGATTTGTTCTCCAGTTTGAGCCATTTTTGTTTTTTTGGGTCTAGTTGTGGCTGTTACGTACTGAGGGGTGGAGCCTTAGATGTTCCCCAGAGTGGGGCAGCCCAATCTCTGGGTAGTGATGCTGTATGTGGGGGTGGGGTCGGAGAGGGAACAATGGTGCTTGCTCTGCTCTCTCTCGGATTCCAGTCCCTTCCGCCGCTTCCCGTTTGCCTGGATTATCTGCGGGCAAATGTGGGACCACCTGGTCAGCCAGCCACCTTGCGCAGCCTCACTGGGTCTGCACAGTTGCCACCCTGTGCCCCAGGTCCTCTTGCCACCACCTATGCACCTGGGATCTGCCAGCCGCTGCTGCCTGCGTGCCGGGTCCGCACCTCCACTTTTCCCTGCTGCGACTCTGCCCCTCTTATCAGTCTGGATGAATGGTTGTCAGACTTCTGTACAGTTCAATTTTTCATCAGTTCTGTTTGTTTTCTTGTTTCTAAATCTTGTCGTTAATTTTGGTTGTGAGAGGAAGCACAGTGTGCCCACCTACACCTCCATCTTGGCCGGATCGAATTTCTGGGGTTTTAATTGGGATAGAATATAGAAGTTTCCCAGGATATCACTAAGAGCAAGACATTGTGTTTTGTTTTTTTGTTTTTAATGTTGAGATCGCAGTGTGCCTGGGCCATGATACCTCTGCTCTGACTGACTTCTTCCTCACTGCATGATGTACTTCTGCACTGCTATCATTCTGCCCAGAGCCCCATTGCTGAATTCCTCTGGGCCTGGAAGGTAGTTGGGGAAAGTGAAGTGTTAATTACTGCTGCATTGACTCCTGCTTGCAGACAACAGGGCTTACACACCAGGATTTGGATACTTGAGGAGGCTTCCCCTAGCCCTGTGATTCTTCCTTCCCTTTCTGACAGCTCCTAGCTAACATAGACCATGGAGAATGAGAGTGCCTGTACTTTCCCAGGTTGTGTGGCTCTTGGCATTTGCTTCATATAGAAGTGTATTGCTGAGACATTTCTAAAAACATTTTAAATGAATGGCTAAAGTGAAGTGAGATGGTATACTGGCATCAAACCCAAACCTCTGGGGGTCATTACACCCTTGCCTCCATATTTAATTTTTTGACACTATATTTTTGGGCCATGGACTTATTTTTTCTTAATCCCTGCATTAGAATCTCAGGAGGACATTGCGAGGACCTTGAATACATCAGTTTCCATTTTGTGACTAGAACCATGGATTCCTTTCTGCTTCATTTAAGCCCTTTTGCATTAATGCAGTGTTGGGTAGGTTTGGGTCAGTTGGTTATTATGTGCTGTAGAATTGAGGCATGTTGTGGAGTTTTCTCGGGCTTCTTTGGGGGCGTAATTTAATTATATCCTTGGGTAGTTAAAATATTTTAACCTTTCCTTTCTGATGATTTCTTATCTGTCATATATAAAGGAACTCCTAGAAGATTAAGTGGTTAACTAGATCAGCTTCTATCTGTAGCTGGATTTCTATATTAATACATTAGCAGTTATTCTGGATACCTTCACTGATTCTACCTGTCCCAAAGTAGAGCTTTTTGAGATGTGTACACTGTCTGTAGATCTTTTAGCCTTAACCAGCATTCTTTCTTAGAACCCCTGATGATTTTCCTTAGAAGACAGCACAAGTTAGGATGATGTTTTGTGATTGCTGTCAGCACAATAAGATGGCAGTGTCATGCCATTAATCAGTGAATTGGAGATAAATTATGTAGAACCAATACTGCAAGAGAAAAAGAAAGTGATTTATGAAGCTAAAAATTGGATTTGACAAATCCTGAAATCTGCTCTTGAGTTTCAAAAGGCATATATAACAATGTTTTCAGATGGGTTTCTTACATATTTGAATTTTAAATGACTAAAAATGATTTGTGGCATGTCCATTAGGTAGAAACTAGCTTCTGGAATTTTGGGGATAGCTTGGTAACTGAGGTAAGATGGGCTGGCTCAGTGCTCAGTTAACCTCTCAGGGAGAGATCTGAGGTAATTGCATGATAGGAGATTTGGTGGTAGAGGTAAAGAGGATATCAGGGATCGACTCAGAATTGTCTCACTGTAGCATCAGCTGTTGTTTTCCCTGTGAAATGGAGGAAAATAGCACACACTTAATAAATACATAAATGCTTACAAATCCTGAAGTCAGATGTTCCACATGGAAACAATTAGTCCTCTATGAGAAATTCTGGGGTAAAAAAAAAAATGCCCTTTAGTAGTCATGCAGTACAGACATGCCCCTGCCAGGAATGACAGGAGTCACTTTGGGGAGTGCATTGTGGTGGAAGGAGCAGGACCTGAGAAGCAGGAGGACTGCACTCTTTAGTTTGGCTCTGCCCTGTTTTTGCAACTTTGAACTTGTTGCCTGTTCCTTTTATTTTAGTTTGTGACTAATCTTGCTCAGGAGACACTTGCAGTGCCTTAACAGGTACACATGCCTTGTCAAGGATGAAAGAATGTAATGTGTGTGGATACATATGTATAACATATGTGTGTGTAATTTTTTAAAAATAAACAATTTTAAGAGATCCTTGTTTATACTGCCACCATTATAGCTGCCTTCCCTCCATTGCTGTGTTTCCATTCTTGGAATTTCTCTTTCAGTTTTGGATTTGAAGCAACAAAAAATTGAAATAAGCTAGCTTATGATGGTGAGTAGCTGCCAACAAGAACTAAAGAAAATGGTGATATGGGCAAGCTGAACATAAACAGATGGTGCATTAGGGCAGGAGAGGGCAGTGCAGTTTTGCTTGTACCGACAGGGCAAGCCAGAGGCAGTGGGTAGTGGGAGCACTGAACTGGCCTGTGATGTGTTGAACTGCTAGGTCAATAGCACCTAACCTTTAACTTTGCTTGTAAATGTTAAATTCATTAAATTTGTGCAGGTAAATGCTTGCTTTTAATAAGGTACACTTGAATGTTATTTGGAAGGTATTTTTGTACTTGTATCATTTATATTTTTAATTGCAATTTTTGGTTTGGAAATTTAAGTAATATGACAGACTTTTTAAAAATAATATGACAGGCTTTTTAAAAAATATATTTTATTGATTATGCTATTACAGTTGTCCCATTTTCCCCACTTCATTCCCCTCCACTCTGCATACTCCCTCCCACCCACATTCCCCTCCTTTAGTTCATGTCCATGTGTCATACGTGTAAGTTCTTGGGCTTCTACTTTTCCCATACTATTCTTACCCTCCCCCAGTCTATTTTCTACCTACCATCTATGCTACTTATTCTCTGTACCTTTATCCCCCTCTCTTCCCCTCCCACTCCCCTGTTGGTAACCCTCCATATGATCTCCAGTTCTGTGGTTCTGTTCCTGCTCCATTGTTTGCTTAGTTTGTTTTTGTTTTAGTTTTAGGTGTGGTTGTTAATAATTGTGAGTTTGCTATATGACAGGCTATTGTTTTTCCTCTTTTAAAGATAATGGAAATTTGTGTTCAAATTCTACAGTAGTTTGATTTCGGCCAATTTGAATGCTTTGACAGGATTTGGAACTCATAGTGTGAAATTTTTTTTCCTTCTACTTTTTTAAAAAATTAATCCTCACCCAAGAATGTGTTTATTGATTGATTGAGAGAGAGAGAGAGAGAGAGAGAGATGTAAATTTGCTGCCTCCCTCAACCTGAGTATGTGCCCTGACTAGGAATTGAACCCGTAACCCTTTGGTTCAAGGGCTAACTTTCAACCAACTGAGCCACATCAGCTAGCACAACTTATCCTTTTAATTTAAATTATAAAGGAAACATTTGATTTTTATCTTTAGACTGAGATGGTAATTTTGTGGTTGGGAATTTCTTAAAGAGACTTCCTCATTTGTATATTCTATGGGAATATGCACATATTTGCTAATGTAACCTGTTCAGTTCAGTGTGAATTTCTGTGCCCAATTCCTTCAAGGGTTACTGTGACAAGGTAATCCCCTCTTGGCAGGCAGCATCCATTCCTGGTCAGGGAACAGTTCTGTGTCATGGAGCTGGCCCTGGACTGGTTAGCAGGGTTGTCATGCCCACTGTGTGGGCTCCATATTATCTGACTCCATACTTTAGTGTTGTGGCCAACCAGAGGAAAGGCACAGTTCTTGATCTGGAGGAACTGGCAACCTGCCTGTGGAGACAGACTTGACAACAGACAAAAGTATTTGGGAAAGATTAGAAAGAGACTGGGTAGAGCTGAATCTCATAGGCAAGCATGAGCTTGCCACACTTGTGCACAAACGTGTGGTGATGGTGATTTGAATGGGTTGGGCACAGAAGCTTGTTTCTGTTGTAGTGCAGAGGTAGCCTGCAAGAGAATGACAACCCTCCTTACTGCTTTGCAGCTATGGAACATGTGAACTCTGCCCAGGTTGTGAGGTGGGCAGGGCCTGGGTATTAACTTCAAGGCAATGGAAAAGCTCCGAGAGGGGGTTGCCTCCAAGTAGAAGAGAAGCTCTGGCTATGAAGGTGGGGCAGATGGCACATTTTAGGGTTATGTCTATGCATTGGAGATGGTTCTTAGTGTCCATTATTGTAGTGCTGTCATGATGGAATTTTTTTTTTCATTTAAACAAATAGTGTTATGTTAAAGAAAACACTAGATAAGTGGTGGTATTGGTAATGAATCTATGATTATGGCAAAACTTAGGAATATAGTACCTAGATGAATGAGTTTGGCAAGCATTGGCTGGTTGGGGCAAAGGATGGCACAGCAGAGTGGGTCTTGCCAGCTTGTTTTTCATTTAGGTGAATAGGATAGAAAACATCGTGCGTCACACATACTCTTGAAATAGTCTCAATATATTTTCTGTTTTTTTTGGATGTGGTATATTCTGGGCCAAGGTATAAATTGTATTTCTCACCATGTAATGTGTTTAGAATAGTATGGGAACTCCTGGCCTGAATGACTTTGAAGGGACTTTCCATGTTTTGAGATTCTGGTTTGCTTTATGTTTTCAGCAAATTTTTGTCGAATGCCTGCTTTGTGCCAGGCCCTGGGTTAGAATGGTGCATATAGAAGTACACCAGATACTCTTGGCCTCTGGCCAGGTAGCTTATTTGGGTAGAGTGTTGAGCTGATACACCAAGGTTGCGAGTTTGATTACTGAGCAGGGTACATACAAGAATCAGTGGAGGAACAGCAAATTGATGTGTCTCTGTCTCGCTCTGTCTCTATCTTCATCCCTGTCTATCTCTGTCTCTCTCTCTGAAGAAGTAAACCAGGCACTTAAGCCTTGCCCTTAAGGAATTCTTTGCCTAAGGGGAATAATTAATTTTAAACAAATATAAGAAGGGGGAGGGGGAGAGAGAGAAATATGGATTTTGTTGTTCTACTTATGTATGCATTCATTGCTTGATTCTTTTTCTTTTTTCCCTCCCACAGCCCCGCATGGGTCACCAACAGGGATGTTTATTTTATTTTATTTTTTTGGTTACATTTTATTGATTATGCTATTACAGTTGTCCCATTTCTCCCCCATCATTCCCCTCCACCCTGCACACCCCCTCCCACCCACATTCCCCCCCCTTTATTTCATGTCCATGTGTCATACTTACAGGTTCTTTAGCTTCTATATTTCCCACACTGTTCTTGCTCTCCCCCTCTCTATTTTCTACCCGCCGTCTATGCTAGTTATTCTCTGTACCTTTTCCCCCTCTCTCCTCCTCCCACTCCCCTGTTGCTAACACTCCATGTGATCTCCATTTCTGTGTTTCTGTTCCCATTCTAGTTGTTTGCTTACTTTGCTTTTGTTTTAAATGTGGTTGTTAATATCTGTGAGTTTGCTGTCTTTTTACTGTCCTGTCTTTTATCTTCTTTTTCTTAGATAAATCCCTTTAACATTTCATCTAATAAGGGCTTGGTGATGATGAACTCCTTGAAATTGACCTTATCTGAGAAGTGCTTTATTTTCCCTTCCATTCTACATGAAAGCTTTGCTGAATAGAGCAATCTTGGATGTAGGTCCTTGACTTTCATGACTTGGAATACTTCTTTCCAGCCCCTTCTTGCCTCTTTTGAGAGGTTTCTTTTGAGAAATCAGCTGACAGTCTGATGGGAACTCCTTTGTAGGTGACTGTGCCCTTATCCGTTGATGCTTCTAGAATTCTCTCCTTCATTTTAATCTTGGCTAATGTAATTATGATGTGCCTTGGTGTGTTCCTCCTTGCTTTCAACTTCTTTGGGATTCTCTGAGCTTCTTGGACTTCCTGGAAGTATATTTCCTTTGCCAGACTGGGGAAATTCTCCTTTATTATTTGTTCAAATAAGTTTTCCAGTTGTTTTTACTCTTCCCTTTCTGGTACCCCTATAATTTGGATGTTGGGGCGTTTAAAGATACCCTGGAGGTTCCTAAGCCCCTCCTTATTTTTTTGAATTCCTGTTTCTTCATTCTTTTCTGATTGGATGTTTGTTTCTTCCTTCTGGTCCACTCCATTGATTTGAGTCCCAGTTTTCCTCCCATCACCTTTGGTTCCCTGTGAGTTTTCCTTCATTTCACTTATTGTTGCCTTCATTTGTTAATCCAATTTGCGACCAAAATGAACCAATTCTGTGAGCATCCTGATCCACCAGTGCTTTGAACTGTGCATCTGATAGGTTGGTTATCTCTTGGTTGCTTAGATGTACTGGCTCTGGGACTTTGATCTGTCCTTCTGTTAGAGCCATTTTCGCTGGGGGAGGGGGGTCTGGTTGCGCTTGTTATGTAGTGAGGGGCAGAGCCTTAGGGGTTCACCAGGGTGGGGCAACCCAGTTGCTGGGTTGTGATGCTATGTATGTGGGGGCGGGGTCTTGATGTTTTTAGGGGTTTTTTTTCCCAGTGCTGGGGCCCTGGGTTGCGAGGCCTCTTTTACTTTCCTTTTTCGCCTGGATTATCTTCGTACGAATGTGGGAGCACCTACTCAGCCAGCTGTCTTGTGCCTGGGCTCCGCTAGCTGCTGCCTATGCACCTGGGGCCTGCTAGCCTCCGCCTGCAGGCCCGGGTCTGCCAGCAGCTGCCTGTGTACCTGGTCCTCCAACATTAGTTTCCTCCTGCTGCAACTCCGCCCCTCTTACCGGTCTGGATGAATGGTTTTCAGACCACCGTATAGTTCAGTTTCCTCTCAGTTCTGGTTGTTTTCTTGTGTCTAAATCCTTGTTGTCCTTAATTTTGTTTGTGTGAGGAGGCACAGTTTGTCCACCTATGCCTCCATCTTGGCAGGAATCTTATTGGTTGATTCTTGTGTGTGTGCCCTAACTGGGGATCAAACATGCAACCTTGGCATATTGGGGTGATGCTGTAAGCAACTGAGCTACCTGGCCAGGGCAAGGAAACATTTTTTTAAAGTAAATATTGCTATCTTCTCCCATTGATTCCAATGTGTATAATGCTTTGCAGCTCTAAAATGGAATCTCCCATAGACACAGGCAGCAATCGTAACTAGTTTGAATTCCCTGTACTGGGTGGGCCTTGTCATTTCTTTTCAGACTGTCATCACTTTAGTTGAGTTATATATATTGGTCATACCAACCATCTTAAGTATAATTGGTGTCCTGAAAGATTACACTAAGATTTCACCTTGAAACGGTAAGTTCTTGAAAAGTGCTGAAAGGCAGCATCAGCCACGCAGCACCTGATTCCTGTCAATGGAATTTAATATGAACATGGTCTGCACTGGCTAAATAAGGGCAATTCTGTTTTTTGTTTTGTTTTTTTGTTTTTTTTTTTTTTGCATATCAAGAGCTAAGTGCTTTATGGAACCTGAAGAAGGATGATGCCTATTAAAAAATGAAGCCCTGCTATGCTTTATAGTTGAAGCATGCCTGTCATGCTCAGGGCTACCAGTGAAGATCCCTTGGAGTAGATGAGAGAAGCAGAGGCTTATGTGACCACCTCACACATGACTGATTGTCATGGGGGCATTGTAGGTTTTGATTGGCAGCTACCTCTTTCATGGAATCTCAGTATTGATGAAATGTGATATGTGATGTTAGAAATGCCATAGAAATAAGAATAAGATATAGTGGTGGTAAAAGGAAGGAGTGACCACCTCAGCCCCAGGGTCTGTCCTCATGTTCTGAGTAGGACTGCTGACCTTGCTTCTACAGTATGAATTAGCAGTTGACCAGTTAGACAGAATGGTGGAGGGGTCTAAGGATGCAAAGGAAACAAGGGCTGACCAGCATGGACAGAGGGTCAGTATGGGTGAGTGCTGGAGAGAAGGACTGAGTGTGCAGAAGGTGGTAGGTGCTGGGGAGGGGGTGAGTGCTATGGGAGGTGGTGATGGAGAGGGGGTAGGACTGGGGCAAATCAGTGGGGAACTGAGGATTATAGAGAGAACTGAGTTAATTACAAAAGAATTTTAAAACATTTATTTATTGACTTTATGGAGAGAGGGGAGGCAGGGGAGAGAGAGAAAGAGAGAAACACTGATCTGTTGTTCCACTTAGTTATGCATTCAATGGTTGCTTCTTGTATGTGACCTGGCTGGAAATGGGACCTGCAGCTTTAGCATATAGGGATGAGGCTCTAACCAGCTGAGCTACCCGGCCAGGGTTACAGAAGAATTTTGGTAGTAGGTATTAGTTGGCGTGTTATTAGGATGTTTTATGTGTGAAAATACAGAACTTGTTTTGTGCTACAAGATGCGGAAAGTAAAGCTTGGCAGAGATGGTTGGTGAGGCTCCCATAGTAGAAAGGAAGGGGTGGGATTCTTTAGGAAGATTAGTCTTAACAGGAAGAATCCCAGTCAGTCCTAGGAAGAGCGAAGGGTAAGCAATCATGAAGTCAAGAGCCTGTAAGCCACTTCTTTAGGAAGAGGGAGAAAAGGTAGTACTTGGGACCAAGTGTTGAGAATCCAGAGGGAGCAGAGACATGAAGAGGGATCTGAGGCTGGCATGCTTAGATGTCACTGACTGCACATGGCTGTGATATTTCTGCAGTAGTTTCTCAGGCCCCGTTGTGTTCAGAACTGCTGGTTCAGTGACACGCAGGGAGGATCTTATGGGAAGACCAGAGAGTTGGTGTCTTTGCTGGTGAGGGGCCACCCAGACATGCTGTCTTGGTAAAGTACAGTGAGGGTGAGGTCAGAAGGATGGGATATATGTATGGTGGCAGTGGGTTGCAGACATGGGTTGGAGGTGGGAAGGTCACTAGAGTTGAGCATGGAGCTTTGTGGTTGGATAGCTAGATATGCTCTTGTGTGGGGATAGTGCAGGTCGAGCTGGGAGAGGATAGTGCAGGTCGAGCTGGGAGAGGAGGGTAACTTACTTGTTCATTGTCCTTGCAATGGGGCCTGGATAGTGGGCTGGACTTCTTGCTGGATACTTCCCAAGCTTTGTTCTACTGAAGCCTTAATGTGGACCTAGTCTGGGAAGAAGAAGCTGCCATTCACTCCACAGGTGCAGAGAGGGCTTCTCAGAGAGTGACTTGGCCGGTGGGTTGATTGGTATTCCTGAGTGTGGAGAGTGTTTGGAAGGTGGGTGCAGGAGTGGCACTTGGTCATAGCAAAACAGTAGCATGGGAGATGGCCCCTGAACCCCACAGTGAAGGATGAAAAGCTGGCACCGTGGAGGTTTAGGCAGGAGTAGTGTAAAAGGTATTCAAGGGCTGCCATTGGGATTAGATCAGAGTGACCAGAGTGGCTTCATTTGTGCCATGCTTTGGGTATCTTGTCAGTATACATCCAAAGGTCCTGTTAGAAGGATTTTAGGATTTCACCTCAAAGCCCTTAATGCCAGAAATGACTTTTATTTCTCTTACCTTTCCTTTAGATGTGCATGTCATGGGAAACTTTAGGAAATCCGTACCTGTTTTCACATAAGCTTTTTCCTTATTCTCAGCACCCATGACTTTGGTTCAAACTTTTAGTAGTCTGTTTAGAGCTTGTTTGTTAGATCTTTTCTAAATCATAATGCATGCTATAGGGGGCCCCACTGTTGGGAGAACCCCATCAGATCCCCTTTGGGAACAGGCAAGGGCTGTTCTCTGCTTCTTCTCATCTGTCTGTCCCCATAGCCCATTCTTTGAAAACATGCCTGTCATGGATTTCTTACTTCATTTCTGTATGAAATGAAGTTAGAAAAAGATCCTTTTAAAATTACTGTAAAAATTGTAAAAAGTGTCTTCCATAAGACACTGATTTAAAGTGAATCCTTTTCAAAAACAGATTTTTTTTTTTTTTTTTGCTGTTCACTTGTTAAAGAACATATACTAAGCTAATCTTTTTAAAACTTGTTCTTCCTTAAAAAATACACCTGCTTGTAATGAGTGTTCTTCTTTTCTACACTTGGAATAGCCTGCAGTTTGGATGAGGTGGGGAGTATTCACCAAGAGCTTGGACACTGATCCCAGAAGGGTTTTAGGGGGGTTAAGGTTTGAGGGTGGTAGTGGTACCCATGAAAGATAGGACGTTGCTTCCAGGGGCGGCATCTTGGGCTCTGTGGAGATGGTTTCTTAGTTTCCCCAAAAACCAGAAAGGCTGCCTAGATGTGCTGAGTCAGTGCTGGGCCTAGGACTGCAGCCTGGTCGGTCGCCTTTGGAGTCCTCTGCTGATTGCCTCCCTTAATGGCACCTTCACTTTTCCTGGCATTAGGAAGAGGATCTGTAGTGGCAGCTGTGTGGTGCATTTTTCCCACTTCCTGTTCATTTGGATCATTGCGTGTGCCCATGTTCTACCACAGAGGCAGTGCTCTTGCTGTTTCAGGTTGGAGGAGGTATGTCCTGAGAGACGTTCACCTCAGTTCAAAGGGTCTGAAAAGGGAGCTGCAGTCTAGGTTTGTATGTTGCAGAAGCTTCTGTAGGTCTGACTACACCTCTTTCTGTTGTGAGCACTGGCAGTAAACCTAGCACTCCCATGACTCAGGTTGCAGGGCAAGCCTGTGCCACAGTCTCCTTATCTGCCAAGGGGAATACACATCAGGTGGTGGACTCTCCCATGTGGAGGTGCTGTGAGGATTCAGCAAGATTGAATTGGTAAAGCCCTTAACAGCAACCTAGCACTGTGGTTGGTGTGATGTGTGTTTGTTAAATAAACAGCTCTGCTCCCTTCCCTCTGCGATACTTGAATAATGCCACATCCAAGAAACCTGTTTTCTTTCTATAAACAAGCTATACAGATAAGTTCTTAGCTTTGTGGGAAGGAATCAGCTGTTAAAAGTTGCTTCCACTGAACTGGACCTGCATTGGAGAGTTGGGGGGTCGGTACGTCTGGTCTTCTCCCTCGGAAGAAAATAGGAACAGGCCTCTGAGCTTTCCAGCGTGGGTTGGTGCATGGTAAATGCCATGTGAGTCTCAGTGGCTCAAGGTCCAGCAGGGTGGTGGTGCTGTGTGTGTGCCTGTCAGCCCTGTGGGCAGTGTCCTCTGTGAGTTCTTTGCTGTACTTAGGTTCCCCTAAACTCCCAGTGTCCCAGCCCCTAATACACACCCTATAGAGACTGGATTATCTCTTGGTTGGTGCTTCATGTTCGACTTCTATTTGTTAGAGTTTCTAAAAGTAGCCTTGTATACTAATAAGCCCTGAAATGGTCCATTACAGTTTTATATCCACCAGCCTTATTTTAGTTTTCTTGTTTTTAGGATAAGAGGTAGTAGATTAAGTGTGATAACTTGTCTCCTCTGGTGCTCTGGTCTAATTGGATTTTTCAGGTGCAGTCTAGGGATTGACAAGGGAAAGGATCTGGTCTCAGTAAAGCTCCTAATGCTGACAGCTGTCTTCATCCTGAACCCCGCTCCCCAAAAGTAGGCAATCTGGAGAAAGGGTGTTTTATTGCTCATGCTCTTCCCAGAGAAAGTGTTTCATGTGCAGGGAATTCTGTGGAGCAGCCACTTGTTTAAAGTATTCTGGGCATTAAAACTTTTATTATTGATACATTCTTTTGCTTACTGCTTTTTGATGTTGAGACTTTCAGTAAAGTGCATTGTTTGTTTTGCTTGTAATTCTAAAAGTTGAATAGCAGTATTTATCTGAGTCTTGTTACTTTTTTATGCAGGGGCATAACATTTATTTAACTGCTTTCCTTACTAAAACATCTCAATGACTTATTCTTGATTTCCAGATTTAAACTTTCCATCAACTTTTGACTCATCCTTGGTGTTTGAATGTTTTACTAAAGCCTCACAGGTAGCTCTTGATCCTTAGACTTTATTGCCCTGTTCAATACAGCAGGGTGCTTTGTCCTGGCACAAGTCTCTTACCTAGTTGTTACATATTGACACAGGTTTTATTCAAACTGTCTTCCAGGGACAGAGCTCTCTTTTCAAAGTTGGTTCACTCTGCACCCATTTTGGCTCTTGATTCATTTCTTACCACATGTGCAAACTCGCTCCTTAACCTATCTGGGTAATAGGTCTTTGCCTTTGCCCCCACTTCTTAATTCATCCCATTAGTATATCTTTACATATAAAAAAGGGTGTTCCTCACTAATAAGTACAGTGTTCCTAATAAATTAATTTCTCTTGCTTGCAAAACCTAGTTGGAAGAACTTAACAGGTGTGGTAGCCTCTGGGCGGGGATGGTGTTGCTTAAAGAATTTTCCATGTGCAGGAGGCAGGTAGGATGGCTGGCATTCTTACCCACATGTGATGTTGACTCTCAAAGCATTGCAGGGAGGTGCTGGGGAAGGATGTTTGTGTCAGGAATCAGAGCATTCTGTTTCTCACCTCCTCACTGACTGGAAGGCAGCTGATGCACTTGATTGGGGACACCGGTTTGGTTTTGCTGACTAAAAACAAGTGTAATTTCAAATTCTTAATATTTGACAAACTTCCTGGCTAGAGGAAAAATTCATACTTACATTTCTAATGCAAGAAGTAGAGTGGCTGGATATTGTAGTGGAGTAGTGGCAGAGGGCCAGTTGGAAGAAGTGATGGTCATGCTGGAAGTTGGCCAGGCTGGAAGCTGGCAATGGGAATGTGGGGGCTGAGATGAGGGCTGGAGGCAGGAGTGAAAATGCAGACTTCTGTGCTGCTGGGAAGTTAACCTTTGGGGGAAGCCCACAGAAGCTGCATAGAGAACACTGCAAAATGGTGTCTTGTAAGAACCTGGAACCCACCAACATTCCTTGCATTCCTTATGGACAGTCGGGAAGAAAGAGTTGAACCAGCCCTTGTCTGCCTTTGTACGACTTAGGCCTCCTCTTTGAGCCACTTATAGACTTCTTTTAGGAAATGAGTTTGAGATGTGTAAAATCATTCCTAAATGACAATCCAGATGGTAAAACATTGATCTGTTTTGGCCTAAAACTTAGGAGTGAATAAGAGAGACAGGCAGAGATGGAGACAGACCAAAAAAAAATTTGTCTGGACAAGCCATTTCTAGAGAGAAATGTCTAGAAATTTCTGTACCCAGAATCACTTTTGAGAAGTCTTCATTTTTTGTTAATAGGCAGCTTTATGAGATATTTTCCAAAGCTCTATCCATCACATCAAAATCCATGGTTTTCAATTGTTTTAAAAAGTTAGGAATAGTTCAGAATATTCAAATTAAGTCCTTAGTGAGAAGAAAATGGACATTACTGGGCAGTTTTTCAAAGTACCATCTGTGGGTGTTCCACCTTGTAGGGATTAGAGGAGGCAGCCCTACATGGGCCATGTTCTTCCTCCTTCTCCACTCCAGTTACATTGGTCTGGCGCCTGTCCTTTATGATTCCTGCAGTCTGTAGTGTGCTCATTGTATACACCAAGGAAATATCAGACATATTCAATTCTTCACATATTGGGGATTAATGTACTTTTTTAATAAGTGTATTTTTAGGATCTTAGTCACAATTTGATATTTTGTTATAATACACAGATTTTTTATTTCTGGCTTTTAATTTGGAGCTTTTTAAACTACAATAGATTATTGTGAAATCAGCCAACAAATGCCCTGTTAGTCTGAGATCTTGGATGACTTCAGGAAAGCTTTTTGCAAAGAGAATACAGGAAGACAGCTTTCTGTGACTAGCTGTAATTGGCTGGCACATAGGATCGCTATGGCAGTGCTAAGTTACATAGCTGCATGTGGCTTCTATTTAATTATGCAGGGTAGGTGTAATTTTTTAGAATCAGATTTGCATATCTTTGAAATAGTTGTTTTTGAATAATTGATGTTTTTATAACTTTGTGTTTGTTATTGGATAGCATAATACATTCTGACATTGTCTTACCAACATCTTAAAAAGTAGTCTAGGTAATAGAGCCTGTTTTGAGAATTACTTTACCCTTTTAAGTTTGAAAACTCATATACATATTTTAGGATTTGCCCATAGGGTTTTAAGAACTTGCATAGTGTAGGAAAGTTAAATTTTTTACAAACTGTGATATAAACTATCCTTTTTCCTTAAACTTACATAACCGCACCAAAGTTCATTCAAAACTGCAACACAATCACAAATATGGCTGTTATTGATGCCACATGGATACATGTCTTTTCTGCTTTGGCAAGACTGGTGGAAGTACCAGTGGGAACTCCCAGTCCCCTGCACCTTTCCCCCCATGGGTGTTTTTCCTTTCTGGCCCCAGGCAGTTTCTGCAGCCCTTCGGAGGGCTTTGCCTACATTGACTGCTTGGGTCAGACTTTTCTGGGTCCTTAGTTTGTGATTGACATTTTCCAGGGGTTCATTTTTCCTAATTCTGTTATTATTCACCCCTTCCTTATAGGAACATTATTTTATAATAATATATTTGTAAGATGCTGTTGCTTAATAACAGCACATTGAATTCTTTGAAGGAAGCCTGTTGATGCGAATCATTGCATTTTCCTCCTGAAGATCAGAGAGTAAAAAGAGGCAGGGAGAGTAGTGTTGGAGGAGGAACACGAGACTGGAAGCAGGGTAGTTTTATGATAGACCTTGCTCCTAGCATGCAGTGATTCCTTCTGTGGCTCTTAACTTATTGTCACACTGCTTGAGAGTAGAGTCATAGTGGCTCAGGCAAGGAAAAAACAAAATGGCATCTGATGTGGTAGTGTGTTCAGAAAGCTGTGCATGTAGTAGAGGTGGAGCCTTTCCTTCTGGAGGTTGGGCATACAGTCTAGACCAGCACTTTTCAATCTTTTCCATCTCATAGCGCACATAAACTAATTACTAAAATTAGGCAGCATACCAAAAAATAAATTTTTGCTGATTTGACAGAAAATAGGTATAATTTTGATTCATAACACACCTAATTGATGTGTTAGCTGTTGTCATTTTAAAAAAATATTTTTCTAACTTTTTAAAATTGTTGTTCAAGTACAGTTTTCTGCCTTCCCCCTCCCCTGCCCCCATTCCAGCCCTCGCTACCTTCCTCCTCTGTTTCCATCCCCCTGTTGTTGTCCATGTATCCTTTTTAAAAAAGATTTTATTTATTTATTTTTAGAGGAGAAGAGAGGGAGAAAGACAGGGAGAGAAACATCAGTGTGAGGTTGCCTCTCATGCATCCCATACTGGGGACCTAGACTGAAACCTAGGCATGTGCCCTGAGTGGGAATAGAACCAGTGACCCCTTGCTCTGCAGACCGGCATTCAATCCACTGACTGAGTTACACAGGCCAGAGCTGTTGTTTTTTTTTTAGTTTGACAATCTAAGGGAAAAGAGGTTAGTGACCCTGACTAAACAATCAGGTATTGCATGTTTTAGAAATTCTTGCAGCACACCAGTGTGCCTCTTGCGGCACATGGGTTGAAAATTGCTGATCTAAGGGAAGAGAGATCAGTGTCCCTGACTAAATAGTTAGGTATTGCATGTTTTAAGAATTCTTGTTTCATAGCACTGTACTGTGGCAACAACCCTGGTTGAACATCACTGCTCTCGACCCTAACTGAACTCTGCTTGTTGTCAGCATTTAGCTTAAAACCAGGTGCATGTGTGATAATTTGGAATGAAAACATTTTACAGGGGTCTAAGGTTTACAGAGATTTGTTTAGAACACCTTTGGTGTTGCATGCAAACTGTGTAGGTGCGAAATAGAACAGGCTTTTTGTTGTTAATCATGTGGTCATATTCACCATCCTGGTTACTGAGGTGCTCATATGTTTCAACATCACATTAACTATCACATTGCATTTTAGATAGATTGTCTTACCCACTTCTCTAATGCACTATTTTTCACGCAGGATTTTGTCACTTGCTTTTTTCCTTTGTTGCCTTTAGCACTAAGAGAGTATATTTGATTTTATCTCCTTAGAAGTAAAACCATTAACTCATTGTTGCTGGCTTTGAAATTTGTATGTAGTTAGAGGTTGTATATATTTGTCCTCGTGACTCATGCATAAAGTTATTTATAATTAAATGCTGAGGTACTTATCTTAGGAAAAATAACAATAAATGAAGTATAAGCTACATTTAAAAAAAACCTTTTCTGTTTACCAAATACAGTGGGACATATTGAACCTTCATTGCTGGGTGGGAAAGGTAAGAATTTTATTACAGTTATGCATATACTTGCATTTTGAACAACAAATGTCATGCATCAAGATAATATTCTGTTGTGATACTGAAGTTTGAGAGGAATTGCATCCTTTTATTTAGAAGGGATTGTGCCAAGCTCTCCTGAACAGGGTCTTCTAAACTGTGGTTTATGACCTGTTATGTCTTAATTAGAATTCTCCTATGTCTTATTTAGGTTACCTCCCTATGCCTCCTGAAATTTTTGTACTTTGCCATTTACATTTAAGCCTTTAATCTGTCCTAAATTGATTTTTGTGCTGTGTGAGAAAAGGAACTGGTTGTTCATAGTTTTCCATGTGGATACCAGTTTCCCAGACCTCATCCACAGACTATATTGTTCTTTGCTCACTTAACTACAGTGCCACCTGTCATGAATCAGGGCTTCTGCTTTGTGCCTGAGCCCTTGTTTGTCATCCCATTGGTCATTTTGTTTATTCTTGTGACACTGTCACCTGTCTTCATTTCAGACAGCCCCTGACTTATGATGGTTTACGATTGTTTGACTTTAATGATGGTGCTAAAGTGATGTGCATTCAATAGAAACTGTACTTTGAATATTGACTTTTGATCTTTGATCTTTTCCTGGGCTAGTGATACTACTCTTTTCTGATGCTGGGCAGCAGCAGTGAGCCACAGTTCCCAGTCAGCCACACAATCATGAGGGTAAATAACTTGATACTCTTCAGTGTACTGTGTTGCCAGCATTTTTAGATAGTATATTTTGTGTTTTCACCTTCCTTCATGCCCACGAAACTCCCATTTGTGTCTCTTGATTCTGGTGAGAAAGACAGAGGGAGGCAATTACTCTTGATACGAAATTCAAGACAGTTGCCCAACTGCAGGCTAATGTACGTGTTCTGAGCATGTTTAAGGTAGGCTAGGCTAAAGCTATGATGTACAATAGATTAGGTGTATTAAATGCATTAACAATTTAAGATATTTTCACCTTAGTTTATTAGGATGTAACCTCAATGTTAGTCCAGGAACATCAGTATATGTTCTGCTGTTGCTGGTGTCTAGAAATGCAGTTGACTTGTGTATGTTCATTCTATGTTTTGTATCTAGTAACTTCTCTTTCTACATATGGGAAGACTAAGAAGGATACAGTTTGATACAGGCTGTTAGAACATACCCAGGGTCACTACCAAGTACAATGTCAGGTCTAGAATTTTAACCATGCCCATCAGATTCCACAGTCCCTGATCTTAGCTTGTATACACTGCCCCACATTGATCATCAGGAAAATTAAACTTGCTCCTACTGCATATGAGGTGCATTGGAGAGGTGAGTTGCTGTACAGGGTACAAGCTGATGCCATTCACAGTGGCGTCAGGAGCAGTAGAGAGCCATAGAAATAGAGCAGATACCCTGGAGTGGCCAGGACTGCACAGCCTAAGAATAGAATGGGGAGTAAGGGAGGCCTGAGTCTGATACACTGAGTTTGGGAAATCAGTTGGATACACCCGGTGTAGAATAGAAATGGGATCTCATGAGATATACAGACGTAGGGTAGAAGATTTGGGGGCTGTTTGCTTAGAGGTAACAGTGGCAGATTGGGGAGTGAGTGAGTCACCAAGTGAGAGATGGGAGGGGAGAGAAGAGCAAGAAGAAGGAAGAGATGAATGAGGAGAAAAGGACCTGTATGTAGGAGGAAAGTGGGAGGAGGGAGGAGTAGCCCTGTTTGCCCTGCTGGTGTTTGGAAGCAGATGAAGAAAACAGGCATTGAGATAAACACTGGTCCATTTTCGGTGTATAATTGAAACATATTTTTGCCTTTTTTTGCTTCTCTGTCATTGGATATGTACATATCATTTTTTAGAAGATATTATTTATGTTTAGGGAGAAGGGAAGGGAGAGAAACATTGATATGTCAGAGAAACATTGATCTCTTGCCTTTTGCACATGCCCAGAACCCAGGCATGTGTCCTGACTGGGAATCAAACTGGCGACCTTTTGCTTTATGGAACAATGCTCAACCAATTGAGTCATGCTGATCAAGGCTCTCCAACTTTTTGTATAGGCAAAGAGTAATGAGAATTCTCAAGTGGGCTAGTGAATCTGGATCAGTAATTAGTAGATTTCCTTGGGAAGCATTAAACCAAATAACATTTCTATAGTCCTTACCCCCAGACACAGAATCTGAAGCATCATTAAGGTATGGGGATATGTATAAGACAAGTCATGGTGGTTTGAGTCTTTGAAATATCGTGAGCATATCTTCTCAGTAGCCCATTCTTTCTTCAGTGCCTGTTTGCAGCTTGGGCTGCTTGTTATACATCTAGTGGGTAGAATGGGTGGAATAGGCTGGGCAGTGTGGTAGGGGATAATACACAATAGAAGTGATGGTTCCTGGAAACTTTAGCATTTGGAGGTAAGTGTTCTGTCTATAGCTCTTCTCCCAGGTACTATGGTTAAAAAAAGGAAACACTGAAAGTTACTAATCTTACACATGTATGTAGTTATTTTTCAAGTGCCCTTTCACTGTTTTCTTATGCAGTCCTCTCTTTTTTTTCCCTCTCTCTGCTTTTTGAGTGAGATCTTTTAATTTGGGAGTTTAATCTTGCTTGAATTGGGACTAGTGGGCACTATTTCCCTTCCATTTGGTTAAAAAATTTATTTACTTTTTTTAATACTTTATTTATTTTTTAGAGAGAGGGAAAGGGAGAGAGAGAAACCCCAGTGTGTGAGAGAAACATCAATTGGTTGCCTGTCACATACTCCCAACTGGGGACCTGGCCTGCAACCCAAGGAATCGAACCGGTGACCTTTGTGTTTGCAGGCCAGTGTTCAACCGACTGAGCCACAGCAGCCAAGGCCAGGTAAAAAATATTTTGAAAGCTTTGTCAGTGGTAGTACGGTGGAGGAAATAAATAGATTGTAACTTGGCATACAGTTAAAACGTGTTCCAGTGCTGCCAGGAATTAATGACCCTGGAAAGGAGAAAATAGACACTCTATTCATAGACATGTATAACTTGTAAGTGAGGCAGGATAAAAGGCTCTGAAGAACCTACATGTTGTGCCAAAAATTTTCAATAACTTGGGGTAGCTGACTAGACATGGACACTCAGCTGGGGCTTGTAGTAGAATACTCTGGATGGGGAGAGCTTTTTTACTTTGAGTATTCTTAATTTCTTTTTAATTTTTGTCTGTTAACTACGTTTATTTGAGGTGAATTTTCATCTGTATCAAATAATGAGTGTAAGCAAGATGGATCCAAAGGGCACAGGTATTCAGAGGTGAAGTGTGGAGAGCTTTATTGGGAATGTGCTTCTCTAGGAAGTGGCCTCATTTCCATGCTTTCTAATACAGTAGGTAGTAGTTGGTAGTTATGCGTTGTAATGTTCTCTGAAGGTTTGGGTTGTGCATGTGTGCAGTGTGACCAGTGTACACTGTTGGCCTCTGAGATTCTGAGATGAGGGGATCTTTTACAAACTGGGAAGACAGGGTCAATGGTTGTACTATATAGCATGATTGGGAGTGGTATATGGGAAAGGTTTCCTGAATGTGGTGGTGATACAATGTAAAATATAAAACAAACCATACATGTCCACTTTAGAAAATTTGGAAAATATTGACAGTTTGGTTGGTATGGCTGAACTGTTTGTAATGTCGTCCTATAACCAATAGTTGCAGCTTTGATTCTCTTGGTCGGGGCACCTGTGTAGGTTGCCGAGTCAGTCCCCAGTTCAGGTGTGTAGGGAAGGCAACCGATCAATGCTTCTTTCTTGCATTGATGTTTCTCCTCTCCTTTCCTCTCTCTCTAAAAACAATGAAAAACTGTTCTCAGGTGAGCAGAAGGAATAAAATATTGACAGTATTAAGGAAGAAAGTCAGCATCTGAATGTGATGTTGAAGGATGAACAGGAGCTTGCCCAGGTGGGCAGAGGGAGCCTGCACAAGTGAAATGCAATCTTTTCAATAAATTGAAAGAATGAAATTGCTGAGAAGGCAACCCAGGACAGCATCAATTAAAGCCTGTGTTCTCTTATCTTTCCATTAGGGGGTGGCAACATTGATGGACTGTTGAATAACTTAGTGGTATGCACCCCCAATAAAAACCAGCCAACACCAGCAGCCAATTTAGCATATAATAGGAAATGTTGAGGCACCTCCCATGTAGGAAGGGCAGTTTTGTTCTTCAGTTACATATTTGTATGCGTGTGTGTACTGCCTTATGATATGAAATGTTTCTCCTTGTGGGTTGGAAGTTTGAAAAACACTAATGGCTTCCTTGTTAGCCCAGTGACTATAGGTGACAGTGAGGTGTAAACAGAAGTGATTCAGATGTGCCAAGCTTACATCTCAACAATGTGGGGAATGAATTATTGGTTGATGTGTGTGGTTGGAAGTGGAGATAATTAAGTTGTTAAGATAATGTAGCTGAAGACATACTGAGAAATACTCTGCTGAATTAGGGCAGTGTCAATGGGGAGGAAAGAGTGATATTTAGAAGCTGGAATTGGCAGAACTTGTCAACTTGCTTTTGATCAACAGAGAAAAGGGGACAGCGGGTTTCTGACTTGCAGGATTGTCTTGACAGTGATACCCCGGACCAGGGCAGGAAATACAGGAGTCAGACTTGGAGGACTCATGTGTTTGTGGGTGTGTCTCCAATAGGGGTACATTTGAATTCCTTGAGGAGCTCTCAGTTGGAGTTGGCTTCAACAACCATGCTGTTAAACATGCTTTTAACAGCATGGTTAAAGCCAAGCAGGCAGATAAGATTGCCCAGGGAGAGAGTGAAGGAAACCACTTTTAAGGAGCAGGTTGGGGAGGAAGGAGGTAGCCAGTGAAAGGAAGTGGAAACAAAAACAAAGAATTAGCATAGAAACTGGGGTGGTATGAGGGAAACCTGGAAAAGAGGAGGATAGTTGGTAGGATGGATGCTGCTGAGAGACCAAGTCAGGGGCAAGTCTGTTTCGTTCCTCCTGGTTTAGCTGGAGGATGAACTAATCAGCCTTATCTCGTGGTAAGTGCCAGCATCATGTCAGTATTTGGGGTTGGGGAGGGCTTTGTTAGTTTTCGACTTAAGATGCTTTCTAGGAACCGTGCAGGGGAGGTAGGTATTTTGTGTGACTGCTACACATATAGGCTCTACGCCTGAGTTTGATCTTGACTTGGAGGTAAATGATTTCACCTTCTCAGAACCTGGTTTCTCATCAGAAACATGGAGATGATCTTGTTATCCTTAGGGTCGTTGTGGGGGTCAAATGAGACAGTGAATGAACATTGGCGCAGGTCTGTCGTGGGGCTGGCAGAGGATCCCATTTTGTGCCAGGACGTTCCAGACACTTGGGTGTGTCAGAGCTTATATACAAACAGTAAATAAATACTGTTTTATATGTATATATCAAGTCACAATCACTTGGGCCAGCTTGCTTGTACTTCTGTATTTCACAGTTGCTACTTGAGAGTTTCGTAAACAAATCTTCATAAAGAGGCAGACTTTGAGCGGCAGCTTGTTGAGGGGGGGCAATTAAAAGGATTTGTTGAAAGTTAATAGAGGACAGAGTTGGCTGTAAACTCTGCCTGTCAGGAATACTTTGTTGATTAAGTGGAGGCTTTGTTGAAAGGCTTGCATGGATCTTAGGTTGACTTCCCAGTGGGTCGTTTACTGTTTTTAACCTTTTCTCCAGCTACCGGTGGCTGCAACGCTTCATTCACGATGTGAGAGAAAATAGAAATGGAAGAGTATAGTTAATGCTAATGAACATTATGATTTCCAAACAGAAATTGGAAAAGATACCATATAAAGAATAAACTTCCACCCTGGCCAGTGTGACTTGGTTGGTTGGGCATCATCCTGCAAAGTAAAAGGTCTTTGGTTCGATTCCTAGCCTGGGCACAAGCCTAGATTGCAGTCCCTGGTTGGGGTGCGTACAAGAGGCAACAGATTGATGCTTCTCTCTCACATGGATGTTTCTCTCCCCTTCTTTCAACCTATCTTCCCCTCTGTTTAAAAAAAAAAAAAAATCGACTCCCTTTTGTTTGTGTTAAGGAAGAAGATTGATTTATTCTGGTGATATTTTATTCCAGTGGCTGGGCATCAGGATTCATGAAATTAAAGAATCAGTGCTTCAGGATAGTGGACATACCCAGCAGGGCTGGAATAGAGCCTGCAGTGCAGAATACCTGTTAATAAGTCATTCATTCAAAAGACAGTTATTAAACTTTGTCCTTATTACCTGGAAACATCTCAGCTGCCATATACTAGAATGTCTGAACATCAGAGTTGAGAATTGCTTACTTAGCTACATTTCAGTTCTGTGATGTCAGAAGTTGTGCATCCTACCTTTTGCTTTCTCCTCCCTGCCTCTCACATTTACAGCTTACTCATTGCATCTTAATTGTTAAACTGTACAAATCATTGCTGTGGGTTCACATTCCAAATGAAAAGAGCAGCACACATTTAGGGAAAGTGATGTATTTTTTTTCTTTCTTTAAAAATTTATTTATTGATTTGAGATGGAGAAGGAGAGAAACACACACATCCATTTGTTCCATCTATCTGTGCACTGACTGGTTGATTTTTGTATGTGCCTTAACCAGGGATCAAATCTGCAACCTTGGCAAATCGACACAACCCTCCAACCAACTGAGCTACCTGGCCAGGGCTATTGTTATTTTTTTCCTTTTTAAATCATTTTTTAAAATTTTTCAATTCCTATTGACAGAGTATTATATTAATTTCAGGTGTAACCTCATGATTAGACATTTGTGTACTTTATGAAGTGATCACTACAAAATTCTTGACTGTATTCCCTGTGCTGTACTTTACATTGCCATGACTCTGTAACTACCAATTTGTACTCTGTAATCCCTTCACCTTTTCTACCCATTCCCAACCCCTCTCCAACCTATCAATCATCAATGTTTTCTCTATCTGTTAGTCTGTGTCTATTCTGCTTGTTTGTTTTTTAGATCCTACATGTAAGTAAAATTACATGGCATTTGTCTTTCTCTGTCTTATGCATGTCATTGAGCACAATACCCTCTAGATCCATCCATGTCGTTGCAAATGGCAGGATTTCATTCTTCCTAATGGGTGGGTCGTAGTCCTTTGTATGTATGCACCACTTCTTTATCCATTCAGCTGTTGATGGACAGTTAGGTTGCTTCCATATAATGCTGCAAAAAATTCCATTTAGTGTTTTGGATTTCTTTGGATAAATACCCAGAAGTGGAATTTCTGGGTCCTTTCTTTGTTACTTATTACAGCCTTTGTTGTAACATCTTTGTCTGGTAAAAATATTGCTTTTTGTTTGTTTCCATTTTCATGAAATATCTTCCATCCCTTTACTTTCATTCTGTGCGTGGTTTTTCCATCTGAATTGAGTCTCTTATACACAGCCTATGTAAGGATCTTCTTCTGTTTTCCATTCAGACGCTATATGTCTTCTGATTGGAGCTTATAATCCATTTGCTTTTTAAATTGTTGATAGAACCCTGGCTGGTGTGGCTCAGTGGATTGAGTGCCAGCTTGTGAACCAAAGGGTCTCTGGTTTGATTCCCAGTCAGGGCACATGTCTGTGTTATGGGCCAGGTCCCCAGTAGGGGCTGCATGATAGGCAACCACACATTGATGTTTTTCACTTTCTCTTTTTCCCTCCCCTCTCTAAAAATAAATAAATGAAATCTTTTAAAAAATTGTTGATGGATAATGAATTTATTGCCATTTTACTCTTTAACCTAGGATATGTTTATTGACTTCAGAGAGAGAAAGAAAAACATCGATCGACTGCCTCATGTACACACCCTGACCAGGGATTGAACCTGCAGCCTTTTGGTGTATGAGATGATGCTCCAGCCACCTGAGCCACCCAGTCAGGGCTATTCATATTTTTTATCTTTTTTAAATCTTTCTTTAACCTTAAAGAAGCCCCTTTAAGCCCTGACCAGTGTGGCTTAGTTGGTTGGGCATCATCCCACAAAGCAAAAGGTCACCAGTTTGATTCCTGGTCAGGGCTCATGCCTGGGTTGTGGGTTTGGTCTCTGGGTGGGACATCTATAAGAGACAACCAATGATATTTCTCTCCCTTTCTTTTTTCCTCCCTTTCCTTCTCTCTAAAAGGATAAAATCTTGTAAAAACAAGAAAACCTTTTAACACTTCCTTTTTTGTGTGGTTTTATAACTTTATTAGAAAATCAGCAGTTGTCATGCACATTACATTAACTGTTTGTAGACTTTTGAAAGTGGTGACAGATACATAGGTGACCAACATGCAGACCTTGTTTGGTGAATCTTCATCCTCAATTATCTTTCTGGACAATTGCACCTGGATACAGTATGGGACATTCCTTATTCCTTTGGTCCAGACAGCATTGTTGAGCCTGGTGTCATTGTGCACACCTGGAGTTCCCATCTCCACCATGGCAAATTTCTGGATCTTTCTGAGTGCCCGAGGGGCACACTTCTTGAAACCCACTCCATGAGTGTGCTTGTGAATATCGATGGTGTATTTCTCTGGTAACTGCCTCATTGGTGGAGTGGCCCTTCTTTTCTTCACCACCCTTTTTTGTTGGAGCCATTATGTCCAGCCCAAGTTGGAAAGAAAGCCCTTTAACATTTCTTGTAATGGTTTGGTTGTGATGAACTCCTTTTAGTTTTTTTTTTTTTTTTTTTTTTTTTTTTTTTTTTTTTTTTTTTAATCTGGGAAGCTCATTATTTGTCCTTTGATTGTAAATGATAGCTTTTCTGGGGTAAAATAATCTTGATTATAGGTTCTTGCTTTTTACCACTTTGAATATTTTGTGTCAGTACCTTCTGGCCTGAACTTCTTGTTGAGAAATCAGCTCACAGTCTTATGGGACTTGTCTTGTAGGTCTTCAGTAACTGACTGCTTTTTCTCTAGCTGCTTTTAAGATTCACTCTTTGTCTTTAACCTTTGGCATTTTAATTATAATGTGTCTTGGTTTGGGCCTCTCTGGGTTCATCTTGCTTGGGACTCTGCTTCCTGGTACCCTCATGATGCAAATGCTGGTACGCTTGAAGTTGTCCCAGAGGGCCCCCTGCACCCCCCGCCCCTTTTGCTCTTTGGTTGGGTGTTTTCTGCTTTCTTACCTTCCAAATTCTAGATTTAATTCTCTACATCATCTGCTCTACTATTGATTCCCTGTTTTGTACTCCTCATTTTTGATTGGTTCTTTATGCTTTTTATCTCCATTTTTATGTATCCCATCTCTTACTTGAAGTTCTCACTAAGTTCCTTTACTCTTCCCCTAATTTCATTGAGCATCCTTATAGTCAGTGTTTTGAACTGTGTGCATCAAGAACTAAACAAAATAGAGATAAGCACTCTACCAGATGGTAGAGTGCTTATCTCTATTTTGTTTATTTCTTTTTCTGGAGTTTTGTTCTTTTCTTTCATTTGGGACATGTTTCTTTAACTCTTCATTTTGGCTGTCTCCCTGTGTTTGTTTCTGTGTATTAGGTAGAGCTGAAATAGCTTCTGGTCTTGGTAGAGCGGCCTTACGTAGTAGGTGTCTTGTGGGGCCCAGTCATCTGAAGGGAATTTCAGGTGTGCTGCCCTGTGTGGACTACAGCTGCCAGGACTGGCATGATCACTATGGAGAATCTTCAGTTCCAAGGGCCAACCCCATGGAGCAGGACTCACTTCAGTGGGGCTCTGGTGCCCACTGAGTCTGCCCCTTAAGTATGTTGTTTGTGGGGTGGTTGGGTGGTGCCTTGGCATAGTCTGAAGCTGTCTACCAGTGCACTGGCTCTGGGGCTTCCCAGGAGTTACACGTCAAGGTCAGCAACAGGCACTCGCTGACCTGGCATGAACTACAAAGCAATCTGCAGAAGGCTACTACTTGTGTTGGGCTTAAAGGTACCCATTAGAGGCCAAGCTGTGAACTGAGGCTGGTCGATGCTAGTGGTGGGACTGGTGTGGCTTAGCACGAAGTACAGTTGCACACCAAGGCTAGATGCTCTTTTTTCTTTTCTTTTTATAATATAGTTTATTGATTATGCCATTACAGTTGTCCTGTTTCCCCCCTTCACTCCCCTCCACCCTGCACACCCTCTCCCACCCACATTCCCCCCCTTTAGCTCATGTCCATGTGTTATAAGTTCTTTAGCTTCTACATTTCCCACACTGTTCTTGCCTTCACCCTATTTTCTACCTACCATCTATGCTACTTATTTTCTGTACCTTTCCCCCTCTCTCTTCCTCCCACTCCCCTGTTGCTGACCCTCCATGTGATCTCCATTTCTGTGGTTCTCTTCTTGTTCTACTTGTTTGCTTAGTTTGCTTTTCTTTTTGTTTTAGGTGTGGTTGTTAATAATTGTGAGTTTGCTGTCATTTTACTATACATGTCTTTTATCATCTTTTTCTTAGATAAGTCCCCTCAACATTTCATATAATAAGGGCTTGGTGATGGTGAACTCCTTTAACTTGACTGTGTCTGAAAAGCACTTGATCTGCCCTTCCATTCTAAATGAAAACTTTGCTGGATAAAGCAATTTTGGATGTAGGTCCTTGCATTTCATGACTTGTAATACTTCTTTCCAGCCCCTTGTTGCCTACAAGGTCTCTCTTGAGAAATCAGGTGACAGTCTGATGGGAAGTCCTTTGTATGTAGCTGTCTTTTTATCTCTTGCTGCTTCTAGGATTCTCTCCTTATTTTTAATCTTGGCTAATGTAATCATGATGTGCCTTGGTGTGTCCCTCCTTAGGTCCACCTTCTTTGGGACTCTCTGAGTTTCCTGGACTTCCTGGAAGTCTATTTCCTTTGCCAGATTGGTGAAGTTCTCCTTTATTATTTGTTCAAATAAGTTTTCCACTTGTTGCTCTTCCTCTTCCCCTTCTGGTACCCCTGTAATTTGGATGTTGGGACATTTAAAGATGTCCTGGAGGTTCCTAAGCCTCTCCTCATTTGTTTGAATTCTTGTTTCTTCATTCTTTTCTGTTTGGTTGTTTCTTTCTTCCTTCTGGTCCACTCCATTGATTTGAGTCCCAGTTTTCCTCCCATCTCTATTGGTTCCCTATACATTTTCCTTCATTACATTTATTGTAGCCTTCATTTGTTCATCTAATTTGCGACCAAATTCAACCAATTCTGTGAGCATCCTGATTACCAGTGGTTTGAACTGTGCATCTCATAGGTTGGCTATCTCCTCGTCTCTTGGATGTGTTTTTTTCTGGAGGTTTGATCTGTTCTTTTGTTTGGGTCATTTATTTATTTATTTGTCTTGAGGCGCCTGTTATTTAGAGAGGGGCGGAGCCTTGGATATTCACCAGGGCAGGTCGGCCCAGTTGCTGGTTTGTGATGCTGTATATGGGGCAGAGGTCAGAGAGCTTGCTCCGCTCTCTGCTGGATTTCAGTCACTTCCGCTGCTTCCCCCAAGCAAACTGTGCCCTTCTGGTGCTGTTTCCTGTGTGGGTGGGTTTGTGTACATTTTAGGACCCTGTGGGTCTCTCCAACGAACTCTCCTGTGAAGCTGGGAGTCTCTCCCGGCACCTCAACCCCCACAAGTGTTTTCAGTCGGTGTTTTGAGGCTTTATTTCCTGGCACTGGAACCCTGGGTTGCACAGTCTTTCTCACTCACCAGTTTCGCCAGGTGTATCTGTGTGCAAATGTGGGACTGCCTGGTCCATCAGCTGCCCTGTGAGCTGCACCCCTCCACAATCCGCTCCCTTGCTGGGTCTGCCGGCTGCCGCCTTGCGGCGCCTGGGGTTAGCCAGCTGCCGCTTTGACACAAGTCCTCTCCACCCACCCACTCTGCCCCTCCTACCGCTCTGGATGAATGTTTCTTTAACTCCTTGGTTGTTGGACTTCCATACAGTTCGATTTTGTCAGTACTGATTTTGTTGTTGTTGTTGTTTCTAAATTTTTGTTGTCCTTATTTTGGTTGTGCAAGGAGACAGTGTGCGTACCACCTCCATCTTGGCCAGAAGTCCTAGATGCTTCTTGTTTGAGATACTTTAGGAAAGTCTGCAGCATGAGTGAAGAGAAACCATTCATATAGAGAAGTTGCTGGAAACGGCTTGAGTGGGCCTGCAATATGGGTGGGGCAGGATCTCAGGGAGTCTCTAGGGCAAGGAGAACAGTGTGAGCCAGTTTGATACAGATCCAGATAGGGTGCCTACCTGTTGGCTCTGTCAGGGGAGGACTCAGCAAGGGAACAGTGGTCTTTGCCAGCACTTAGGTTTATGACGAAGCTGCCCCTCCAGCCCTTTCCCTCATGTCAGACAATACAGTTCATCTCCATATATCCCTGGCATCTCTTTTGAGTTGCTGCACAGTGGTGGACCTCAAAGTTAGTTCAAGTAAGTCCATGCACAGGCCCTTTAAGAGGAATGCCTGGGACTCTAGAAGCTCTTTATCCACCCACACACAATTAGAGAAAGTCATGTATTTTTAAAGGAAATGATGTTGTGTGTTAGATCAGTGATCTGAGCCTCCTGCAGCCCCCTACTTTCCTACTTGCTCTTTTAGGAAAAAATGACAACATTCAAGTAGTAGACATTTTAGCTATGTCTTCCTTGTCTGCTGTAAATAAGTTTTTGGAAAACTTTTATAGTTCTGTAATAATTTTCAGTGTGCAAGTCTTACACCTCTTTGGTTAAATTTATTCCTAAACCTTGTGTTCTTAAAAATTATTCTTAGAGCAAGGGGAAGAAAGAAATGGAGAGAAACATCAATGTGTGAGAGAAACATAGATCAGCTGCCTCTCTCACATGTATGGATGGACTGTGACTGACCTGGAACCCAGGCAGGTTCCCTGACCAGGAATCTAACTGGCCACCTTTTGCTTTGTGGGACGATGCTCACCCCACTGAGCTACACCTGTTAGGGCTGTATTCTTTTTGATGGCTGTTGTAAATGGTGCAGTTTTTTAAATTTCCTTTTCAGATTGTATATTGATAGTATTGGGTTGGTCAAAAAGATCTTTTTTTTTTCCTGTATGATGTCTCTAGGATAGTGCTTAGTTGTCTTCCATTTTCGTTCGAAACAGTTTTGTTAGATTGTATTGTGACAGGTGTCATATCAGTGTACATTAAAAAAAAACCCAAATTGGTGAATTTTTGTGCAGCCATTTTAATAATGAAGATGAAAGAAGATGCCCAACATTTTTGGAGTATTATGCTTTATTATTTCAAGAAAGGTAAAAATGCAACTGAAATGGAAAAAAAGATTTGTGCAGAGAGTGAGTGGAGAAGGTGCTGTGGTGAACAGAACATGTCAAAAATGGTTTGCAAATTCTTGGTACTATTGATATTTTGTCCATATAATTCTTTGCTGTGAGACTCTCTTATGCATTGCAAGATGTTTAATAGCACCCCTGGCCTCTACCCAGTAGACGCTGAGAGTGGGAGGTGGCCGACATACTCAGAATATCCAAGTAAATAAAGTTATTGGTGAAAATAAAAAATGTGTCTTTTATTTTACAGAATAAATAAATGGATTTCTTTGCCACCCCAAATGTACAAATACAACTGACTTTTTGTATATTGATCTTGTATTCTGCAGACTGCTGTGTTACACTCGTGTATTAGTTGTTTTTTTAATTATATTTTATTGATTATGCTATTACAGTTGTCCCATTTCCCCCCTTCATTACCCTCCACCCTGCACACTCCCTCCCACTCACATTCCCCCCTTTAGTTCATGCCCATGTGTCATAAGTTCTTTAGCTTCTACATTTCCCACACTATTCTTGCCCTCCCCCTATTTTCTACCTACCATCTATGCTACTTGGTCTATGTACCATGTCCCCCTTTCTCCTCTTCCCATTCCCCTATTGCTAACCCTCCATGTGATCTCCATTTCTGTGTTTCTGCTCCTGTTGTAGTGGTTTGCTTAGTTGGCTTTTGTTATAGGTCTGGTTGTTAATACCTGTGAGTTTGCTGTCTTTTTACTGCTCATATTTTTTATCTTCTTTTCCTTAGATAAGTCCCTTTAACATTTCCTATAATAAGGGCTTGGTGATCATGAACTCCTTTAAGTTGACCTTATCTGGGATGCACTTTATCTTCCCTTCCATTCTAAATGACAGTTTTGCTGGATAGAGCAATCTTGGATGTAGGTCTTTGATTTTCATGACTTGGAATACCTCTTTCCAGCCTCTTCTTGCCTGTAAGGTCTCTTTTGAGAAATCAGCTGACAGTCTGATGGGAACTCCTTTGTAGGTGACTGTGCCCTTATCCCTTGCTGCTTCTAGAATTCTCTCCCTCATTTTAATCTTGCCTAATCTAATGATGATGTGCCTTGGTGTGTTCCTCCTCCGGTCCAACTTCTTTGGGACTCTGAGCTTCCTGGACTTCCTGGAAGACTATTTCCTTTGCCAGTTTGGGGAAGTTCTCCTTTATTATTTGTTCACATAAGTTTTCCACTTGTTGCTCTTCTTCTTCCCCTTCTGGTGCTCCTATGATTCGGATGTTGGAACGTTTAAAGATGTCCTTTAGGTTGCTAAGCCTCTCCTCATTTTTTTGGAATTCTTGTTTGTTCCTTGTTTTTTGTTTGGTTGTTTCTTTCTTCCTTCTGGTCCACTCAATTGATTTGAGTAACAGTTTTCCTCCCATCTCTGTTGGTTCCCCATGCATTTTTCTTCATTTCAGTTATTGTAGCCTTCATTTTTTCATCTAATTTGTGAGCAAAATCAACCAATTCTGTAAGCATCCTGATCACCAGGGTTTTGAATTGTTCATCTGATAGGTTGGCAATCTCTTCATCGCTTAGATAAATTGGCTCTGGGGCTTTGATTTGTTCTCCGGTTTCAGCCATTTTCATTTCTGGTGTTTTTTTTTTTCGTTGTTGTTTTGTTTTGTTTTGTTTTGTTTTGTTTTGTTTTTTGGTCTAATCGTGGCTGTTACGTAGTGAGGGGTGGAGCCTCATGTGTTCCCCAGGGCTGGACAGCCCAGTCGCTGGGTAGTGACGCTGTATGTGGGGGCGGGGTCTGAGAGGAGACAATGGTGCTTGCTTTGCTCACTCTCGGATTCCAGTCCCTTTCACTGCTTCCCGTTTGCCTGGATTATCTGCAGGTAAATGTGGGACCACCCGGTCAGCCATCTGTCTTGTGCGGCCTCACTGGTTCCGCACAGTTGCCACCCCGTGCCCGAGGTCTGCTAGTTGCTGCCTGTGCATCTGGGGGCTGCCAGCCGCTGCTGCCTGGGTGCCCGGTCAGCGCCTCTGCTTTTTCCTGCCGCGACTCCACCCCTCTTACCGGTCTGGATGAATCGTTGTTGGACTTCCAAACAGTTTGATTTTCTGAGTTCTGGTTGTTTTCTTGTTTCTAAATCTTTGTGGTCCTTAATTTTAGTTGTGAGAAGAGGCACAGTGTGTCTGCCTATGCCTCCATCTTGGCCGGAAGTCGTGTATTCTAATAAGTTTGTGAAGAGTCTTTAGGGTTTCACATGCTTTTTTATTTTTAAAAAGATTTTATTTATTTATTTTTGTTTTTAGAGAGGAGAAGGGAGGGAGAAAGAGAGAGAGAGAAACATCAGTGTGTGGTTGCCTCTCACATGGCCCCTACTGGGAACCTGACTGGCAACCCAGGCATGTGTCCTGACTGAGAATCGAACTGGCAACCCTTTGGTTCACAGCCCATGTTCAGTCCACTCAGCTACGCCAGCCAGGGCTCACATCCTTTTTTAAAGGTGATATTTCTAGCTGGACAAGTAGCTTATGGTAGTTTTGCCATGTATAATGCTCACCTTTTTGCCCAAATCTTTGAGGGACACATAAGGACACACATTAAATATGGGTCGTAAATTTCCATGTATAATGCAAATTAGCACTAAAACATATGTGTGTGCATTACACACAGCAAAATACATTAGTTCAAGCTTTAGTTGTGTTCTACTGATGGGTAGGTTTTGATTTCCTGATTGTGTCTCTGTGTGGATGGTGTCATTTATTAAGTCTTGCCTTGCGTTTTCAAAGGGAGGGAATGTAGGGCATTAGCAGTGAATTTTGTGAGTAAGACTTGGTAGAATGAATACAGTATTTTCATGGAGCTGTATGATTCTGAGTTCAGGCTGATACCCAGTGTCCTGTAGTCTTTGCTCCTTGGATTGTACATTTTGTAGAAATAAAACAGATGGGTGCTGTCAGAGGTTGCAAATAAGTAAGCAGTTGTTCTGTAAGCACTATACAGTAATGAAGTGAAGTAGCCTAGCACTGATTTCTGCTACTTGTGTATTTCCAGTGTCTATGATCCAATCGTAAAAACATGAGGCCAACAGTGCACACTGGAGATGGACAGATCACAGCATGCATATCTGTGTGTGTCTGTCTGTCTGTCTATCTGTCTGTCTAGCTGTCTATCGAGTTTGTATTTAGAGCTTGATGCTGAGTTGGAATTCTGTGGGTTTTGCTAAGAGCTGGAGATATTTGTAATTTGTTTCCTGATTTAGAGCCCAGGAAAAGCCTTTTTATGCCAGTTAATGTAGATTTCAAGTATGTGTGATGTCTAAAAAACTGTTCCTTATTGTGGATTATTATACTGAAGGTGAGTTAGGGAGTAAGAAAGCTTGTAAACCTAAGAGTGATGGATTTATTTACTGGTTGAAAGTCAGTGCTGGTTAATATTTTACGGAGTCTGGACACTGAATTGGGTATTTCTTTTGTTAAGCAGGGACCTGTTTTCATAGTCTGCTCCCAGTCACTTTCTCCCAGTTTCATTTCATGTTTTTATCCTTGTAATATTCAGCAATTTCCAGTTGTGTTCTACAGTTTCCCTTTTTACTTTTTTTCTTTGTAGCTATGCATCTGTGTATTTTTTTCATGATACCATAGTATAATTTCTCTTTTCTTAGTTGGTAGTATTATTGTGTTCATATGGCAAGTCTATAGTGCTCACTTGATTTATTAGATTTCTTGTATATAGGAAGTTAAGGGGCTTCTAAATAAAATTTTTTATAGTTATTTTGCAAGATTATATATTGTGTCATTTGCTCTTTCTGGATATTACACTTTTGGTTTACCTTCGAATTGTTGAAATTGCTACTTTTAATTTTAAAATATTTGATGAACAAAAATACAGTTTTCAGGTTTCTGTATACTCTAAATTCTTTCTTATGAATTTATAGAACTAGCTTATTTTAGGTAATCACAAAATGGAAGAGTGACCAGTTTAAAATTTAGGGAGTAAGGATCAGTTTAGCTTTCAAGTGCTGTGGTCCTTGCTTTGTTTTCCTCTTCACTCCCTGTCAGGGCATTAAAGGGAGTGAGAGAGGTATGCAGCCTCTTTCAATGTTGGCATTTTGGAAGACTGTGGTTAGTATATCACGTCAGCTGCAGTTACTATGGTATAAATATAAGAACCAGTTCTTTATCCCCTGTGTTCCAACCAACCCTGCCTTACCAATGTCGTTGAAACTTCTGGGTGTGCTTGCCAGTTGGTGTCTACCTCCTACCCCCTAAGAGGAAGCATATTTTGAATTTTGTATTTCATGATTATTTACTTTTCATTGGCAGTTTACTGCATACATATTAAATCCAATATATTAAGTTTCATGGGCTTTTGAAAGTCACAGATATGTTCAATATACTCCTCCAAGACCTTTTTTTTCATTCACTGTTGTGGTGTTTGAGATTATGTTAATATAAGTAGTTCCAGTTTAGTAATTGGTAAAGAGATTGTTTACCTGTGAACTGCTTCTGTAAGGAATGAATTGGAAGGAGCCTCTGCTTCATGAACTTTAGCACTGTGTGCCTGCCCCAGTATCCAGCCAACCCCACAGGCAACATTTCTTAATCACATTTACAAAATGTTCAGACTCTCTTAGGGTCGCCCTGATCTTTCTGCTTCTCCTGAGTTGTGTAGAAGGAACTCAAACATGTGGTAGGAGGCCGGAATCACGTTTCTGAACTGGAGTCACCTGAAGCAATAGGGTCTGAATTAGGTCCATTTTCTTTGAGAATAGATCCCTTAGTAGATTGAGGGAGAGATTAGGTACAGTAGGGTAGGTTAAGGGTTGTCAGGAATGTCCTGCTGTGAGGGACCTGTGAGCAGACTGAAAGTGGAAGAGAGAATGTGGGCAGTGTTGTTGAGGTGGAGGGGAACGTCTCCAGTCAGAGGCCTTATAAAACAGGGAGTTGAGGGAAGTGTTGAGGCAGGACCTACGGGGCTGTGGGAGGGAGAGAGGTCAGCCCCGAGGATTTTGTGAGCCAAAGGGAGAATTCTGCTTTATTCTGAGTGTGAGTGGAAGTCTGCAGGGGATGCAAAATGAACAACTTTGGCAAAGGCTTTAATAATTGTCAGAGTTCTGTCAAACTGTGTAAGGAGAACAATCTGTGAGTGGTCCCTCCAAGGGCCCCAGTCCTAAGGTCCCATCTCTGGGGAGAAAGACACTTGAGTGTTCTTTCTTCAACATGTCCTTTCCCGCAGTGCTTTCTAGGAAAAACTACTGAGAACAAAGATTTCCATTGGAATAGTGTCCTAAAACAAATAATCAGGTGTGAGCCTCTGTCCTGGGCTTCACTCTCTCTTTATAACCCAAAGTCAGACAAATATCTTAAGAACTTTTTACTTGTCCGGTGTTAAGTGAAATGAAACAAGATAAGTGGTTGGTCCAAATGGAGAGAGACAAATTTTAAGCAGACCTGAAGTGGAAATTATTATTTACATAAAATATTTTTATTCTCTTGTTTCAGAATATATACCACATTGCTCTGGACACGCCTCTGTTGGATTTAATATACAGTCCTTATCAACATCGACTTTCAGCTATGGAATCGGTAAATACTTTATTGTATTGCTTTTCATCAGTTTGCATGTGTTTATTTTCACTGGTTTGTAGAAAGAAGTATCAAAATAAGTGTTAAGCCTGCAAGTTGGTTTTCTTGGGTTTGGTAGAGTTTTGGCTAAGTGTTTTCGAATTTTGCTCTGGATCTCACTTAGATGAGAGTATTTTCAGAGGTAGTGGTAGTGAGTTGTGTGGAGTTAAGAAACAGCATTCCTGGTGTCCTAGTGAGGAATTCTGCAGAAGAATTAAACAGGGTAGTAGCTGAGCCTGAAGGAAGTTTGCTTCTTCTCAACTTCCTTTACCTTAATTGTATCATCCCCAAGTAGTCTGGAGGCTCCTGGGATTTTGTGCTCCATCACTGTGTTTGTTAGTCTTGTGCTCTCTGCATCTTGCATTAACACTTTGCATGAATGACAGCTTCTCTAGTCTGAAAATTGTTGCTTCTCTTCTGGGAGAAGCAGAGGCCTGGCTGCCTCTGGTCTGGTGTCCTGTGTATCTGCTGCTACACAGTAGCTGCTGGTAGTCTTGGTAGCTTCTCTACGGTATTCTGAGAAGTTTGAGGGTGTGTGTGTGGGGGCAGGGGTCAGTGGGTAAGGCATAGGATTTTTTTTGCTAGGTTGCCCAGACTCCTTGTCTCCTAGGAGTTACTGGCAATTTTGGGGGGATGAGGGGAAGCTGTTTCTTTAGAGACTCTGGTCTTCAATCTGACCCAGCACCTGCTTACCCTGACTCGAAGCCCTTCCTTGGGAGATGCATCACATTGGCACACACTTTTTCTCTGTTATGTTGATTGGTAACATTTGGAAAGAGAAGTCTTCACTCATTTCGGTTTTTTTATGCCATTGCCACTTCATATAGTGTTTTTAAGCACACAGTCCTAAAGTGTATTATCAATCTTGTATTGTTGTTCCTAACAGACATGAAGGAAATCTTTCCTGATACTTTGTTGGCAAGTGTTCTTAATCTAATAGAATCTGTCCTTTATTTTAGCCATCCGTGAATGAGGCCACTTTGAAATGAACCTGGCTGTTCCTTTTGACTTGACTGACATATATTTTTTAAGAGATTTTGTTTATTTAATTTTAGAGAGGGAATGGGAGGGAGAAAGAGAGGAAGAAAAACGTTGATGTTTGAGAAAAATATCAATTGGTTGCCTCTTGCACATACCTCAACCAAGGACCCCAATGTGCCCTGACTGAGATCTTCAGTTTGTGAGACGATGCTCAACCCACTGAGCCATACTAGTAAGAGCCTGAAGTATTTTTTTTGGAAATGGGGATAAGGTTTGATGGGAAAGATACTTAGATATCTCTGACATTAGGCCTTAGAATTGTCTCCTCTTAATCTGCAGAATGATTAGCAGTTAGAAGAAGCCTAGAAATTGGGGGTGTTGATGGCCAGGTGGGATGGCAATGGGCTTTGTGACACCCTGAGAATGCTTCTCAGGCATTCCCAGAATGTGCACATGGTCTCAGCTTGGTTGTCATAGGTTACAGGGGCAGCCTTTGAGAGACTAGGTCTCTTGAAGAGACCCATACCTGGAGGCTGAACTCTGTCTTTTATTGGAAACTATAATATTGTCCTTAATTTGTGACAAAGAAAAACAAAATGCTGTTTAAATTAGGTTTTTAATAAGTATTTGGCGATTCCTGATTAAAAGAAAACAAGTTGTCAGCAACTTTTTGCTGACAGATTCTTGGGTTGCCCTAATTGGTCTAGTGGATTAAGAATAGTGGCTGTGGTAATGTTTAAAATTTTGTGACATTTGAAGGACTGGCTTTTTTGACTATACCACAGTAATAGTTCAAGGTGTCTAATGCCATTTATCACTTTAGTGAATCATAAATATTCAGTTAATAAAAAATCAGTGTTTGGATTGAATAAAGATAAAGGTTCTTACTGACATGAGGTGCTGGTGTGACTGCGTAATAAAGGGGTGTCAAACTCATTTTCACCAGGGGCCATATCAGCCTCATAGTTGCCTTCAAAGGGCCAAATGTAATTTTAGGACTGTATAAATATAACTACTCCTTATAACTACTCCTTAACAGTTAAGTGAGAGCTCAGCACTGCTGCTGAGTAGAAACAGGGTGCCGGACTGGATAAAACAAGGTGGATGGCTGTATTCTGCTCATGGGCCTTGTGTTTGCCACCTAGCAGATGGATCTCCTCTTGGGTCACTGACCCTAATGTGTGAGAGAAGGGGCCAAGGGTTAGGGGCTGTAGCAGTATGAGTGGCTTACGGAGACTTACCCTCTGGACTTTAAAAAATAATTTTTCAGTCTCTCTGATTTTTATTTTTATACATCACTATTTTTACTTTTTTATTTTGACTATTTAAGGTAGACTACGAGTCATTTAGATCAAATTAATATCACTTTTTTGATGGGTAGTCTTGTTAAATCTCCTTTATTGATTTTTGGGTGGATTCTGTGTTGGCCCTGCTCTGAGATATTCCAGGTGTGGCTGTGGTTGTTAACAGGGGTCTGTGGTGATTGGTACTAGGTTTCTGACCTGGGCCTGTGCCTTGAATATTTTGAGCCTTGGTTCCTCCCCTGCTAAGTAGCAATGGTGATACCCATTTAAAAGGCTTCTTTAAAGATTGTGACACTGTTTATGGAAATATAGCTCCATGAAAATATGAACTTTAGCTCTGGCTAGTGTGGCTCAGAGGGCTGGGTGCCGCCGGCCTGCGAACCGAGGGGTTGCCAGTTCAATTCCCAGTCAGGGCACATGCCTGGATTGTGGACCAGGCCCTCAGTTGGGGGCATGTGAGAGGCAACCAACTGATTGATGTATCTCTTGCACATCGATGTTTCTCTCCCTCTCTTCCTCCCTCCTTTCCTCTCTGTCTAAAAATAAATAAATGGAATCTTTAAAAACAAATAAATAACTGGAAAATATAAACTTTAAAATAATTGGATTTAGTTGTTTTATTTTTAAACTCTAGCATAAAACTAGTTTCACTAGTTTCAGTTGACAGCTGGTGTAATTCTTACTTTGTTAACATCTTTCTTGGTAAAGGAGAAGGGTCAGGGCCTTTTCAGAGAAGTGATGAGATAGAAATGGCTCTTGATAACACACAATTCACCATGTGTAGACAAGTGTAGATATGAGAGTCAGAGTGAGTGAGGCTGGGCTGTTGGTGAGAATTGTTCTCTAGCACTGACTGACCTAGGTGGCACATGACTGTTCCATTTACACTTACTGTAAATCAGGAATTTCAAATTATGTTTACAAAAAACAAAGGGGTTTCTTAAGCTGACATGTTATAATAATAATAAAGGTAGTATTATTTTTATGAAGAGAGGCTTAGATTTAATGATTAATGTTTTTAATTAAATACCTCTATGTAAAAGAGAAAAGTGATCACTTTTTGACTTGATGAAACACTGAACTTGCAGGGCAGGTGGAAGAGTAATGTGCATTGTCTCTCTCAGTATCCCTGCATGTGATGCTGAGCCCGTGCACTCTGAACTGGTTGTGCTCATTATAGAGAGGGGTGCACTGCTGATGCTAGACCCTGTATCCCAGCGAGCTTGAGGAGGTCTTGATGGCAACAGAACCAAGTCCTGCATGAGCAGCAAGGTTAGAAGGGGAAAAGGAGTGGGAGGTTGTTCCAGTCCTTGGTACCCCTTCTGACAGAGAATGCCTTGCCATCTGGTATTGAAGCAGAGAGAGAAGCTTCCCCTAGGCAGGCCTCTATTGTATGGGTAGGACTGATTCTTCCCACCCCTGGTACTACTTGGCCGCTAGATGCCTTCCTGGTCAGGCTATATGCAGTTGCTGTGTCCTAGGTAGCTGGCTGAGTTGGATTGCACGTTGTAAGGAATGTGTATGTCCTCATGCTAATTCATTTGCCTTTTTAAGGACTTAAAAATAGATAAAGCACACTTTGTTTCATTATCAAAGAGATATGTGTAGCTAATTACGCCAATATAACATACTGAATTTTTGAGTATAGTGAATTGTTATTGTATTTTAGGGTTCTAGGGGATATTCTCTGGCTATGGTCTTTTAAATTGCATGCATTGTATAGAATATTAGATATCATTTAAATTAGATTTCATTAAATGCATCTTGTTTGTTAATATAAAAATTGACAATTGCATTCAAACACTTTTCCCCAGAAACTCTTGTTCCCTCAGCTCAGTCCTTATAGAGCTTTGGTCCTAGAGAGGGAAGATGGCGGCATGCTATAGCGGAGGGAGCAGATTCCACTACCCCCTACACGCAGGAGAAAAACCTAGCTGATCTACGGAGGAACAGAGCAAACAGCCAACAGAACTTTGGTCCTCTTATTCTAAGATACTTGAATTGGGGAGAGGATTTGGAAAATAGGCAGGTCAGAGCAGAAGGGGAACCTCATCCCAGCAGTGGGTAAGTGCTATGAATTCTGGCTGCAGGGTTTTCTTTCCCACTACTTGTTTCTAGCTGGATTGAGCCTCTGGGCTCTGTGACCCCAACTGCTTGGGGAAGAAAGACATACCTACTTAGGACAGAGAAGAGTTTGTTGGCTTTTTGTAATCCCTCATTTGTTGGTTATAATCTTGTTCTTATTTTTCTTTCATTGTTCACCATAGGGACTCTCATGGAACCATCACATTTTAAAGCTAGCCGGAGGTATTTCTTCTATTTTTTATCTTTGAAGGTGAAGAGATTTGCCTGTGTCCTGACTTAGAGTAGATGCTCCACACAAGTTCTTTTAAAACTGAGCTGACTTTAACTGCTGGAACAACAGCTAAGACACATTTCCTTCCTGTGATTCCTTGCTGAATGTAACTCAGGTAGGGTGGGCTCTGTGCAGCTTGAAAATGTTTGCTGCAGGAGTTCCATATGCAGTTCACTTGATCTTAGTGGGAAGAAGGTCACAGGAGGAAGGCTGGTGGTTGGCCAAGACAGCCCAGAGGTGCCATGTCTGGTGGTTGGCCAAGATAGCCCAGAGGTGCCTTCATGATGGGATTGCTGAGAATCCTAGTCTTTTCTCCACTCTAGACTAGGTATCTTGATTGTTATTTTTATTACCTTGTGGGAGAAAGGATTTAGGATATTCTTAATGTCCAAAAAAAAAAAAAGGAAGTGGTGATGGGGTCTGTAGTGTACACTATTCTGAATGCTCTTTGGTACAGCCAGGTCAATCTGTACCATCTTAGTTGCCACAGAAGTTCCCCCCAGCTGTGTGAGGTGTATTAAAGATAAGACAGAGTTCTGGCCAGGGTAGCAAGTCTGAAAGGGAGACAGCAGAATAATGATCCAGTTCCCAGGCCTGTGATTATACCAGCCAGTGCCAGAGGTTGGGGAGGGCAGGTGACTCTGGATGTGTGCACACATTGGCCATAGTGAGAGCATGGAGTCCTGAACCTTGGGCCAGGTGACTGCTGCCCTTCCTCTGTATCTTACTCTAAGGAAACCAGGTGTTGGAGACTGGGTAGCCAGAACATGTTGACTTTGGCAGTGGTAGCTGCCAGGTCTTGGCTCACAGTGTGACGTAGTATGTAAGGCTCTGCTTAGAAACACACATGCACACACATGTGCACACACACATTTTCTTTCTCAACACTGGCCTCTCCATGTTTTCCTTTATAGCTCTGCTTCTTCCTTTCCTGCTTTCTTTTTAAGGTCAGAGTCCCTGCCTTGCGCCTTGTTTGAAGCTACTGTGGGCTCAGTGTGCTCTTTGCCTGAGCAGCAATAGAAAAATAGGTAAAGAGGGGAAATGAGAAGGGTTCTTTGGAAATCAAATGACACTTTTCTTTAAAAGCTTTTGGCTTTGTTGATCTTTTATTAATGAATAGTAACTTTATTAGAAAAAATAAGCTTCCAGGCTCATGTCCACATCTGAGAAAGGTAGCAGCTACAGTCTGGATCCTGGGTATTTTTGGAATGCAGGAAAGCAGAGAGCTAGAGGGCAGTGTTTTCCCTCACTGCCTGCTCTCTGTGGGAGCAGATGCTTGGTTGATGGTGACCTCAGCTTCGTGGTGCATCTTACATCTGGTATGTGGGCTGGAGACTCCCACCACCATCTTTTATGAGTCTTCTCCTTTGTTTCCTTCATCTCCTGGATGTGGTCAGAATCTAAACTTGTTCATTTTTTGTTACTGGAAACCAGCATTCTAAACATTGCATCCTAGTAGCTGATCCAGTACCACCTTAAAGACAGATGACCTCATGAGAATATCACATGATGATCAGGAAACCATACCCACATGACTAGGTTTAATGATCTGCCCATCTTATATTAAATTCTGCCCTATAGCAGAATAGCAAACAATGTTACAAAGTTAGACTGAAATTGATAATTGAACTGAAAGATGACAGTTTAGATATAACCATATTTTATTAAACCCTACGCAATCCAAGGGCATTTTAGCATGGTGATACCGTATTTTAAACTTCAGTGTTATAATTAAAACTTGCATTAGCATAAAAACCAATTTTCCTGTTATTTTGAAAAGTTTACTGTCTTACCTCCTACCATATATCTCTACTCCCGTGTATTTTCCATGTGGCACTGGTCAGAGCAGTACAGAGGATCCATAGGAACACTGGCTGTAGCATCTGGAGAAAAATGAAGATAAAGTATTGATAGGTAGGTCTCTAACAGTTGTTTGTGAATTGGATACTGGAGCTTGTCAACTTGGGCTTTATTGTATCCCACAGACTGGTCTAATACTACAACCTCATAGACAATCTTTGAGCCTTTGAGTTTTATGGAGAAAAACTGGGGATAGACAAAGATTTGCCACCTAACCTGGGGTGGCACAGCTGGAGAAATCCTATTTTGAGCGAATGTTTATGTGTTTTTTGTTTTTCTCTGATTTATTTCACTTTGCATAATGCCCTGTAGGTCCATCCATGTTGTTGCAAGTGGTAAGATTTCATTCTGTTTTATGGCCAAGTAATATTCCATTTATATATGTATCACAACTTTTTTTATCCACTCATCTGTTGATAGGCCCTGGGTCTTTTTCCATACCTTGGCTATTACAAATAATGCTGCAGTGAACATAGAGCTGCTATCTCTTTTTGAATTAGTGTCGGATTTCTTCAGATATAAACCCAGAAGTGGAATCATTGGGTCATAAGACAGTTCCATTTTTAATTTTTAAGGACTCTCTATACTGTTTTCCATAGTGGCTACACCAGTCTGCATTCTAATTAACAGTGCATGAGGGTTCTCATTTTTCTGCATCCTCATCAACACTTATTGATGATAGCCATTCTGACAGGTGGGAGGTGATAATCTCATTGTGGGTATTTATTTATTTATTTAAAAAATTTATTTGTTTTTAGAGGGGAAGGGAGGGAGAAAGAAAGGGAGAGAAACATCAATGTGTGGTTGCCTCTCACGCACCCCCTACTAGGGACCTGGCCTACAACCCAGGCATGTGCCCTCACTGGGAATCAGCAGTGGATTGCAGACCGGCACTCAATCCACTGAGCCGTATCAGCCAAGGCTCATTTTTTTTTTTTAATTTTTAGTTTTTATCCTCACCTGATAATTTATCATCCTGAGCCTTCTTTTTTCCCATCTCAATGGAAGATGGAGCTTTATTGTATGAACAAAGGAGTTAATTTCTTTGCTTTGAATGTGTTGTCCAGTGCCCCTTACACTGTTGTGTTGGGTACATTTGCCCTTGGAGTTAGGGCAGTGACCAGTGGAAGACACCACAGTGCAGCCTCCTGGACTCCCTGAGCTTCATTATTGCTTTCTCTCTCCAAACCTCTGTGATCATATCATCTTTTATTAGTCTTCTTCTGACCATTCTTTTTGGTTCTCTCCTTATGTACCAATGTTTCTCAGGGTTCCCCTTTGAGTCCCTCTTCTTTCATGTCCTCCCAGGGCTGCCCACTTCTCTCTTGTATTCTGATTTTGCCTTCTGGAGGGCGTTGTCTCTTGTTAGAGCAGACTGTATCTTTCTACGCTTGGTGGTAGTGCTGTGAGCTCCAGGGAGGCATTTATGACTAGCTTTGTTAAAGAAGTCATCCCTGCAGATGACGCATCTACTCTCCTGCCCCTGCACTGTCCTTTTTTGTTTTCTGTGGTACCCCACCCCAAGATCTTAAGCATCAAGGATTGTCTCACCACAGCTGTCCTGTTTCCATGGCTCATGGAGTTGCCTCCATCCTCAAACTGGAGAGGGCAACAAAGTGAGGGGGATATTCCTAAAGGGAGCTAAAGCCTGCTTTTTATCTTGGGAGGGGGAGCTGAAAGGGGAGTTGGCAGCTTCTTCCCAAGCTGGCTCCCTTTGTCTGGTGTTATCTCTCCTGTTTGCATTAGAATTCCTCTTTTCCCCTGATGCCTGAGGTTTCTGGTCAGGGAGGTTATGTATTGTTTGGTTATGGTAGATAAGTTTTAATATTCACTAGCTGGCTGTAAGTTGCTCAAACTGTTTGGCCTTGTTTAATGTTCAGTTTCGCAATTCCACTTGCCCAAGAATTTTCCTAACTTCTTACTATCCTATATCAATCCATCACTCCCTTCAGGGCTGCAAACTTCTGTTTCTCCTACAGGACTGTCTGCAAGTCCAGAAACACATTGGGTGATTTGTAATTGGGTCTGCCCTCCCCCATGGGTAGTGTTGGTGAGGCTGTATTCTCTAGTGCAGGGTGTGAAACTCATTTTCACCAGCAGCCACATTAGCTTTGCGGTTGCCTTCAAAGTGCCGAAAATAACTTTAGGACTGTACAAATGTAACTACCGTATGTTTAGGACTATAAGACGCACCTAAGTTTTGGAGGAGGAAAATAATTTTTGAAGCAAAAAATGTGGTAAAATATTTAATGACATAAATAACATAATATTTCACCAATGTAAATGTAAACTACATTTACTAGCCAGGTAAGCTACATCAGGACTATAAGGCGCACCCCCATAAATTTCGGAGGTGCATTTTACAGTCACAAAAATATGGTACTCCTTAACTGTTAAGGAGTTGAAATTACATTGGCTCTTCCAAGGCAACCAGGAGGCTGATGTGACCGCCCCTCACCCCTGTAAAAATGAGTTTGACCCCCCCACTGTAGTGGTGTGAAGTGTGTGCCTCTGCTGTTGTGTGTAGCCTGGGGATATTTTTGTGGTTTGGTTGGAGTTGTGGGGATAAAATGCGTCTGACCACCATGCATGTGCTGAACCCAGGGTAACTGGGTCTCAAGGGCTTCCATCTTACAGCACTAATCACTTGCTGTGTTTATAATTACGAAACAGAAAACAAAGTGCTAACCGGATTTAGAACCTTGATGGTACTGTTGCATAAGGTTTTCTGGGGATCTGTTGAGATTCACTGTAATACATCTTACATATGTTGGTGAGTGCTGGGAGAATGCAAGAGCAATTTGAGCTGGATGTGTCTGGGCTAGTCCAGAGGATACTTTGGAATTTCCAGTAGCACATTTTTGTTGCTATGTTTGTTTTTAAGATTTTATTTATTTATTCTTAGAGGGGAAGGGAGGGAAAAAGGGAGAGAAACATTGATGTGACAGAGAAGAAAACATCGATAGGTTGCTTCTCATCTGTGCCCTGACCAGGGACCAAACTCAAAACCGAGGCATGTGTTCAGAGCAGCAATCGAATTGGCAACTTTTGTTTGGTGGGACACCGCCCAACCAGCTGAGCCATACTGGGCAGGGCAGTAACACATTCATAAGTACACACCTTGTCTTGAATTCAATCAAGTCTGTTCTTAGGAAACAGGCTAGGAAAGATACTTTGTAAAGAGAGGCAGGCTCCTGTAAATAGCTGTTGTGCAAATGTGTACTACAAAATATTTCTCTTCCCTGTATTACCTAGGGCATCTATTACAAAGTAGTGCAAATTATTTGAGAGCACAAATTTGGTTGGAAAAATACCCTTGAAAGTAATTTAGAAATAACCATAAGAAATATTAAAGGGGAGAAGTTTTTGTTTAAAACTTTCCTCCCCTTTTGCCCCAGCAGTCTCACCAGATTAATCAGTAGGTGGTTGTTTAGAAGAGCATGTGAAAGTGGCCTTGGGCTGTGGTCTTGACTGTGACCCCAGGGTGGGGTACAGGCAGGAGAGACTATTAGATTTTTTTTTTTTTTTTTTTTTTTTGAAGTCTGATTTCAGTTTTACTTAAAACAAACTACGGTTATGGTGGTCTGTGGTTACCACTCTATTGCTAATGAATTCACACTACCTACTCAAGTAAAGAAGGTTGATCAGAAGTCAGTACTATATTTTCATGGTGCCCTCTTATTGGGGAGCATTTTGAAAATCAGATCTCCATCCATGTGGAAACATGAAGTCTTGGATCCTCATAACAGCAGCTCAGTGAGATTGAGAGAAGAAAACTTGGAAATGGCCTCTGTGCTCTTAAAAACACCACCCCTCTGGGTTGAAGTCTCCAGTAATGATCTAATTGTCAGGATTCAGAATGGTGACTGTAACTGTGTCTTCTTCCCCAGCCCCTGGCTGGGGCTCTGGGACCAATTGCTTGTTGGCCTCTTGTTAGGGCAGCTCTTCATTCTCTTGTTTTGTACCAGACCCTTGAAACTGATAACTCAGTTTTCTGAAGGATATCAGAACAAAACAACTTTTTGTGGCTATTTGTCTTTTAAAGCAAAGTTTTAAATGGGAGCCATAACAGGTTTTTACGTGTTTTCAGTGAAGGCAGTGCCTTCCTTGCCTTTGGCTTCCTTCCCACAGTTCCATTTTCTTTAGTTACAGAAGTTGGTATTCTCAGAAGCTTTTGCTCAGGACTCAGTGCCTCTGTGTAGGTGTCTGAGAACTCAGTGGATCCTGGCTCCCACAATGGAGCCTCCAGGGACCGTTGGGAGCTTCTGGCCTCAAGATGTACAGAGCATTGTTATGTAAACTGTTGACTTCTGAGAGGACTCCTTTCCTTAAATAAACTTGTCTCCTCAGCAGTGCCTGACCCAGAGCTTTTTTGTTTCCTATTTTGAGTTCCAGTACCTGGGGTTTGGCTTGGGTTCTTTTATCTTAGAGTCTCACTCCTGTCTGTGCCCTGTGACACACATGCTCCAGACTGGAGCTCTGGGCCTCAGTTTACCTCCTGTGTTGGCTCCCTTGCTCTGAGCTTGGCTCCCTTGCTCTGAGCTTGGCTCCCTGAAACAGCACAGACCCTCTGGGAAAGCCAGATGATGAGAGATGTGGTATAAGACTTGGCTGGGACCTTCAGCCTTGGAGTTCTTGTGGGGCCATATCAATACCAGACAGGAGTGAGGGCACACAGTGATTGTTTTTAAACCTTTTTGTCTGAGGCCTTGACTGATCTGAATTGGCACATGTCAGGTGACCCTGAGAGATGTGGTCTCTACCTACATGTGAATAATTTTTCTGAAATATTTTACCTGGAAATTTGAGGAACATTTCATGTACTGTAATTCATAATGTCTCTGTATATTAATGTTAGTGTTTTACTTCAGATTATTTTCTGTCCCAGTTGTCTAGGTGAACTTCTGGGGCAGTTCCCAGTTAGAGGCCCTGAGGTCCAGGCCTCAGGGCCTGCTCTAACCACTGCTTGGAGGCAAGAGAAGATTCATTGAAAAGATTTGTGGGGATGGTTCCATTTTCTGTGTTCCCCCTCATTTCAAGAAGTTTCACCTTCTCCAAAGAACCTTGAGTCACCCATTCTAACATCACTTCATTTCTTCTGCGGCTTCTTTCCCTGTAATCTTAACTCTTGAGGCTTGTTTCAGTCATGCATGCTTGGGGCCTTTAGAGTTTGCTAAATGGGTTTGTTCCAAATATTTGTCAGTTTAAAGCAAATAATAAATTTTGGTTAGTGTTGGGAGGTTGTGGATAGTCTGGGGTAAACAGGATATGGGATTAGTAGGGAATGGGACTACTACTAAGAATTTGTTCTATCTTTTTTCAATATATTTTATTCATTGTGCTATTACAGTTGTCCCCAAATTTTTTCTCCCCTTTATTCGCTTCTACCCTGTACCCTCCCTCCTACCAGCATCCCCTTCTCCCCCTTACTTCATGTTCATGGCTCGCACATATAAGTTCTTTGGCTTCTTCATTTCCCATACTATTCTTAACTCTCCCTATCTTATTTTTTACCTGCCAATTAGGTTTCTTATTCCCTATACCTTTTCCCCCATTCTCCCCCCTCCTCACTGATATCCCTCTATGGTATCTCCATTTCTGTGATTCTGTTCCTGTTCTAGTTGTCAACTTAGTTTTTTCTTTAAGTTCAGTTGTTGATAGTTGTGAATTTGTTGTCATTGTACTGTTGATATTTTTGATCATTTTTTTATTAGTTAAGTCCCTTTAACATTTCATATATTAAGGGCTTGGTCATGATGAACTCCTTTAACTTGACCTTATCTGAGAAGTGCTTTATCTTTACTTCCATTCTAAATGAAAGCTTTGCTGGAATCTGGATGAAGGTCCTTGCCTTTCATGACTTGGAATATTTCTTCTCAGCTCCTTTTTGCCTACAAGGTTTCTTTTGAGAAATCAGCTGGTAGTCTAATGGAAACTCCTTTGGAGGTAACTGTCTCCTTTTCTCTTGCTGCTTTTAAGATCCTCTCTTTATCCTTAGTCTTGGGTAATGTAATTATGATGTGCCTTGGTGTATGCTTCCCTGCGTCCAACTTCTTTGGGACTCTGAGCTTCCTGGACTTCCTGGAAGTCTATTTCCTTTGCCAGATTGAGGAAGTTTTCCTTCATTATTTGTTTAAGTAAGTTTTCTATGTCTTGCTGTTCCTCTTCTCCTTTTAGCACCCCTGTGATTTGGATGTTGGAACATTTAAAGTTTTCCTGGAGGTACCCAAGCCTCTCCTCATTTTTTTGAATTCTTGTTTCTTCATTCTGTTCTAGTTGAATGTTTATTTCTTCATTCTGGTCAAAATTGTTGATTTGTGTCCAGGTTTCCTTCCTTTGCTGTTGGTTCCCTGTACATTGTCCTTTATTTCACTTTGCATAGCCTTCACTTTTCCATTTTGCAACCATACTTAACCATTTCTGTGAGCATCCTGATTACCAGTATTTTGAACTCTGTATCTGATAGGTTGACTATCTCCTTGTTGCTTAGCTCTTTTTTGGAGCTTTTGTCTGTTCTTTCATTTGGGCCATAATTTTTTGTCTCCATGCTCCTGTTACCTAGTAATGGGCGGAGCCTTAGGTATTTACCAGGGCGGGGCAACACTCGTGGCTGTGCTGTGGTGCTGTATTTAGGGGAGAGGTCAGAGAGGGAACAGTGCTGCTTGGTTGCCTGTCATTGGGCTTTTAGTCACTTCCCCCACTACCCACAAGCAAATTGGGCCCTTCTGGTGCAGCCTCCTGGGTGGGTGGCTTTGTGTACATTCTAGGACCCTGTGGGTCTCTCTAACGAATTCTCCTATGAGGATGGAAGTTTCTCCCACTGCTGCAACTCTCACAGGTTTTTACAGCCAGAGGTTTTGGGGCTTTATTTCTCCACACTGGAACCCTGGGTTGTGGGGTCTTATCTTGCTCCCCAGTTATTCCTCCCCATTTATCTGCACACAAATACGGGACCACCAGGTCCTCCAGCGGACACTTTGCCCCATGTCCTGTCTTCTCTGACTGCCAGTCTCCGTCCCTCCTAACCAGTCTGGATGAATGTTTCTTCTTTCATTCCTTGGTTGTTGGACTTCCATAAAGTTCAATTTCCTGGCAATTCTGGCTGTTTTTTGTGTTTAAATTTGTTGTTGTCCTTTTCCTTGTGTGAGGAGGCAAAGTGTATCTACCTAAACCTCCATCTTGGCTGTAATTCTGGAATTCGCTCTATGTTTTCACCTTCATACTTCTCATTAGAATCAATGGAAACATCTGCCCAGCAACTTAAAGAAGCATTCTTTTTTTTTTTTTTTTTTTTTAAGATTTTTTTATTTACTTATTTTTAGAGGGGAAGGGAAGGAGAGAGGGAGAGAAACATAAATCTGTGGCTGCCTCCCGTGCATCCCCTGCAGGGAACTGGCCTGCAACCCAGGCATGTGCCCTGACTGGAAATCGAACCAATCCTTTGGTTCGCAGGCCCACGCTCAATCCACTGAGCTACACCAGCCAGGGCTTAAAGAAGCATTCTATCTCCAGTACCTTATTGTAGTTCAAGAGTGTATGGTCAATTAGAAATTAGTATCAGTAAGGTAACTCCCATATTTGTCTACAAAGACGTAGTTAAAACAAAGTGTAGTCATGCAAACATACTATTATTTTCTTTTGAAAGGGCAGTTCTTTTGTGCAGTGGACTATATAAATCTTGCCTTTATTCTAAGAGTTATGGTATGTAGTGTTTTTTAGAGAAATTAGGTTTTCCTCTCATTGAGGTGGTTTATGCACACTGAACAAAACTTCAGTAGTATCAGTTAGCCATGGCTGCTGTAACATGGTACCCCTCACTGGACAGTTTAAACAGCAGAAATTTATTTTCTCACTGTCCTGGAGGCTAGAAATCAAGATTGAGGTGGCAGCAGAGCTGATTCTTTCTGGTGCTGAGGAGAATCTGTCCATACCTTTTTCGTAGTCCTACTAGTTTGCTGACAATCTTTGATGTTTCTATGCTTGTAGAAAGTCATCTCATCTCTGTTTACATCTTCACATTGTGTTTTCCCTGTGTGTCTGTCTGTATCCAAATTTCCTTTTTTATAAGGAAACCAGAAATACTCGGTTAGGACCCACCCTATAATGATTGTATCTTGACTACATCTGCAGTGACCCTGTTTCTAAGTAAGGCCACATTCTGACGTAGTGGGGCTTAGGGGGCTTAGGATCCCAGCCTGTCTTTTGTGGGGGGATACAATTCAATTGATAACAAATAGTAAATGAGGTTAAATATAAAGAAAATAAAAATATGTGTAATTCTGCCAAAGGTATATGTCTAAATTGAAGTTTTTGAGTGTCTCATAATTTTTACAAAATAATAACCACACTATACAGAAATTTTCATAGTCTGCATTTTAAAACTCAGAATTAATTTCTCATGATGTTAATCTTTAAAACATTACTTTTAATAGTTTTTAATATAAAGAAATTTATAATGTGCATGATAAAATTTTAATTTTCACATTTTCTGATTTTTGTAGCAGGGGCCTTGTCCACTTCCACCTTGGTTTCTTTTCCATCTTAGTGGGAGTACAAGGCATCATCACAATTAGTAGGTGCTTTGTGAGGTTGGGCCAAGGTCACTTGAGCTTGGGTGTGAACCTCAGGAGGTCAGAGACAGCGTGAAAAGTTGGTCTGGACGTTGGAGGGGCCTCATGAAGTGGGATGTCTGGGAAGTAGGCTGGGTAGGGGGCCAGGGCCAGGAATTTTCTGGGCTGTTCCTGATGGGGGCCTGGCTGGGAAGAAATTGCCTTTGTTATGTAAATCATTCATTCTGTTCTTGGGGTCCTCTTCTGGGACCTCAGTTCTCCCTGGGAAATGACCCAGTACTGTGAGCCTGTCCTGCTGCACATTTTGTTTTTCTGGCAGGAGAATCACTCCCACCCAGTTCCTTACCCGCTCCCCCCCCCCCTCCGATTATTCTTTTAGAACAGTTTTAGGTTCATAGCACAATTGAGCAGAAGTAGAGACAATTCTCACATACATCTCTGTTCCCAGTCTTCCCCATTATCAATAATCCCCCACCAGAGTGGTATATTTTTTACAATTGATGAACCTAGAGATCATCACCCAAAGTCCACAGTTTATATTAGGACTCACTTTTGGTGTTGTACACTCGAAGGGTTCATTGTATTATCCTCCAGAGTAGTTTCACTGCCCTAAAAATCCTTTGTGCTCCACCTGTTCATCCCATCCCTTTAATTCCTGGCAATCACTGATCTTTCTTACTGTCTTCATAGTTTTGTCTTTTCCAAAATGTTGTATGGTTGGAATCCTACAGTATTTTGCCTTTTCTTACTGGCTTCTTTCACTTAGTTAATATGTATTTAACATTCCTGCATGTCTTTTCAGGCAATTTTTTTCAGTGCTGAATAATATTCCATTATGTGGATATCCCACAGCTTATCCATTCACCTACAGTAGGGCATCTTGGATCACTTTTCAGTTGCCTCTCTGGGCTTTGGAGAAACAAACAATAAATAAAGCCACTTGCTGACCTCTGAACTCAGTTCTGACCTCGCTGAACTGCGTGGAAGAGGGGCTATTCCTGCTCCAAGCTTGTGCTCTGTTGTGCGTTCAGGTGGTTCTGAGAGCCCTGGACTGTGACAGGAGGATATTTTTCAGGAATGATGCAGTCCTCCATGAAAAACTTCAAACACCTTGCATGGAAACCATTCTCACAACATTTAGACATTGCATTGTTGGTGAGAGAATGGGAGGGGGGTGAAGAGAGAGAGAAAGAGAAAGGATGGCCTTAGGCAGTAGTCTCTCTGGGTTGTCTAAGAGATGCATACCCAGTTCAGAGATGTGTGAGGGACTCACTGGGATTCCTTGGGAAATGTATGCCATTGTGTCCAGCCAATGTGCCTTTGCCCATACCACTTAATTTTTCTTTCAGAGACTAGACATTCTTTTCTTTATTTTCATTTTTAATCCTCTCTTGAAGATGTATTTTATTGATTAGAGAGCGACAGACAGACAAAAAGACAGTCAGACATAGATGTGAGAGAGAGATATTGACTGGTTGCCTCCTGTTAGTTCCCTGACCCAGGATTGAACCTGTAACCTAGGTATGAGCCCTGACTGGGGATTGAACCTGCAACCTTTTGTTTTATGGGATGACTCTCTAACCAGCTGAGCCACCTGGCCAGAGTTAGAATAGTAATTTTTAAGCTGGTCTTAAAACACTTAGAATGTATTGGGGATTTTAGCTGTTATCAGATTCTTCAAATACAGCTTAAAAAAAAATTCTCACCCAAGGATATATTTATTGAATTTGAGAGAGAGAGAGAACGAACACACACGCACACATCAAATTGGTTGTTTGCCTCTCTCCCTGACTGGGAATTGAACCCAAAATCTAGGTGTGTGCTCTGCTCAGGGAACAATCCCACACCTTTCAGTGTATGTGACAATACTCCAACCAATGGAGCCACCCTGCCAGGGCTCCAAATACAGTTTAGTTCTACTCACTAAGTCAACACACACAGGGCCTCACGATCCTTTCTGGTTATTTTTGAAAGTGAGCTCTGCACACTGATTAAGCAACAGAATTGCTTCTGAGGATATCCCCACCTCCATTCTCACCCCCCTTCTTGTCCAAAGCTGAATCCTACCAAACAGAGTAAGCATCCAGGGGTGAAGGACTGTGTCTTGGGCTGGTAGCCAGCCAGCTTGGGATGACTTGGAACTGGTGCATTCCCCCTCTAGGCTTTTATCCTTGTCATGTATATAACATGATTTTGGGTCCTTCCCATTTTGACATTCAGGGGCCAGTACTGGGTCTGGGTCTACAAAAGGAGGCTCTGAAATTTGAAATAGAGTGTTGTGCTGCGCAAAAGGGACAAAGTCCTGGTCATGCGTTAGCCTGAGGCAAATAGGGATCATATGTACCCTGTTCATCTTGTTTGCCAACTGGACACACTTAGCTGGTCTTCACATATCTCAGTGGGAGGTGGCTGCATTTCCTTTTCCTGAAGAAGCAGCATGGACAACAGAAAGGTCTACCTGGTGAGGCCTGCCTCTGCTCCTGACATGGAACAACACTGTGCTGGGCATCTGGAATTACCCTAGGGAGATTGTCAGAAAGCTGACACTTCTTTTGGAGAAATGCTCAAATTTGTATATGCATGTCTTTCCTCTCTCTCTCCTCATCTAGTTTGACAGCATTTATGGTGGGGTCCATGGAGTAGGCCATCCAAATTAAATTAGGGTCTTGTTATGTGTGAGGTCTTGACAGGGTCTGTGATGGAAGTAGGGTCCTGGACTAGCCATCTCTCTTGCATACCCATGGGTCCTAGGTCCTATCACCACACTTTTTCATCTCAGGAATTCTTTATTGGTTTTAGAGAGAGGGGAAGGGGGCTAGAGTGAGAAGAAGAGGGAAGTGACAGAAAGCGAGACATCTATTTTATTGTTCCACTTATTTATGCATTCATTGAGTGATTCTCTTTTTTTCCATTCAAAAATTATTTTTGTAGGATTGAGGGTAGGAGGTAGAGATAGCTGGGATTGCGGGGAGCTGTGGTGGGGAAATGGAGACGACTGTATTTAAAAACAGTAAAAAATGTTTAAAAGATAAAAATTATTTTTATTTTTCAATCACAGTTAACCTATAATATTATATTAGTTTCATATGTACACCCCAGTGAGTAGACATTACATACATTACTAAGTGATCATCCTGTAAATCTTGTACCACACATAGTTATTACAGTATTATTGACTATATTCCCTATGCTATACTGTATGTCCCCCAGACTATTTTGTAACTACCAGTGTATACTTTTCAGTTCCTTCACTTTTATTTATTTATTGTTAAGTGTCCCCCCAGTCTGGTAATTGTCAAAATGTTCTCTCTGTCTGTGACTTTGTTTCTGTTCTGCTTCCTCATTTATTTTGTTGTTAAGATTTAATTGTTGATAAGTATTCCCATTTTATTGTTCAGATTTTTCACACACACACACACACACACACACACACACACACACCCCACCTTAAACAAGATCCTTTAACATTTCATATAATACTGGTTTGGTGGTGATGAACTCCTTTAAGAGGAACTGCCTGGTACTCCAGAAGTCCTGTGTCTCACTCAGCCTCAGTCCCTATGGTTTTTCACCCATAGTTATGGAGACTTCTCTTCCTGGCACTGGGACCCCTCTCCCCACAAAGGGGGACCTCTGCAGCCAAGGTATCCCAGTTTCATCTGTCACATGTGCATGGGGGTCCAGCCCATTCCATCTCTCCATGCCTAGTCTTGATGCGAGTACTTTAATTCCCTAGTGATAGGACTTCATTTAGTCAGATTTCAGGCAGTTCTGAATGATGGTTGTTTTGTAGTTTAGTTGTAATTTTGATGTGGAGGAGGCTAGTACCACATTTACCTATGCTGCCATCTTGACTGGAAGTCTGACCTTGTCAATTTTGACAAAAATGCATGCTGGGAATTTTCCCGACTCGACACTTTAACAACATTGAATGGTCTAACTCAGAAACTGTCTATTTCTCCATTTACTTGGGTCTTCTTTAGTTTCTCTCAGCTCTGTTCTTTGTTTTTTAATGTATGAGTCTTTCACTCCTTGTTCAGATTTATTTTTAAGTATTTCATATATTTTGATGGTATTTAAAAACATTTTGTTGTTGTTGTATCCCCCCCCCCCCCCATCTTTGGTTGATACTTATATGTGCTCTAACCAGGGATCGAACCTGAAACCTTGGTGTATTGGGACAACATTCTAACAAACTGAGCTACCTGGCTAGGGCTCAGGAACTATTTATATTGTACATACTGAGGAGTCCAAAGAAGAGTGTGTGTGTGTGTGTGTGTGTATCTGTTGATGAAATGTTTATTTACTAATAAGAATAATAAACCCATTGCATATTACTGTAAAACAACACATTTTTACTAAAAATAACTTTTCCAAAACAAAATTGGTGATTGTCCTACAATATATTGCTTTAGTTAAAATATACAAAGAAAACATGTTGTTGTAGGGAAGAGTATTTGAGTAGCTTCTTGACATAATTTTGGAGGTTTTCTTTGATAAAACAGCAAAACTTGACAATTAGTCACTTAGGGAAAAAATGAGTGGCAACCTGGAACCTCCACTGAGTTATGGGGTGTTCCTTTTCAGCTACATTAAACCCACTGTTTTTCCCTGTAGTGTGAGATGATCTTTCACAACTGTGTTTGGTTCACTGAGTTATATAGATTTTCCAGATGCTGATGTACTTAGTTTTCCTATGACAGAAAGTTACTTTTGTTTCTGTTGCCACCCCTTTCATCCGAAGAGCCTTTAAGCCACCAGAAGCTATCTGCTGACAGTGGCGAGTGTTTCAAAGTTTTAATGTCTGACTAAATGTCTAAATTTTAGTATTGACAATAAGTTATGTCAGGTGTTTTCCCTGAACTGGTAGTTTTATTTGTTCATTTTCCAGAAATGATCTGTTAAATTCCCATGTCTGAATAATTGGAGTTTGTAAGTCAGTCATTTTTTTACAGGAAAATTGTGTTCCCTGAAACAGTGCTTTTGTTGGAGAGAACTGTCGTATTTGGAACAGAGCAGAAATGCTTCATGCACACTCTATAATTTGTCATAGGATGTGAAAATTTATTCAAGGCTAGGGTTTAATGAAAATAACAGTTATTGCTTCATCATGAAGATTGTTATGCAAATTGAACCATCACCTTTGCATCATCAGTACAGATATCACCCTACCTAAAAAGGCAGTGTTATAAAAAAAGTTTCAGAAGAGTTGCAGAGATCCCTAAGGATTCTTAGACAACACTTTGGAAACAGCTGAACTAAGAGAAAAAATGAAGCTGAACAAATTACATCAGCCTAAATACTTATGAATAACTAAACATTTTACAGCCTCAAGAGAATCTGATTGTGACCATCCCCTGCCCCCCATCCCCATGGCATAGCTCACGAATTTGTGTGCATTTTCAGAGGGAATCTTTGGCAATGAGCACCCTTCCTGCAGTCATGGAAATGTAAAAACTGGCTCTCATTTAAAGTAAGTGTGTGTATGTTTACTGGGTGTGTGCTCATACATACACTCAGCACATCTTCAATTGCAGGTTGGCTCCTAGCTGTTTGTCCTTCTTTTGATCTTGTTTTTGGTTGCCTACCAGTAGCAAATGGACTGAGCCCCACACTACAGGCTGGGTTCTTGAGTGATAGCCTGGTTTTAGAGGCATCACTCTGCTTCTAGGCAGGTTGTTGGGTGATGTCCAGCCCATTCCTCTGGCAATCAACAGCCTTTCCCTGGGCCTCATCCAGTTTACTTGCATAATTCTTCGTTTTAAGAAGCTGCCTCAAAACTGACTGTGCATCTTGTATTATTAAGACCCTGATTCTCTTGGATTGTTTCAATTATGTTGCCTCTCTTGTCTGACTTTAATCTTGTCTTATAGTTCAGCCTGGTCACGTGATTTAAAAATTTGTCTTTGCTTTTGCAATTCTGTAGATCTTTTAGATGATCTGGACTGCAATGGCTTGAAATATATTATTATATATTTGCTAATTTGGAGAACTTTTAATGTTATGTAGTTCTAAATACTCATTGTATTAGTCGTTTAAAAAATTGCTACCTCTGAATTGGCTGCAGTGAGACCTTGAAATAGACTTTCTAATACTGTTAGAGCTAATTTGCTTTAATTGGAAATGCAGACTCTGCTTTTCTTCTTTCAATAACCTCTGTAGGCCACATATTATGAACTTAAGACATACAATCCTATAAGCATCTTTACTTGAGCTGTTTATCATAAGATACAACTTCTGTATAGGAAAATGATCTTTTTATGGTTTTATTGAGATGAGGAAAAACTACTCCTAATTTTTCTGTCAGATGTGTTTTCATGTTAAGAGAAGTTTCTTGATTATTGAGAGCAGTATGGCAAGGTTGGAGGACTCAAGGCCATTTGTTTTCCATTGACCTGGAAGCCTGACAGGGATTGCAGTCTTATTAGGATGTGCTACATTGTGGAGAGAACCAGGCTGAGAGCTCCTGCTATGTTCCCTGGAGCATATCTTGACTTGCTCTCACCTCTAGGTTGAACTGTGCACATAGCTGCCAGGTGCCCTCTGTGGAAGCTCACTCTGCATCTAGGACATGGTGAAAGAGGCTGAAGAGGAGCATCCCTATGAATTGCTAGCATTGCTGGGTTTGCATATCCAACAGGGGATCCATATCAACCACTTCCATTTTTGACAAGTGGTGTTTTTAGTTTTTCTTCTTTGTAGCCCTCAGAATTAAATTAATTTCTCTTATAAGAACTTTCTTTGTGATTTTTTTTGGCATACATTTAAAAAAATATCTACTCATATAAAGGAAAATAATAATTCTCATTGTTTAATGTACTTCCTTCTGTTAGTAAATATTTAACACCTGTTATATACAAGATACTGTGTTTCCAGGATGAAGAGTAATGGTACCTGGAAGGCTTACTGTCTGTCAGCATTGGGCCAGTTGCTTCACCTTTGAATCCTTAAAGATCCTCTGATGTGGGCATTATTATTCCAGTTACAGAAGAAAATTAGAAGTTTAAAGTTTGTGTGGGACTCCACTCCTGCAGACTGAGGACCGTGGTGTCACTCATGAGCACAGGCAGATGAGACTTGCCTCCTGCTCTTAAGGTACTTATAGTCTTGCAGTAAGATACAAGGCCCACAGAGACATCAGCCAGAAGATGCTGTGAGAGGGAGTGCGCAACAGGAAGGGAGGAGACTCCATGTCTCTTGAGGATTGGGGTTGACAAAGGTTCCATCAAGGTGGTAGATAGCATTTGGGTGGGTTTTGAGTAATGAGTAAAATTAGAACAAATGGCCATGGGGATCTAGAAAAGGAATTTTGTGAGAAGAAAACAGGACAGGTCTAGAGCAGGGTGGCTTGATATATCTTAAGATTTGGGGTACAGGCAAGTTTGTAATGTCAGACCAAGGAGTGTGCTGTGCTGAAAGGTGGTAAGCAGAAGTAAGTATTGAAAGAGGAATGTGGGGGCAGGAAGCCCAGTGAGGTGGGCATGAGGCCATGTCTCCATGGCTGCTGTGGGATGATGGAGGGCCCAGTAGAGGGCTCTACTGAGTGTGGGGTTTGGGAAGCTGGACAGTAGATCTTTGAGGCATGGTGATTAGAAGGATGGCGATGTTGCTGTGGAGACAGGAGTGAGAGAAGGTGCTGATGGGAGAAGCTGTGGTTTGGGCATGATGGATTTGAGGTACCAGTGACTGGGATACCCAAAAGTCAGCTGAGAGGGACATCCAGGGCTTGGGAAATAATGCAGGACAGGAAGTTTAGACCTCAAGTCCCCTATTGGGGGCAGGGGTTGTGCACACACAGATTCAATTTTTAAATTGAAGATAAAGAAACTAAGCATCTATAAAAACAATTTCTACCACTGTAACACCAGTAGATTTCTTTGAATAGATAATGAGTTCTAGGTAATTTTCCTATATTGGGAAATAAGGTGTCTTATGTTCTAATCTGCATGTTATTGCATACTTAAACCTCATAGTAAGTATAGCTTATACAGACTTAATGTTACTTTTTTCCCCATGCAATTTTAAGATTTTAAAATGGTCTAAAGAAGGAATAACAATGATGTGCTTTAGACCAAAGCCTACTCAGAAGAGCCCAGAATATCAATTTTAATTTCCAGATATTTGTAGTGAGGCTTAAGGAGTTTGAAACCAATGTGATTTTTGTTTCAACATGAAACATATCCTTCCTCTTTGTCAGTCACCCTACCCCACCTGTAAGACTGACATATTTCAGTTTTGTGATACAAGGGATGGGATCAAACAAGCCAGAACACAACAGAACAAATGAATGCAATGAGTGGAGAAATTGCACCTTCCCGTTTGGTAAGTAGGACTAAATGGTGTTACAGCTTTGTCCCCTGAAATCCTGGGATCTATAGACTTATTCCACATCATTCCTGGAATGCTGTGTCAGGAGGTTGAATGGATAGTAACAGAGCTAACTGAACTCATGCCCTTGTCATCACGGCTCTGACATTTAGGGGAAATCCTTTTTCTAACTCAGTTGACACATTTATGTTACCAAAATCAGTTTTTCCAGATTAACATGGATTGTTACAGTTCTCATTCCTCTTTCCCATTTACCCATCCCGTAATACTGGCTTAGGTAGATAACCAGAAGGGTGGGGAGTGGTTGCTGGGTGACAGGGAGAAGTTCTTTTGGGGTAGATATAGGGTTATGCTTGTCTGGTGTTTTGAAATAATTGTGTAAAAGTTCTTCAGAGTTGACATTGAAGTGTTTTATGAATTAATTGGTTTTAAGGTTTATCAGTAGGAGGGGAGAGGAATAACTTGATATGAAAGTACAAATTGAGTGAAGTCAGCCACTTTCTTAATTCAGATGATAGGCAAGATCACTGGTGGTGATTAGACACACAGATTCACTCTCTAGAGTGTTTTTTAGATAATGGGATAAGTTAAAATCTGTTTCCAGTGTTCTTTTTTCTTAACATGGTGTTCAGAGAAGAGCAACCTTGGGGGAGTTTTCTGTTCCAGGAGTTTAGTGATTAAGAAGTACAGGCTCTGGGTTTATTGGAGGCCCTGGACATGGGGCTGTTGATGAGCTTGTCCATGTTGGTTCAGCTCTGTTAACGTGCATTCTAGATGGATTAAATATCAGCTGCTGCAGCTGGATTCTGAGGTATAGTCAAGACAGGTTTGTTTGCAGTGTAGCCTGCCCATTGTCAATGCTTAATAAATATTTCCTGAATGAGGAACAGATCTCCTAAGCACCTTAGCCTATGCTTCACTGCCTTTTCTTAGCTTAGAAAATAGACCAGGAAGTCCATTGTGAAGTTCTCAAAAAAAAAAAAAAAAAAAAGGATAACGTGTACTATTCACTACCCTTTAGTAGTAGGTAGTCAACATCCTTACTTACTTCCTGTGTTTCTGTTCTATTGCTTACACTTAGCTGTTTGTATCTGTAGGTTCCACATCCATGGATTCAACTGACTGCACCAGCCATGGATGGGAAGTATTTAGGAAAAAAAAGTTAGGTTATTGCTGACAAGTACTATGTACTTAGGCGTATGGTGGTTGCTCTATACTGAACATGTACGATTTTTTTTTCTTGTCATTATTTCTTAATACAGTATAACAACTATTTACAAAGCATTTACATTGTATTAGGAATTATAAGCAATCTAGAGATAATTTAAAATATACAGGAGGATGCATATAGATTACATGCAAATACTACTCCCTTCTATATAAGGGACTTGCATACCTGCAGATTTTGGTATCTGCGGGAAGTCCTGGTACTAATAATCCCTGAGGCTACTGAGGGACAACTGCATTCAGAAAAGGATATTGAAATCTCTGATGATGTATATGGTTTTGTGTATTTCTCCTGCAAGTTTGTTTTTACTTCATGCATTTTGAAGTCGGTTACTAGGAGTGCAAACATTTGAGACTTACATCATCTTCATCTGCCTCTTTATTATTCTGAAATCACCTTCTTATCCCTGAGATCTTTGTTCTGCAGTCTGTTTTGATATTAAAATAGCTAATCTTTCTTTTGACTAGTATTACATTGCTACATATCCTTTCCATTTTTTTAAGTGTGAAGTTTTTGTCTTTATATTTAAAGAGGGTTCTTGTTGGCAGCCTGGAGTTGGGTATTGCTTTTTAAAGAATCCCAATCTGACGATGTTTCCCTTTTAGTGTCTAGACCATTTACATTTCATGTGATTATTGGTATGATTAAGTTTAAATCTACTGCTGCATACCACATTTATATTATAAGAACCTTAAAATAGTGTACATCCATGTCTCCCCTAGTAGCCTCTGTTATTGGTTTTCACATTTTACTTTTACATATGTTCTAAGCCCTATACTTCATTACTATTGTTTTTGTTTAAACAGTTCAGCCCATGTCATTACAGTTTCTGTTGCTCTTCATTTTTAGTGTAGATTCCTATTTTTATCCAGTGTCACTTCCCCCTGGCTGAAGGACTGTCAGGATTTTTGTAGTGTGATTCTGCTCATAAGTTCTTTCAGTTTCTGTATGTCTGAAAAAAATTTTATTTCAGCTCTGTGTATGTATGAAATCACCTTTATTGAAATAAGTCATCTATTTAAAGTGAATGATTTTTAGTGTATTCACATTGTCTTTGATTTTAGAAGAATTTCAGTGGGTGTTGAACCCAAGGTGACAAGTATTTTTCTTTCAGTTCTTCACAGATGCTGCTCCCAGGTTTTGTGCTCAGGTTGTTTCCCACGACAGTCTGCTATCATCTTTGCATCTGGTCTTCTCCGTGTGGACTTTCTCTCTGGCTGATCTTTAAGATTGACCTTTTATCTCTGTGATGTGCCTTGGTAAAGTTTTCTTCATGTTTCTTTGGCCTTTGGGTTCATGGAGCTCTTTTTCATGGAGCTCTTTGGATCGCCTAGTTTATAGTTTTCACCAAAATTTGAAAACCCGAAGGCTTTATTACTTCAAATATTTTTTCTGTCTCTCACCCTCTGTGGGAACTCCAGTCACATATCTCTTCATTTGCTTGCGGTTGGCCTAGTTCACTGATGATGCTGTGCTCATCATCTCTCACAGTCATTTGTTTGCTCTGTTCAGCTTAGGGTACTGGAGTTCACTGATATTTTCTTCTGAATGTCTGCTTTGCTGTTAGTCATGACCAGTGTGGTTTCCATCTCCCATGGTGTGTATAGTTTTCACTTCTCCAAATTCATACTTAATAATGTCTCTAGTTAAGTCTTTGAATATTGGGGAATTCAGTTACAGTAATTGTTCAATGGCTATGACTTTTAATTTTGCCCTCTGTGACAAATCTGGGTTGGTTTCAGTTGATTGATGTTTCTCTCATTATATGTTACATTTTATTACTTTCTTGCCTGTTTTTTTAGATTTATAGAAAAGTTGTAAAGATAATAGAGAATTCCTATGTATCTCTCATCCATCTTACCCTAATTGCTATGTCTTACTAAATCATGGTACTTTTTTTAAAAAAAAAGATTTTATTTATTTATCTTTAGAGGGGAAGGGAAGGAGAGAGGGAGAGAAGGGGCGAGGGAGAGAAACATCAGTGTATGGTTTCCTCTTGTGCGTTCCTGCTGGGAACTAGCCTGCAACCCAGGCATGTGCCCTGATTGGGAATTGAACTGTGATCTTTTGGGTCTCAGGCCCATGCTCAGTCCACTGAGCTATACCAGCCAGGGCTAAACCATGGTTCTTCTGTCAGAACAAACCAACATTGATTCATTACTACGAATTTACACTGCAGACCTTATTCAGATTTTCTCAATTCTTATCTAACGTAACCTTCCTATCCCAAGATTCTATCCAGCACACTCCACTACATTTAGTCATCCTACCTCCTGTCTAGGACAGTTTTTCAGTCTTTCCTTATCTTTCATGACCTTGACAGTTTTGACAAGCACCATCTAGGTAATTTGTAGGATGTCCTCTATTTGGATTTGTCTGATGTTTTCTCCCTAGACTGAGGTTTTGGTTTTGTGGTGCCTTGTCATGACATCCTGTCAGGGGGTATGGATCATCACCATGACTTGTGTGATATAACCTTAGCCATTTGGCGAAGGAACCTGCCCTGTGTATTTATTGCCCACCCCCACCCACTTTTTAAAAAAGATTTTATTTTTAGAGGGGGGGCGCAGGAGGGGAAAAAGAGGCAGAGAAACATTGATTGGCTACCCTTTGTATGCCCAGTCCTGCCACTTGGCCTGCAACCTAGGCATGTAAAACTAGGAAGCGAATCAGCGACCTTTCAACTAGTGACCTTTCACTTTGAGGGGCGATGCCCAACCCACTGAACCACGCTGGTCAGGGCTCCTGTTCCCTTTTCATGCTCTCTCCTTCAAATGCCAGCATTAAATCCAAAGCGTTATGTGAGAAGAGGGGAAGGGGCTACTTGTAGGTAAGATTTGTCTCTTCTACCCATTTCTTTGTTCAGGTTTTATTTATATCAGTGTGGATTTGTGTCTACTTATTTTATACCATACTTCCCTCTTCTCCCTCTTTTTTTGCTCAGATTGTTTCAACTAACATACTTGGGAATATGTGGAAGCCAGACTCTGTGATGTTTCCCTCACTGGGCACTGTACAGTTTTGCATTTCTGTAAACCTTCTGAGCTTTGCTGTGGGAAGAAGCACTTTGCTCCTTTTAGGTTTTGCTCTTAAGGTTTGTGAGGCAGGTAGGGGCCTCCTCAGTTGTGAGCTAATGCTCCTCAGTCTGGCCTTCCTGACCTTCCACCTGGGCTGTGATCTGGCTGATGGAGCCTGGCACAGACTCATCCTGGTTCTCTACCTGCCCGTGGGTCTGTTCTGGTCACTAAAGAAGCAAGGGGACCCCTGCAGATCTCTGGATAATTTGAGGGTGAGGGAGGGAGAAAGAAAAGAAAGGAGGTGGTGGGGGCAGTGGAAATACAGCATTCTTCCTTTTTAATCATCTTGTGGGCTTTTGTGTAACTTTGTATTTGACAGATCTATGTGCAAAGCAGAAACTGCTTCCACTCTATTTCATGTAATTTTTTAATATATTGTTTCAGTTTATATTAGTAAAAAGTAACTCATTTATAAGGACAAGGGAACATAACCCCAAGTGCAGGGCAGATCCTGGGCTGGAGCAAGAGCATCAGACTGGAGTAAGGTTTTTGCAGTTGTTCATAGCATGGTGTCATAGGTGTTTGGAATTAGACAATTTCCTTGTGGTTACAATGTGATGTTGACCTGAGGGGAAGCTGAGTAGAGGGTATATAGGAACTCCAAATTTCTTTTTTTATTTTTTAAAAGATTTATTTATTTATTTTTAGAGAGAGGGGAAGGAAGGAGAAAGAGAGGGAGAGAAACATCACTCTGTGGTTGCCTCTTGTGTGCTCCCCACTGGGGACCTTGTCCACAACCCAGGCATGTGCCCTGGTGGTGAATTGAACCAGCAACCCTTTGGATCACAGACTGGCATTCGGTCCACTGACCCACACCAGCCAGGGTGGAATTCCAAACATCTTTTGCAACTTTTTTTTTAAATTTGATTAAATAGATTTTTTTTTATTGTTCCATTACCATTTAGTCCCCCTTATTCCCCCCAGCCCCGCAGTCATCACACTGTTGTCCATGTCCATATCCATGAGTCTTTTCTCCTTTTTGCTCAATCCCTCTACTCCCTTTACACTCCCCACCCTTAGCTGTCAGACTGCTCTCTATGAGTCTGTCTGTTTTGCTTGTTAGTTTGGTTTGTTCATTCAAGTGCACAAATGAGTGAAATCATGTGGTATTTATCTACTGAGATTGGCTTATTTCACTTAGCATAATGTTCTTCAGGTCCATCCATACTGTTGCAACGGGTAAAATTTTCTTCTTTTGTTTGGCTGAGTAGTATTTCATTGTGTACATGTCCCATAGTTGTTTTATCCACTCATCAAGATGGACACTTGGGCAGCTTCCATATCTTGGCTTACAAATAATGCTGCAATGAACATAGGAGTACTTATGTTCTTATAATTAGTGTTTGGGCTCCTTCACATTTAATCCCAGAAGTGGGGTTACTGGGTCAAAAGGCAGATCCATTTTTAATTTCTTGAGGTACCTCCATGCTGCTTTCCACAGTGGCTGCACCATTCGGCATTCCCACTAACAGTTCAAAAGGGTTTCCCTTTCTTCACATCCTCTCCAGCATTTGTTGGCTTGTTGATTTATTGATGATAGCTATTCTGACAAGTGTGAGATGATACCTCATTTTAGTTTTAATTTACATTTCTCTGATTAGTGATGTTGAGCATCTTTTCATATATCTGTTGGCCATCCCTATGTTATGTTTGGAGAGTTGTTTTTTCAGCTCTTTTGCTCATTTTTTAATTGGGTTGTTTCTTTTTTGTTGTTGATTTTTCTAAGTTCTTTATAAATTTGGGATATTAACCCCTTATCAGATGTATTGGCAAATATGCTCTCCCATTCTGTGGGTTGTCTTTTTATTTTGCAACTTCCTTATGTCTAGAGTACTTTAAAATAAAATAATTTTTTTTCAAAGAATCCAATAGATAAAGTACAGTCTTATTCCCCCCAGTGGATGTTCACAATGTTTCAAAAATAAGTACAGTTGAAGTAGAAATTACTTAAATTCACAAATTTGAAAGCACCTTCCTTTCTCCTAGACAGGAGATGGTTCCCTTAAGGAGTGTCCTTTCTCCCCTGTGTTTATATGGCACTTGAATTACTCAGCAGAGTGGCTTTTTTTTTCCTTGGTGTCAACTGGTAGAGACGTTTTCTGCTGTATACTCTTCCTTAATTGTGCTTTGCTGTCTTAGTTCATTCACCATCACCTTGGTAGTGGCTGGCATGGTCTGCCTCTCCTGGCTCTTCTGTCCTACTCTATGTGGCCACACTTACTTTTTACATGTCCCTTGTACAGGCTTCATGTATTCCCACATGTCTGCAATGCTGTCTGTTGGCTCTTTGCGGGGCCTTCAGGCACACTTCCCCTCCCACACACACCCCCTAAACTCTGTGGAGGGCTCTCAGGTCATGACAACAGGTGGCTTGGTGTGGGACCCCCTCCGACTTTCATCACAGATGCACATTATTGGCATACTATTAAGCCCTTCCTATCCCTTGAGCTGAGGTGTCCAAGGCACAGGGAGTGATCATAATGAGACTCAGTGATGCCTGTGGTGTGCATGTTAGGTACACCATAGTTAGTGATTACACGTCTACTTGCCTGCAGCTCAGTCAGTGAAGGAATTAAGTTGTCAGGCTTCCATTTTATGAAGATGGCTGTTTTAAATACAATGTATCAATGGAAAGTGACCCTGTGTTTGTTTTGGCTTTGTGTAATGTATGCTTTTGAGGTTGGGTTTTTTTTTTTTTTTTTTTTTTTAATTAAATTTATTTATTTCCAGACAGAAGGGAAGGAGAAAGAGAGGGAGAGAAACATCAGTGGGTGGTTGCCTCTCTCACACCCCCTTACTGGAGGCCTGGTCCACAACCCAGGCATGTGCTGTGCCCTGACTGGGCACTGAACCAGTAGCCATTTGGTTTGAAGGCCTGTGCTTAGTCCACTGAGCCACACCAGCCAGGGCTCAAGGGCATTATTTTCCTAAATTAAAAAAAAAAATTTGTAACTTGTGAAAGTACCTGCTTTCTCCACCTGCCACAAGGTCAGAAAATTTTACTAGGTCAGGATTTGCACTTATGTCACTACTTATGTCCTGAAGGCTTCTTTTAGAACTACCGTTCTCCAAACATGTATCTTTTATGGTAATGGGCCAGTGAGCTGATGTTGGCAGCCCTAACCTGTATCCCCTCTCCCCTTGTTCGGCAGTGAAGCATTGGTGAGCTATTGTTTCCATGCAGCTATGTTGGCTGCACTTTTTGAGTGTCTTAGTTCAGGAAGGACAGGTGCCTCATGAAAAGGGGCAGCAGGAGGAGCATGATAGGCTTTTTGGGATTGTCATGTCATTTAAAACCTGATTGTACTGATATAAGAAGGAAAGTTTATACGAATTGTCTGTCTTAATCATCAAACTTTTAAATATGTGATTTTCTACATGAATTCATTTTTATGTTTAGGCATCATGTTAATAGAATACTTTGCAGTGCAGATTTTCTTATTTTTTGATCCACATTAAAAGCAGTTAAACTGTTCATCATAAGTTCAGCATTATATTTCTCAGTTGGTAAAGGCTTTCCTTGGAAAACCCTGGGAGCTCCTTTTTTTCTTTCACGGGCATATATGACAAAATTAGCAATTGTTATTTTCCATGAATTTGTTGAGATTGTGTTTCCTTTTATGAAAGATTTTATGTATGTATGTATGTATGTATGTATGTATTGGGGAAGGGAGGGAGAAAGATAGGGGAGAGTAGCATGGAGGTATGAGAGAACTATTAATCAGTTGCTTCTCATACATGCCCTACCAGGGACCAAATCTGCAACGCAGGCATATGCCCTGAGGTGAATCGAACCAGTGACCTTCTACTTTGTGGAATGACACCCAATCAACTGAGACAGGCTGGTCAGGGCAGAGATTATGCTGCTTAGCTTTTTAAAGTGAATTGAGAGATCTTAGAGTTACTTCTCTTCTTTAATAAGATTAGCTGGCATCTTAAAATCTAACTTCCTGTGGTTTGTTGTAGAGGTTTTTGTGGCCCTAGACATAGCTCATGGGATGGGCAGTAATGAGAATATGGTAGCTGCCTTTTAAATGAACTAGAAGCAGCTGAGCTTGCCCAGTAAATATGTCTGTGAGATTGGATGGAGGGAGGGCTCCTAGAAGATAGGCCAGTTGCACCTGACTGAGGCACTGACCTCTTGGTCCCCTTAGGGTACCTAGTCCCCATGTCACCAACAGCAGGTTTTTCACAGTCCCTGGTGCACACAGGCTTTTCTGTAATCAAAAATAAAGAATAGTGCTGAGTGGGATTTTTCTTTAAAAGGCTGTGGTTGATGGGTTGTGTCCAAAGTGAATTTTTATTTATTAAGTCTCTGAAAATGTTTGAGTGAACAATGAAAATACAGTCCTTTGCTTATATTTCATGGTCAGGACTAGTACCTCTGGCTTCTCCTTACTCAGTGGAGAGCAGTTCTTGGTCCATCTGCAGGGACACTGCATGCTCTTTGGGTTGTTTGTGCCTTCCCTTTGTTGAGGAGCAAGGGTGGTGTCTGTTGACTTGCTGAATTGTTTTTTTCTGTCTTTTGGCAGGATAAAAGGTGGGCAGCCCCTTTGGGCTTGGCCCTGGCAGGTAGGTTCCAGAGGTGAGGAGCTTTGTGCTTGGGGTCACCAGTTATTTTGTTATGCCTGTTGTAATGGAAATTTTTTTGACCTAGTGTCTTTCAGCATGCTGTCCACTCCTGTATTCTGGTTGTACACCATTGGATACCTGTTCTTAGCCATGGAGAACTAGAAGTTTTTGGAACCTTTTTAAAAAAGGAACCTTTAAAAAAACAAAGTTATAGCAGAAGAGTATCAGAAAGGTTTTATTTATAAAGTGTTGTTTTAGTGTGGCCTACAAAACATTTAGTTGGTGTTGCCTCAAATAACTCAGTGGTCTGATTAGAAAATAATGAAGAGAATAAAAGTTTACAAATAATGTAAAAATATATTTTGTTTGTTGCTTAATAGTTGGGAATAAAGTACATTTCTGAAGATGAAATTGGAAGTAGCTTTGGATGCTGTTAGCCTTGCCTGCTCTTTTTTTATTCATTCTTGACAGTAAACAGCAGGGATAATTACTTTCCAGCCCAAATTCCTATGAAGTGGATGTTCTTATGGTTAGGGCTGTCTCAGGCACATTCTTTCCTAAAATTGCACACCCTCTCTGGTGCTTGAGGAAATAAACAGGTGATGTTTTGTTTTGTAAAGACTGAACAGGGAGTTAAATTTTGAGTTTCCTTTTTATTCTTACTGTGATTTTTAACAGTATGGAGTATGGAAGCTCTCTATTATCTCCTGCAGACTCTGCCATGAAAAGCCTCTTAGTATGTTCTCACACATGTGTGCTCTCACCTACATGTTCTCACATGTATGTATGCATACCCATATGCTCTCACAAGTGCCAGTGAGCTCCTCACTGACTTTCCATGGTTCTGCTTACACCACTGGGCTGTTAGGCTTGATTTCTGTAGATATTAAAAGTAGGTTGCTCTAACATACTGTAAAACCAAAAGGCTACCTGATTGAAGTACAAAGGAAGGAAAAAATAATTTCCTGTCCCTTTCTAATTTAAAATAAAAAAGTTCCCCCAATTTTAAGATATAATTGACATGACATTGTATAAGTTTAAAGTGTATGATGTAATGGTTTGATACATGTTTATGCTGTGAAATGATCAGTGCAATTAGTCTAGTCAACATCCATCACCTCATGTAGTTGCAAGTTTTTTCTCATGATGAGAATTTGTTTTTTTAAGATTTTTAAAATGTATTTATTTTTCAAGAGGGGAAGTTAGGAGGAGAGAAAGGGAGAGAAACACTGATGTGAGAGAGAAACATTGATTGGTTGCCTCTCATATGCACCCAGATTTAGGGCCGAACTCGTGACCCAGGCGTGTGCCCAGATGGAGAATCGAACTGGTGACCTTTCATTTTGTGGGATGATGCCCAACCAGCTTGGCCACACTGGTTGGATGTAGTGAGAACTTTTAAGACCTACTCTGTCTCTTTCTGTAGTGCATATCTTTGCCCTTACCTCATTGACCCCTTACATCAGTCTCTCATATTTGATTGGTTCAAAGGCACTGATCATGGTTCTACCCCTGGTTTCTGCAGTTTTGTTTTCATCATTGATTTTTTTTTTGTATTAGTTTGTGAAGATAGGTGTTGTGTTCTGGATCTCAGCTCTGTTTGATACTTAGGTGATTTTTTGACATTCCTTAATATTAAGGACTCAGAACAACTTCATAGCAAATAGCTTCTTGTACAAAAAGGGAGATACGTTTCCAGACAAGTCTAGCCTTCTCCCTGAGGTGTGCTTGGACATGTGTCTCATGTGAGCAAATATAGCCCTGGAGGGCTGTGCCTGGGTCAGTCCCTGAACCACTCAGGCAGGTTTTGTCTGGGTGTGGCTCAGCTAGGTTTGCAGGTGCATCCAGTAATAGTCCCTTCCTAAGCACTCTGTTTCAGAGTTTGAGGGTGGAGTCTGGAATAAATCTGAGCTCCTTGGGGAAGAGAATATTCTCTTTCCTGAAGGGAGTTCAGAAATCAGGCAGAGGATGTTTTATATTATTTTCTTGCCAGTTGCTTTTCTCAAGCGACTTCAGTGCAAGCTGCAGATGTGAAATACTGTCATATTTCACCTCTCAGCATGGATGATATATTGGGGAAAGAAAGGTAGGGGTGGTTGAGGCAGCTCTTCAGGGTCCATGGGATTCACACATGTGCCCATTTGGTGCCAGGTTCTTGACTTTAGTTCTTCTGGCTACCCACCTGCTGCATTTGGAATATGTATAGCAGTTGACCAACCACAGGGCTTCAGCTTGCTTTTGCCTTCAGACTCCAGCTTTTCTGGTGCTGTTTTGTTTCAGGGTGACTTAATTGACCTGTCACTGCAGATACAACATAAGCAGTCAGCGTGTGTAGCATGATGCTAGGTTTGGAATCAGACAGAAATCAGCCCTTTCAAAATGGTGCGTATATGATATAACTTTGTTTTGTCCATTTCTCCTTACTTTGTTGCTCAGGAAGCAGTTATGGGGGGGCTGTTGATGTCACCTCACAGTATAGCTAGGAAGTCATGGCAGGAAGATAGGTTTTTGGGTATCGCTGGGAATCATAAATCTCTTCACTCTTGGTGGATTTGTGTTGTCTTGCAACTTTCATCCACAAATTCCTTTTGTGGTTCCTTTCTATTTATATCAGAGATAACCTTGGTGCCCACGTCTGTCTCTCACTTCAGTGAGCACCACTGGCATCCTTTTTGCATAGGTCATAGGTACTTATTTTCAGGTAGCAACAGGCTGCTGGTCATGGTTCATCGCAGGTGCCTGGAGAGACTGCAAAACCAAGGAGCTGGTCTGAGGAAGGCAGGAGCTTGTGATACCCCCATGTTCTTCTCACTAGGAGGTGTCCAGTGAGGAGTTTATAGATGGATCCTGATGTCAGAGCATTTTCCAAGGTTGTCATTATGTGTTAATTTTGTTGGTCGTGTCCTACTAGACAGTGAGTGACTGACAGTATAACTCATCCCTGCATGCTGTTTTGTGAGAAAAGAGGTTAAACATTGTCTGTGGCACCTTGGGATAAGTTCTTTAATTTTTGCTCTTCTGTTAAGCTGAACTGGGCAATGGGAGAAAACAGGTTAGGATTATGGGCCCTTGCAATTTTATAAATTAGTGTAGAACCATGCATAGATTTTGCTAATAAGCAATCATGTGCTTTAGTGTTAATTTAGACAAAATTTGCTCATGAACAACATTGTAATTTTTTAAAAGATTTTATTTATTTTAGTAGAGAGGGGAAGGCCTGCAACCTAGGCATGTGCCCTGACTGGGAATTGAATGGGGGATTTTTCAGTTCATAGGCCAGAGCTCAATCCACTTAGCTACACTAGCCAGGGCAACATTTGTAATCCTAAATGGAGAAGTGGAGAATCTTGATTTTAAAAAGTAAGTTGCAATACAGTAGATTCAGTATGGTCTCATTCTTGACTGAAAAATATACTGTAATGTTTCACTGGAGACCTGGGTGGTTGGGATTTGTCTCTAGTGGGTTTTTTGTTTTTGTTTAAGATTTTATTTTATTTTATTTTTTTTTTTGAGAGAGAGGAAGGGAAGGAGAAAAAGAAGGAAAGAAACATCTATGTGAGAGAGAGACATTGATCAGTTGCCTCTCATACACACCCCAAGTTGGGACTGAACCAACAATGTGCTTTGACTGGGAATTGAACTGGCAGCCTTTTGCTTTGCAAGATGACACCCAGCCAGCTGAGCCACACCAGTCAGGGCTATCTCTAGTATTCTCTTAGGGTGTCACTATTACCTAAAAATTTTTTTAAATATTTTTTTATTGTTTTTCAAGTACAGTTTTCTGCCTTATCCTCCCACCCCTACCCACCGCCCCATTATCTTAAGTTTTTTACAATAAAAATGTACTGCTTCTGTTTTCACATTTCTTCTTCCTTTCTCCAAACCCCTTGAGCCAAGCATAAGCATCTAGTGTTTGTGCTGGGGAATGGGGGAATGTGAGGGAGGCCTGGGTTGATGTTTTACATTGAATGTTTTTACTAACTGTTCTAATAACTTTGAAAATAACTAACAATGGCCCTGGCTGGTGTGGCTCAGTTGGTTGGAGCATCGTCCTGTAACCAAAGGGTTGTGTGTTTGATTCCTTGTCAGGGCACATGCCTGGGTTTCAGGTCCAATCCCTGGTCCAGGCTCATGCAGGAGGCACCCAATTGATGTTCTCTCTCACATCCATGTTTCTCTCTGTCCCCCTTCCACTGTCTCTAAAAAGCAATGAAAAAATGTCTTTGGGTGAGGAAAAAAATGTTCTTTAAAATAACTGATAGTGGTTTGAAGGTTGAAAATCTAGACAAAAATGAGAAATTTAGCATGACATAGTTGAGTAGATAAATGGCTTTATTTACTAAAAATTACACTTTTATTTCTTGGTTAGGTGGTAAGGTGAGGGTAAAAATGTTTATTTCTGGATTTTGGGTAGCTTCACTATCTAGTTTCAGATGCATCAGGAGCTCCAGGGGAAGAGGAGATGGATTAGAATATATCTGTCCTGGTGGGTGGGTGTGAGGGGTAGGGGTGTGAGGGTGGGCATTTCCCTTCCTCCACCTTTTCCGGTGGCCCAGCCCACTCCTTGCTTCCCTCTGCCTTCTTTGTGCCTGTATGATAATACTGGCGAAGCTCTTTTACTTGAAGGATCTCAAGCTCCCTGGGAGGGAATAGAACAGATGTGATCTGAGTGCCATGGGGAAGCCATGGCCCAGAGATCTTAAATGGCTGCACTGTAGTCACCAAATGAATGACCTATAGCTGGCTGTCAGTTATGCCCTCAGAGATCTAATCTGGCCTCCTCTGTCACATCCATATGTGGGGCTAAAAATGTTCAGACATGATGATGTAAGGAAATTTGGGAGATATGTGAGACAAATCCTCTGGCCTGAATTTGAATAGCTGAAGGGTGTTAACTTCTTGAGATGAGAATTCTAAAGGTCCAGTTCTGTGAATAACATTTCCTAATAAGCCTGGTGGGGGGTGGGCGGTCATCTGGATTTGGGTAGAGGAATCCAGTTATGTGGATAACTATTTGTCTGGAGTCAGAGCTGTGTGGGCCATCCTGGGGGGCTGTTCATTGTGTGTGATTTACAACCTGAATCCATGTAGGTACATTCAATAGTAAGTTAATTGGTTCAGTAAGTCAAGGGCAGTGGGTCTGGGTTCAGGTGTAGCTTTCCCCTCTTTCTGAAAAGATTGCTTTCAGAAGAGTCCTAGGCTCTGCTTCTTAGGCCAGCTGAGGATCATGTTCACCTAGAACACGTGAAGATGAAGGCATGTGGAGATTCCAGGGGCCTGACTTGGGGGCTGTCCATGCTTCTCCCAGCACAGCAGCTCCCCTGGGTAGTCTGCCCAGCATCTGCATACTTTTCCTTGTTGGAGATGGAAGGTGGCACACTCTTTGAAAGGAGGGAGGATGTAGCATGGGAGACTTCCATAGTCTCCTGGAGCACAGAAGGTTTGAGATGATTCTTATTGTGACCATCTCGTTTCAATCACCCTCAGTGCAGGATGAACTCTGTGTTTTTGTTTTGGAATGTGTGTCATCCCATGTAAGTCATTTGCATAATTACAAAGTCACCTAGCCTGTTTTATAAAGTAAGTAGAAGAATATTTGTTATAATTTGACTTTTTGTTGATGATTTCAGGTCGGGACTTTTACGTTGTGAAAGCTGTTGCTGCAGCCTTTGGAGAGCAAGCCTAGACTGACAGGTCTTGCTGTATTGGTAGTTTCTTTATGTCAGTCTTTGTGCAATCTCCTCTCTGTTGTCTACATATACATTTACTTTCTGGATCACTTTACCATTTGCTCAGGGCCTGGGCACTGGGATCTGTCATAACCTTGCCTGGTGTGTTAGTGCAACAAGCTTTCCTTTATAATCTTACTGAATATGCTTTATCTGTAATTAGTCATAAAGTTAGCTTAATATCTTTTTAAGGTCTACATTTTTGTTATTTTCTGTTGAGGTAGTTAGGGTGGTCAAGCGTCAGTGTCATGATTTAAAACTATTATTCAGAATTGAATCTACACTGGCTGGGTAACTCAATCAGTTAGGATGTTGTTCTGATACACCAAGGTGGGAAAGTTCAATCTCCCTTCAGGTCACATACGGGAACCAACCAACGAATGCATGCATAGATGGTTGGAGCAACAGGTTGTCTGTCTGTCTGTCTGTCTGTCTGTCTCTCTCCCTCTCTAAAGAATTAATTAAACAATAACAACAACAACAGGGACTAAAGCCCTGTCTAGGAAGTTCAGTTCATTACAGCATCATCCCAACATGCTGAGATTGTGGGTTTCATCCCTGGCCAGGGCACATACAAGCATCAGTGAGTCTCAGTCATATGGGCCCGGAGACACTTCTAGGAGTAATATCACATGGCCACCCATAAGAGAACCCCAAGTTCAGTTCAAACTTGCATTGGTTGGTAATGATGGGACTGGGAAAAGTACATTCATTAGACTTCATCTGGCTGGTGAATTTGAGAAGTATATAGCTACCCTGAATGCTGAGGTCCATCCCCTTGGGTTGGCCATGAGAAGTTAGGCGGGCTGAGAGACAGCTGTTACATCCAAACCTATTGTGCCATTAAATGTTTGATGGAGTTTCAAGAGTTGCTTACAAGAATGTGCCTAAGTGGCATAGAGATCTGGTATGAGGATATGAGAAACACCCCCATCATGTTAAGGCAAATCAGTTACCTATCAATGAAATAAGAATCTTTAGGGCTATGACATTCCTGCTAAAAGTAACTACAACTTTGAAAAGCCCTTCCTCCAGTTTGCTAGAAAACTGATTGGAGACCCTAACTTGGAGTTTGTCACCATGCCTGCTGTTTCCCCACCAGAGATCATGATGGACCCAGCTCTGGCAGCACAGTATGACCATGATCTAGAGGTTGCTCAGACCACCACTCTCCTGGGCGGGAATGAGGACCTGTGAGAAAGGGAAGCTGGAGCCCAGCATCAGAAGTCAGTTTTATAGGCAACTGCCCTGTGATATCAGTGGTGCAGTGTTTGCCACTTTATTATATAGCTAAGCAGAACCTGTGCTTGACTTTGGGATGCTGAAAGAGATGAATGGGCTCTGGAGTGAGTGAGGTAATTAAAAAATACCTTCATTTTTTTGGACCTGCTTATTTAGCTGTTTTGGAACCCAGTTCTTTTCTTACTGAGTTTCAACTGTGAGACTGCTGCAGTTGCCTCACAGTACTCAGCACCAAAGGTTTGTTACTGTCATTTCTATTCCTTTTTGTTTAGAATCCAAATAAACTTGTAATTCAAATACCTTTAAAAGAAAATCAGTGAATGTGTAAATAAGTAGCAGAACAAAGCAATGTTCCTTTCTTTCTCAGTTTCTCTCTAGAAATCAGGAAGTATTTATTACAAGAAAGAATTGGGGCTAAATATCACTATGGTCAAGATGGTAGGCTTACATGTTTTTAAAATCATCCACAAATTCATATATGCATGTTTTCAATATGGGGTTTTTGAACTTGGGTGTTTTAATTCTTAAGTTTTTCCATAACTTGGACAAGGCTGTGAAATTGCTTTATCAGTGTTCTGTAGAGGAGCTTTTTTCATCTAAATGGCTAAGAGGGTGGACAGTGAACTGTTGGGAAATGACTTTAATGGAGCCCCTGAGGTGCAGCTGCTTTCTGACTTTCTTCACATACAAAGTTAAAAGTTTTATTTAACCTTCCATTAGGGATATTTCCAAACATTTACAGTATTTGAGAGAATTCTACCCTGTCTACCGAGTTTTGACAATTACTAATATTTTGCCAGTCTGGTTATATCAATTTCCTCCTCCTGATTCTTTGTCATTGTTATCTCTCTTTAAACTTTTTAACTTTAATATTTTACTTTTTTATTGTATAATTTTAAAAAATATATGTTATTGATTATGCTATTACAGTTGTCCCATTTTCCCCTCTTCATTCCCCTCCACCCTGCACACCCCCTCCCATCCACATTCCCCCCTTTAGTTCATGTCCACGTGTTATAAGTTCTTTAGCTTCTACATTTCCCACACTATTCTTGCCCTCCCCCTGTCTATTTTCTACCCACTGTCTATGCTACTTATTCTCTGTACCTTTTCCCCCTCTTTCCTTCTCCCACTCCTCTCTGTTGCTAACCCTCCATGTGATCTCCATTTTTGTGGTTCTGTTCCTGTTCTAGCTGTTCGCTTACTTTGCTTTTGTTTTAGGTGTGGTGGTTAATATCTGTGAATTTGCTGTCTTTTTACTGTTCATATTTTCTATCTTTTCTTTTAGATAAGTCCCTTTGACATTTCCTATAATAAGGGCTTGGTGATGAAGAACTCCTTTAACTTGACTTTATCTGAGAAGCACTTTTCCTGCCCTTCCATTCTAAATGTCAGCTTTGATGGATAGAGCAATCTTGGATGTAAATCCTTGCCTTTCATGAGTTGCAATACTTCCTTCCAGCCTGTTCTTCCCTGTAAGGTCTCTTTTGAGAACTCAGCTGACAGTCTGATGGGAACTCCTTTGTAGGTGACTGTGCCCTTATCCCTTGCTGCTTGTAAAATTCTCTCCTTCATTTTAATCTTGCCTAATGTAATGATGTGCCTTGGTGTGTTCCTCCTTGGGTGCAACGTCTTTGGGACTCTCTGAGCTTCCTGGACTTCCTGGAAGTCTATTTCCTTTGCCAGATTGGGGAACTTCTCCTTTATTATTTGTTCAAATGACTTTTTCACTTGTTGCTCTTCCTCTTCCCTTTCTGGTACCCCTATAATTTGGATGTTGGGACGTTTCAAGATGTCCTGGAGGTTCCTAAGCCTCTCCTCATTTTTTTGAATTCTTGTTCCTTCCTTCTTTTCTTTTCGGTTGTTTCTTTCTTCCTTCTGGTCCACTGCATTGATTTGAGTCCCAGTTTCCTTCCCATCACTATTGGTTTCCTGTGCATTTTCCTTGTTTTCACTTAGTGTAGCCTTCATTTGTTCATCTAATTTGTGACCTACATCAACCAATTCTGTGAGCATCCTGATCACCAGTGTTTTGAACTGTGCATCTGATAGGTTGGCTATCTCTTGGTCGCTTAAATGTATTGGCTCTGGGGCTTTGATCTGTTCTTTCCTTGAAGCCATTTTGGGGAGGGGGTCTGATCGCACCTGTTATGTAGTAAGAGGCGGAGCCTTAGGTGTTCACCAGGGCAGGGCAACCCATTGTGATGCTATGGGTGGGGAGGAGTCTGAGAGGGAACAGTGGTACTTGCTCGCTTTCTGATGACTTTCAGTCACTTTCCCCACCACCTACAAGTGAGTTGGGCCCTTCTGGTGCTGATTCCTGTGTGGGTGGTTTATGTACATTCTAGGACCCTATGGGTCTCTCCAATGAACCCTCCTGTGAGCCTGGGAGTTTCTCCTTCTGCCTCAGCCCCCACAGGTATTTACAGTCAGAGGCTTTCAGGCTTTATTTCTCCACACTGGAAGCCTGGGTTGCTTGGTCTGTCTCGCTCCCCAGTTGTTCTCCCGGTTTATTTGCACGCAAATGTGGGACTGCCTAGTCCTTTCCAGCCACTGCCTTACCCACCCTGGTCCTCCAGCTGCCACCTTGCTGCAAGTCCTCTCTGACCAGCAGCCCATCTCTGCCCCTCCTGCTAGTCTGTATGAATGTTTATTCTTTAACTCCTTGGTTGTCAGACTTCCATACAGTCTGATTTTTCTGTCAGTTCTGGTTGTCTTTTGTTTTAAAATTTGTTGTCCTTCTTTTCGTAGAGGGAGGAGGCACAGTTTTATCTACCTACACCTCCTTCTTGGCTGGAAGTTGTTGGCAGTTTCCTATGCTTTTGTTTCTCTCAGGAATTGCTGTACTGTTTTTTTGTTCTGATTTAAGCCTTTGGTTGTCAGAAAATTTTATGTTGTTTTTGAGAGAACCTGTTGAAATTGGGGCGTTTGTGGCTTTGATCTTGCATATGTACCTGCTCTAGAGAAGGTTTCCATGGTTTAGCTGGTAGTGACTAGTCCATGCTGGGGATAGGTTCAGGCTCAAAAGAGGGAGAATGGACTCCTGGTGGGAGCGTTCCTTTCCCATTTTGGCCCCACATACTTATTGAAATTCCAAGTGAATGTACAACTGTCTGCTTACCTTAAAAAAAAAAAATAAACAACAAAACAGGAGGGCCTTTTGTTACTCTCATACCATGTCCTTGTTCTGTGGTATTTTATTGTGTTGTATTTTCCTTTAGAGACTGAAGTTAATGTGAGAGCAAGAGGAAGTGCTACACAGAAAAGCCTTGAAATTGTGTTTGGACAAAGTATGTTGGATATTGGTTTGATTCAAACCACTGAACAGTATAAGTGTTGTGAACAAAACTAGAAACCAGTAAATTCAGCCTCTTCAAAAAATTTGCTGCAAGTACAGTTTCTTATAGAATAGATATTTAAATTTGATGCTTTCTGTTGGATCCTGAAGAGGTTCAATTGCAAATAAGCACAAGAACTAACACACACACTATCAATCTGTTTTCTTCATATTTTATAAAACAAAAGGGGGATTTAAAAGGTCTCCCTTGCTTTGAATTACTTTCTAGTGTCATTTTCTTCAGCTGCAACTGGTTGTATTTCAAAATAGAAAGTGAATAGTGGTGAACAGTGCATATCTAGGAAGTATTACAAGGCATGAACTCCTTTCTGACTCACTTTTCTTTGGGACTGTGGGAGGTGGTGCCTGCTCACAGCAGCACAGAACAGGACTCTGCCTGCCGTGGTTTGGGAGGGCAGCAGCACACACATATCCCTGTCTGTGGTCACTGGACGTAGTAAGGATGGCACGTGTGGAACTTGACCCAGGGCTGTGAGCATATCACAGCTATTGCTGACTAGAGCTGCTTCAGAAGCCTTCCGAGTGAAGAAGATTTTGTTCTGTGGAGGATTTGTGGAGGCCTCTAGAAGCAAGTGGATTCCTCAGGCTGGAGAGGTGCCTGCAAGGAGGGGCCAACTCAGGTAAAGGGCTGAAGGGAGTCTCAAGAGGGATCTGCAGTTGCTGTGGGCAGCTGCACATTAATAGGGATTGTTTGAAAGCTGAGGTTACATCTGGTTTCCTGGGGTTGCTTTGCATATTAGTCTTATGTATGGCCCCTGGAAGTGGAAGTGCGAAGCCCCATGCTTGCTCTGTAGGAGAGGGGGTCCCCAGCACTTGGACACTCAGAGTGTGTTAGGTGTGGAGACACACAGGCCTGTGTGATTTCACTGTTCCTGCACACAATGATGGGCCTGCTCCTTGTTCTTGGAGGCAGCTGAGGATAGGCAGTAGGCACCTGGTGAGTCTGGGTGGAGGGGACCAAAAGAGAAGGGAGAAGGGCCACAGGGGGAATTTGGGTTGCATGCTGGTTTGAGCAGTAGCCAAGGGCTGGCAAACTGTGACCTGAATTTGTATGACCAGATTGTTAAGGGTTAACCACATTTAAAGTGTTGCTCACAACACTTCGGCAAAGGCTGAAGGGTTTGCTTTCTGGTCCTTTCCCAGAGAGTCAGCCTCCTGGAACCAGGCTTGGTGTGCTCCATTGAGCTACGGAGTGGCTTTGTTAACCAAAGTCCTGAGTTCTGTTCCCTAAGTTCCATGCCTCTGACTAGAGTCTTTTTCAGCAGCCCTTGGAAAATTCAGGAAAGGTGTGAGTTAGGGGAGTCTGCTGGTTGTAGGCAGGTTGAAGCTGATTTGTTATGAAGACAGGTTTCTGTTGAGAATTCTCCTCAGTACCATTCTGGTATGTCTTCGTGGACACAAGCAGGAGTTGTGAGCAGCCTCCATAGCTGGATCATTGACTCTTCCCTTTCTCCAATGAGGATACCTGCTTCTCTACTTGTAAAGCAAGCATGAGACGTAGAGCTTGTAAAGTTTTAGAAAGCAAGTTTCATAAATTTCTGCAGCCACTTCTGTATTGTAAAGTGTCTCTCCAGTGCAGTGGAGATCACCTGCCCTGCTGAGGGGGGCCCAGCAGATGCCCCTCCTCTATGAGGCTCAGCCCACCCAATGTGGGCATTCTGCAGTTCACAGCCTGGAACCATACCCAGATGCTCAGATATTCTTGATCTTCTGAACTAAAGGGTGATTGTGTATTTTGTGTTTTGCATTTTCCCCATAAATAATCAGCTTTATGCTCTCTTAACATTGAAATTCTGCACAGATCTTTCATGAACCTACTGAATTATGTTGGAAATATTAAGCAAGTCACATTGGATATATATGCTTGTGACATCGAATTAAGCATTAGAATCTAAGGGTTTAGAATATGTGATGAGGTGCCCTGAGGTTCATAAGTATATGTTATTTCAAATGGAATTTGGGGTTTCTGAAGTTCCATTTACAGATCTTATTTCCAAGAACTGGTTATCTGTTCTGGAACTTCCCCTCCCAGCAGGTCTTTCAGCCACTTCAAGAATTTGCCCTGGCTGGTGTGGCTTAGTGGGTTGAGTGCCAGCCTACAAACCAGAGAAAGGGTTGCTGGTTGGATTCCCAGGCAGGGCACATGTCTGGGTTGTGGTCCAGGTCACCAGTAGGGGGGCACACAAGAGGCAACCACACATTGATGTTTCCCTCTCTCCCTCTCTTCCTCTCTCTAAAAGTAAAGAAATAAAATCTTAGAAAAAAAAATTCATCTCTTCAAACAGCCAGTAAAACTCTCACCCCTCCCCTGGCTGGTATGGCTCAGTGGTTTGAGCATCAGCCTGGGGCTGAAAATTTACCGATGTGATTCCCAGTCAGGGCACATGTCTGGGTTGTGGGCCAGGTCTGTAGTTGAGGATATGAGAGAGGCAACCAATCTGTTTCTCTCCCTCTTTCTCCCTTCTTTCCCTCCCTCTAGAAAAATAAATAAATAACATTAAAACAACAACAACAAAAAAAAACTGTCACTCCTGGTAGGATTTTCAAAGAATTAAATTAATAACCTTTTAGAAAGGATGGCCAACAGTGTCTGTAATGGGGAGGAGGTAGTAGAAAAGTGACAGATTCTTGTCACTTATAAGGCCATTTTATTAGATCTTGATTATTTTGTCTTCCAGACTTGTTACTTACTAAAAGAGGTGTCACAGCATCCTCCGAGAAGTTTGGAAAAAATCTTGGAATGTGATTTCCGTGCTAAAATTTGGGAAGCAACATACAGTTGTTCACTTTGAATCATATCAGCAGTTTGATTCATACTAAAAGTGTTTCACAAGTAGTCAGCATTTGGTTATGCCTTTTCCCTGGGCCTTCTCCATGCCAACCATTTTGAGTATAACAAGGAAGTACTGTGATAAAGTTGATGGGTGATTTTCATAAAGGCTTTTACTTCAGGAGCTAAGGTAGGATTGTATCATTTGGAGTACTGTTTGCAGTCTTATAGGGAAGGACTAGTATGCTTTAGGGCAAAATGGAGGGGGCGGATTTGGGGAAGAAAAGTAGTTCAAAGTTTAAATGTCTGTTTGAGTGGCACCTTATACACTTTCTCCATATTTTAAAATAGATTTTAACCTGGATGATATGTGTATTAGTTGTTTATTGCTTTGTGACAAAACCATCCCAAAATGTAATGTTTTATACAACGTTTTATTAAATCTTATAATTCTTACTTTGTTTGGTTGTTTTTTCTGCTGGTCACACCTGGAGTCATGAGGTCACTGCAAGCTGGTAGATTGGCTGATTCTTTTCATTTCCTGGTCTGGCCCAGGCTTCTCTGTATGTGGGTGCAGGAATATTCCAGGAGGGCCTCTGGTGCCCAGGTGCTGGGGAGGGATGGTTGGGAATCTTGTGATGTGTTACCTAGTTTGCTCAGGGTATATTTGTGAGAAAGAATATGTCTAGTGTGTTAGTGAGCTAGGCTTGGTAGAAAGATGGCATTTGAATTAAATAGAATGAGAAGAAAATTTGGGTTGATTTCCCTAAATTCTGACACATAGTTATGAATTACCTGGTTTTCCCTTTAGACTAGCAACTGGTGTGTTGCAGAAGGCACAGTGGTGTGCCGTAGGAATTTTTGTTTTTATTTTTTAAAGATCTATTTATTTTTAGAGATAGGGGAAGGGGAAGAGAGAGGGAAAGAAATATCTATGTGTGAGCGATACATCATTGCCTCTCACCCCCACTGCCCCCAGGACCTGGTCTGTAGTCCAGGCATGTGCCCTGACTGGGAATCGAACCAGCGACCCTTTGGTTCACAGGCCAGCACTCAATCACTGAGCCACATCAGCCAGGGAAAAATGACAGACAAAAAGTATGTATGTGGTGTGCTATAGAATTTTAGTAATTAGTTTATGTGTACCATGAAATGGTACAGACAAAAAATATGTGTTTGGTGTGCTATAGAATTTTAGTAATTAGTTTATGTGTACCATGAAATGAAAAATTTTTAAAATTGCTTCTTTAGAGATTTCAAGACTTTGTAAGACTAAAGTTTAGTCTTTGCCTGTCATTTAAACATTAATAGCAAAGTTGTACGCATTGTCAAAATAAAGGGTAAATTTACAGAATGCTTCAGGTTATAGAGTGAATGAAAATATGGGAATGAAAACTTAACATATCTGTGACCTGATTTCTTTATCCTGGAACTAGTGTATGTTTTCAAAAACAGCACTCTCCCTTTTCTGTAGGGGATGTGTTCCACCATACCCAGTAGTTATGTGAAACCTGGATAGTACCAAACCCTATATACTATGTTTTCTTCTCTACATACATATCTATGATAAAGTTTACTTTATAAGTTAGACACAGTAAGAGATTGGCAATAGAATAATTATAACAATGCTCTATAATAAAAGTTATATGAATTTGTTCTTTTTCTCTCAGAGTATGTTATTGTACTGCACTCACCACTCTCCTTGTGATGATGTGAGAATTCATTGCCTACAGGATGAGTGAAGTGGAGGTGAATCATGTAGGCATCATGATGTAGTGTTAGGCTGTTGTGAGGGTTACTTAAACACAAGCACTTGGATGCCAACAGTTGATCTGATAACCAAGATGGCTACCAAGTGGCAGGTAGCATCCCAGGAGGGACAGAGCAGGAAGGCATATTTCATCACACTACTCAGAATGTTGCCCAACTTAAAAACGTTGAATTGTACTTCTGGAATTTTCCATTTAATACTTTCAGACCACAGTTGACCATGGGTAACTGAAACCATGGAAAGCAAAACTAATGATACGAGGTGATTACTGTAAATATCTATAGATGTGGTTTTCCAACTTGGATTTGGGTTACATTTATTATGTATTATGTTTCATCCAGGCTTCAGTGCTTTTCACATCATGTGTAACTGTACATTTTAGTTTCTGTTCTAAATAGATGGGTGGACACTGTCCTCAGTGCTGCTGGCACTGAGTCTTCTTGTGATGGGGTATTTCTCAGTTGATACCCTATTGAGAATTTCAGATTTTCACAATAATCAAAGAACATAACACTTGGTAATGTTTTTGAGATGTAAGTATGTAGCATAAGTAAGCTGAATCAGAGCTTTAGTTTTAGAGTTTAGTTGTGACAAAGGTGGTCACTGGACTTGAATGAGCAGCTCATTGCTCCAGGATTTTGCTGACACCGAGAGAAGTACAGTTGGTATTCTCCAACAGTTCCTCCTAAGCCCTCGCTGTAACAACTGTGCCCAGGCCAAAGAGGCCTGAGTCCTGAGTAACGCCTGGGCCTGCTGTCCTGGGTGGGCCTCCTGGGAGGTAAGGAACAGACATTCTGTGGCGTTTTCCTAAGGAGAGGGCAGAGGGTAGTGGTTTAGGATAACTGAGAAGGCTCTCTACCTGTCTGGAGCAGGTTTCAGACTTTGAGGAAGAATGGCAAGGCCAAGGGAGGCAGCCAGGATCAGAAATAAGGGGTCTTCCTGGGAAAGTAGGGGAGTTACTGTAGGAGTACAGGCAGGGCCTAGTCTTGCAGTGATCCACTCTGTACCATGGAGACAGAAAGGGGGTGCATTCTGGGTTGTGAGGATGGACAGGAGCTGTGAGGAGCCCGTGACTCCAAGAGCCCTTGCCGAATGGCAGGGCTGCAGCTGGAATCCAGACATGAGGCCCCAGTTGTGTGGAGGCTAGGACACCTTGCCTACAGCTGAGGGATTCATGCTGTGACTGAGTAAGATATTTTACTACTCAGATTTGTCCTGTGCTCACTCAGAGGACTGCTGGATGTATCTAAATCTTCTCCTCTTCTTTTTGTAGCCTGTAACATACACTTGCACACACGTGAAAAAGGAGCCCCCTTGTATGATAGATGAAGCAGCTGTCCTAGAATGCTGTCATCCCTAACATGAATGTCATGTTGCTCTTGTGTTTGGAAGGGACGTTAGTTCTTGAAAGCACCAACATAGGCTAATGCATGTAACAGAAATAGGACTCTGGGCCTTTAATCTTTTAAATATTTTAAGATTTAAGTTCTATGATTTCAGAATGTGATCACATAAGTTAAAAATCATCACAGATGTATTATTTATCAACTGATTAAAATATGTGGTGCTAATTTGGGAATCTTATAACACTTTGTTTTTAGGGTTTTGTAGCTTTTATACAAGAACGTGGTGAATGCTATCTTTCTGTATCACTTTCATTATAGTGTGGACAAAAATGTAAACATCTCATACCCCACTGGGTATGAAGGTGGATGAAGGTGCCTCTTGTGAAATTTTATTCCATTTTAGGTTCAGAGAGGTGGACAACAGCCTTTGGGGATGTAAAAACAGCTAAAATGAGAATTTTTTTGTGTCATTACTAACTTGTGGCTGCCAACCAAGGCTGGATCAGAGAATGACTAGCCAGAACAGTCAAGACTGCTGGATCAAAGTGAGGAGGCAGGAGCAGCCTGAGAAGCCCAAGGTTGCTGCCAGGCACAGACTAGGCAGGGTCTCTGCTCCACCAGAGGAAGTCATCCTCTCACTTCATAGGGAAGCATTGCTTAAGTGTTTATGGCATTTTAAGTATGGAAAATGACTTCCATGGAAATTTTACTTGGTTTTCACTAAAAAATAACAGAAGGTTTAAAAAAAATTATTAAATTTATTGGAGTAACACTGGTTAATAAAACTGTATAGATTTCAAATGGACAATTCTGCAATACATTGTCTGTATATTGTATTGCCTGTTCATCACTCAAAGTCAGCTCTCCTTTTGTCACCAGTTATCCCCCCTTTGGCCTACTCTTCTACGCACTTTCCCGCATCCCCCTTCCCCTCTGGTAATTGTCATGTTGTTGTCTGTACTTGTGAGTTTTGTTCTGTTTGGGTTTTTTTTGCTTAATCCTCTAACTTTTTTCATTCCCCAACCCTTGCCCTCTGACAGCTGTCAGTCTGTTACCTGTGTCTCTGAGTCTGTTTCTGTTTTGTTAGTTTCATTTTGTTCAGTAGGTTTCACATATAAGTGAAACTATATGGTATTTGCCTTTCTTTGACTGTCTTGCTTCACTTATCATATAATACTCTCCAGGTCCATCCATGCTGTCGCAAGGTAAGATTTCCTTCTTTTTCAATGGGCAAGTAGTATTCCATTGAGTGCATGTACCACAACATTTTCATCCATTCATTTATTGATGGGCACTTTGGCTGCCTCCAAACCTTGGCTATTGTAAATAATGCTGCAGTGAACGTAGGGGTGCAAAAAAAAAAAAAAGAATTTTGAGCTTTTTGCCTCTAGCATTTGTTTTGTGAAGGTACTGATTGGTATGTGGAGGGCAGAGGCATATTTATGATCTTCTTTCAGAGCGTGTGTTTTCAGGAGCAGATGATTATTATTATTACTATTATTGTTTTTTCTCTGAGGAGCATTTACTTTTCTTCCATCAGGAAGACAAATTATTGACCCATCATTTTGAACCAATGGAGATTTGTTTTTATACTTTTTTAAGGGCTGGTATACTTTGGTTTTGCCCTTTTTCTTAGAGCAATTCCTTAGTCTTGAGCCATAGCTTTAAAATTAAAAAATTGTTTTTCAGTTACAGTTGCTATGTAATACTATATTAGTTTTAGGTGTACAGCATAGTGATGAGACATTTATATAACTTACAAAGTGACCCCCCATAAGTCCAATATTTATCTGATACCATACAAAGTTATTATAATATTATTGACTATATTCCTGATGTACTTAACATCCCCATGACTGTTTTTATAACTGGCAATTTGTACACCTTAATCCCTTCCCCCTTTTCACCTATCTCCCCAAATCCCTTCCCATCTAGCAACCATCAGTTCTCTATATCTATGGCTTTGTTCCTGTTTTGTTTGCTCACTTGTTTTGTTTTTTAACTTCCACATAAAATGAAATCATATGGTATTTGACTTTCTCTGACTGTTGTAGAATAATACCCCCTAGGTCCATCCATGTAGTTGCAAATGGCAAGATTCATTCTATTTTTGTGGCTGAGTAATATATTCCATCGCATACATGTACCACATCTTCTTTTTCATTTCCACCTATGGGTGGACACTTCAGTTGCTTCCAGCTGTTGTAAATAATGCAGGACCAGGACTTTACATGAGGACATTGGCAGTGTTGCTTTAAGGATTTTGGAATGCTCAAATTTGAAGCAGAGGAAAGCTTTGCTTAGTAAGTAACTGGCAGTATGGGCATAGAAGAAATTTGCTCTGAGTGAAGAAAGACTTTGGCTCTTAAAATTGTTGTTAACCAGTTCCTTTTGCTTTGTGAACTGACTGGTAATCATTCAGATGTTGCTTTACAAATGGAAGGTGTGTATGATGTTTACTTTTGCTTGTGAAATTAGCACACAGCAAGCTTGGGCAGAGGCTCCTAAGTTACTGTTCTTTGCTTGTGTTGTATTTGATCCATGTGTAATACTATGGAGAAGTAGTTTATGAGACACAACAAAACATCATTAATGTCATCTGTATCTATTGAATTATTTGTGCTTGTCTTTTTTACTAGCACAAGCTAAAATGGCTATGAATAATGTTACAGAATCTTAGGTAAACAAAAATGAAAACAACACTAAAGCTAAAACTAAAACTTTAAGTAAAACACATGGAATTTACTACCATGAGAGGGTAGTGTCACTGTGGGCCATATGGTCTAATTTCTGCTACAAGTCCCTGTCTCAGGTGCAGGGCACAGTGTCTGAATCATCATTGAAGTTGGCTGCAGGCGGCACTCTGGGTGGGAATAGTTGAAACTCTGGTGCTGTATAAAGGAAAACATGTTGGTGTCAGGCTATATCTGGTTCTTCGTAGTCTGAACCCTTCCTTTCTTTTTTACCTTCAACTGCAGAACATGGCTCTCTGAGACATGGCTTTTCTGGATGTGTGAGGAATGAATGTGCAACATTTAGAAAGCCACCTTCAGAGATGCCCAGCCAAGGGCCTCCCAACACGGATACTGTGGAATCTGCTGGCTCTTTCCTTAAGAAAATGAAGTTTAGAGAATTCATGTGTAGATTTCCTATTGGTCAGATAACAAAATCAGCAAAAGGTAAAGTGTGTTCTGTATTTTTCTTAACACCCATTGTAGTTTAAACAGAAGCTCTGAGTAAGGTCAAGGACTTTGAAGGCAAGATCTCACCAAGGTCGTTTCCAGATGTGTGATGATAAACCCAGCATGTAAATTCAGTACCAGTAACAAACGCATTTGTCTGCATTGCTCCGTGCAGTGTTGCTAAGCTGCCTCCATTTACAAACATGGAACCTTGTGTAGATGATACGAAACTCCTGCTGGGGACATGCAGTTGCAATGTGTGTGATACAGAAAAAGAGCTTGCCTAGCTGCTCTGAGGCCCTAGCCCAGGCCATTTCCAGTGTCTGCTGTGCATGTGGGATGTTTATCAAGGCCATTTGGGGTGCATACTGCAGCCCTGTTTAGTAACAGTGGTCACTCCATTGACCTGAAATATTGGGTTAAAAGTGGAACCTGGTGCCTCAGTTTCTGCATTGTTAAAACCAGCAAGGGAGTCAGTCTTCCTGGGATCCAAAACTGTAGATGTGGATTTCCTCGAGGTGCTTGGGGAGGTACATAGGGTGTCCAGATGGTGTGGCTTGGTGGAGCCCAGAGAGGCCTGTGATAGGGAGAAGTGGGTGTAGTTTTATGAAAAGAAAAAGACCTATTTATAGGATTATTTTTAAGCATAGATTTTAGATATTGATTGTAGTTATTCCACTTGATTTGTGTTTTGAGGGACTTACTGCTGTTCATTACTTTCATCCCAGTGTTCTTTCAAAAATAAAAAGTAAAAACAGAAAGGAAGAAAGGAAAGATACTGCTGAATGGATCACCCAGTGTTCCTGCCTATCCTGTATGCTTCTGAGGTGACCAGCAGAGTTGTATTGCTGTCCACCTAACGGGATAGTAGGTGGCTCTGCTGGAAGCAGGGGTGTGTGTGTGTGTGTTGTTTTTTTGTTAAAAAAAGATTTTATTTATTTTTAGAGAGGGGAAGTGAGGGAGAAAGAAAGGGAAACATCAGTGTGTGGTTGCCTCTCAAGTGCCCTCTACTGGGGACCTGGCCCACAACCCAGGCATGTGCCCTGGCTGGGAATTGAACTGGGGACTCTCTGGGTCAGAGGCTGGCATTCAGTCCACTGAGCCACACCAGCCAGGGCTGGGGAGGTTTTGTTTTTGTTTTGCTCAATCTCTTCACCTTCTTCACCCAGTCTTGAAACTCCTCTCTCCTCTGATAGCTCTCAGTTTGTTCTCTGTGAGTCTGATTCTGTTCTGTTACTTTATCTTGTTCATTAGATTCCACATATGAGTGAAGTCATATGGCACTTGTCTTTCTCTGACTGGCTTATTTCACTTAGCATAATATTCTCTGGGTCCATTTATGCTGTTACAAAGGGTAAGATTTCCTTCTCTCTCTCTCTCTCTTTTTTTTAACCACTGAGTAGTATTCCATTGTGTAAATGTACCACAGCTTTTTTTTATCCACTCATATACTGATGGATACTTGGGTTGTTTCCAGATCTTGGCTATTGTAAATAATGCTGCATTGAACATACAGGGTTGCATATATTCTTTTGAATTAGTGGTTCAGGTTTCTTTAGATAAATTGCCAGAAGTGAAATCACTGGTTCACATTGCAGTCCTCCCTCCCTCCCTCCCTCCCTCCCTCCCTCCCTCCTTTTCTTTCTTTTCCTCACCTAAGGATATGTTTGATTTGAGAGAGGGAGGGAAAGAGAGAGGAAGGGGAGGAGAGGGAGACACAGAGAGAGAAATATCGATGTGAGAGAGAAACCAATTGGTTGCCTCCCATACATGCCCTGGCTGGGGATTGGACTCATAACCTAGGTATGTCCCCTGCCTGGGAATCAAACTCATAACCTTTTGGTGTATAGGATGATGGTTCAGCCAAGGCTGTTTTCAGTTTTTTGAGGTAATGCCATACTGCTTTCCACAGTAGGTACACCAGTCTGCATTCCCACCAAGGTTTCCTCTCCACTTGTGGTTACTGATTTATTGATGATAGCCACTGACCAGTGTGAGGTGGTATCTCATTGTGGTTTTAATTTGCATTTCTCTGAGGATTAGTGATGTTGAACGTCTTTTCAGTGTCTGTTTGCCATCTGCATGTCTTCTTTGGAGAAGTGTCTATTCAGGTCTTTTGCCTGTTTTTATTTGGATTGTTTGGGGGGGGGCAGGTTTTGGTATTGAGCTTTATAAGTTTCCTATACATTTTTATTATTAACACCGTATCAGATGTATCACTGGCGAATATATTTCTCTATTCAATGGGTTGTCTTTTCATTTTGTTGATTATTCTTTTTTCCATGAAAACTTTAGGAGATTTATTTCTAAGAAAGTAAATCAATAAGCATAGCATTATATGAATGCTAATGGTATTATTCATATTGTGTTTTAGTAAAAATGGGTGCTATACAATTGTTTTCTATTATCACTTGCTGATTAGATACTCCCAGAATCTCCTGGTTTTACAGTTTCTTTTTTTAAAATGTATTTTATTGATTATGCTATTACAGTTGTCTCAATTTTTCCCCCTTTGCCCTTCTACACCCAGTACCCTGCATCCTATCAAAACAAATCCCCCACTCCCTTAGTTCATGTCCATGGGTCATCCATATAAGTTCTCTGGCTACTCTATTTCCAATACTGTTCTAACATCCTCCTGTCTATTTTGTACTACCAATCTGTACTTCTTAATCCCTGCACCTTTCCCCTTATTCTCCCCCTTCCCCCTCCCATTGTTCTCCATAGTTATGGTTCTGTTTCTGTTCTGCTTGTTTACTTATTTGTTTTCTATATTCAGTTGTTGATAGTTGTGAATTATTGCCACTTTAATGTTCATAGTCTTGATTTTGTTAAATAATTCTCTTTTAGCATTTCACATAATAATGGCTTGATGATGAACTCCTTTAGCTTTACCTTGTCTAGGAAGTACTTTATCTGCTCTTTAATTCTAAAAGAGGTTTGCTGGATAGAGTAATCTAATTTAGGTTATAGGTCCTTGCTTTTCATCACTTTGAATACTTATGGCTAGTCCCTAGTAGCTTGCAACATTTCTTTTGATAAATCAGCTGACAGTCTTATGGGAACTCCTTTGTAGGTAACTCTCTGCTTTTCTCTAGATGCTTTTAAGATTCTCACTTAATCTTTAACTTCTGGTATTTTAATTATGATGTGTCTTGGCATGTTCTTCTTTGGGTTCATGTTGTTTGGGACTCTGTGCTTCCTGGAGTTGTATGTCTGTTCCTTCACCAAATTAGGGAAGTTTTCTTTCATTAATTTTTCAAATAAGTTTTCAACTTTTTGTTATTTCTCCTCTATTTTCGGCACCCCTGTGATTCGAATGTTGGTACGTTTGAAGATGTCCCAGAGGTTCCTTATCCTTTCCTTGGGGAGTTTTTTTGGATTCTTTTTTATTGTTGCTGTTCTGATGGAATTTTATTTTCTTCTACTTTATGTTCCCATTAATTTGATTCTCAGCTTCATCTTCTCCACTTTGGCTCCCTGCAGATATTTCTTTATTTCACTTAATGTAACCTTCATTTCTTTCTGGGTTTTTTTAATGCTGTTGAAGTACCCAGTGAGTTCCTTGTGCATCCTAATAACTCATGTGTTGAACTCTGCATCTGGTAGAATACTTATCTCCATTTTGTTTAGTTCATTTTTGGAGTTTCATTCTCTTCTTTCATTTGAATCATATTTTTTGTCTCCTCATTTTGGCAGTCTCCCTGTGTTTGTTTCTGTGTATATTAAGTAGAGCTGCTTCGACTCCCCGTCTTAGTAGTGTGGCCAGCCTATTGTAGAAAAGTGTGCCGGTATGTTGGATGGGTGGGAGCCTTAGGTAATCACCAGGGCAGGGCAGGGCAACCCATGTTGCTGCTCTGTGGCTTTGTATGGGGGGTTTGCAGAGGGTACAGTGCCACTACCTGGCCTCTAGAGTTTTGTCTGGGAAGAAGCTGTCTCTCAGCCCTAGCCCTGATGTCAGAAACTTCAGTTTCTCCCCATGTGTCACTGATGCCCTTCCAGCTCTTGCCCTGGTGCTGAAGCCCTGAGGGAGTGAGACTGTATATCCTAAGTCTTTTGCAGGCCCTTTGAGAGGAGACTCGTGAGGACCCTGCAGCTTCTTCTGCTGCCCAATCCACACTGGTTTTTACAGCCAGAGGGTTATTGGGACTTTACCTGGCACTGAAACCCTGGGCTGGGTGGTCTGGCTGGGATCCCTTGTCCCGAGGTATAACCCCCATTTTTTACCATGGGTGTGGGACTGCCTGTTCTGGATTTTTGTGTCCCTGCATCGCCACCTCTCCTACCTGTCTGAATGAATGTATCTTCTTTAATTCCTTGGCTGTTAAACTTCCATACAGCTGGATTTTCTGATGGCTCTGGGTGATATTTGTTTGTAGTCTAGTCGTAGTTTTTGCTGTGGTTGTGCAACGAGGTGAGCTCTGTTTACCTATGCCTTCATCTTGACCAGAAGTCCTGTTAATGGTTTTTTGGTTTGTTTGTTTTTGAGGTTTATTTTTCTTTTGTTTTCCTTGCCTGAGGCGATACATCAGAAAAAAATACTGCCATCTGAAATGTCTAAGACTTTCCTGCCTATGTTTTCTTCTGGGATTTTCATGGTTTTGAGCCTAACATTTAAGTCTTTAATCCCTTTTGAGTTTTTTTGCGTGTATGGTGTAAGAAAGTGGTCTAGTTGTTGCTTTTATTTATTTATTTATTTTTGGCATGCATCTGTCCAATTTTCCCAACATCATTTATTGAATAGACTATCTTTATCCATTTTTTATATTCCTGTCTCCTTTGTCAAATAATTAATTGACCGTAAACACTTGGGTTTATTTCTGGGATCTCTGTTTAGTTCCATTGATGTGTATGTCTATTTTTATGCTAGTTCCATGCTGTTTTGAATACAACCTTGTAGTGTAGTTTGGTGTTAGGTAATGTGGCTGTTTCTCCAACTTTGTTCTTTTTTCCTCAAGATTGCTGTGGTTATTCAGGGTCTTTGTGGTTTCACACAGATTTTTGGAATATCTATTCTAGTTTTGTGAAATACACCATTGGTATCTTGATAAAAATTGCATTGAATCTATAGATTGCTTTGTGTAGTATGGGAAAAGTCTCATTTGGACTTGTTGAGAATCAGCAGTGATTTTTAAAAAAATTATTGATTTTGAGAGAGACAGAGAAACACATCAATTTGTTGTTCCTTTTTATTATGCATTCATTGATTGATTCTTGTATGTGCCCTGACCAGGATCAAACCCGCAAACTTGGTGTATCAGAATGATGTGCTGACTAATTGAGCAACTTGACTAGGGCTGGCAATGAATAATTTTTAAAAACTCACAATAGATTGTACCTTGTTCGTAATCTGTAAATACTATATCTTTTAAAAGATAAGGACCAGAAACTTAAGAATGGAAAAAATACTGTGCTTTGACAGTGAAAAGCAACAGCTCATGGTAAGGTTCTCAGAGTCCTTCCACTATCGTTTCTTTGCTGGCTATAGTATAATGTGAGACAGCCTTGAAGTACTAAAAGCTCATCACATATGTCTACATTCACTCTTGTTACTCCAGTGGATGGGAGTCGTCTCACTTTGGGCCTGGCTCTTGGCCAGGACAGCTAATGCATTCTTCTGTGTGCCAACCCTTCTCTGCTGTGGGCCAGCACTCATCAACACGAGTTCTAAGGTTTGGAGAATTTAGGCAGGAATTAAAGGCAGAGGCCCTTAGTTTTTATCTAAGTTATATTTCATTCTTTTAAAAATTTATTTTAAATTGAATTTATTGGGGTGGCATTAGTTAATAGAATCATATAGGTTACAAGTATACATTTCTGTAATACAAAATCTATATATTGCACTGGGTGCCCACCACCCAAAGTCAAACCATCTTCTGTCATTATGTATTAGGCCCCTTTAATTCTCCTCCTGCCCCTTTCCCTGTGGTAACCACCGCACTGCTGTCGGTGTCCACAAGTTCCAGTTTTATATGGTTCTTAGCTTTTTTTTGACTGATGTATTTCACGTAGCATAATATCCTCAAGGTCCGCCTATGTTGTCACACATGGCAGTATTTCATTTTTCTTATGGCTGAGTAGTATTATATTAAATATACATACCATATCTTCTTTATCCAAGGACACTTTAGTTGTCTCCATGTTTTGGCCACTTGAAAATGCTGCAGTGAACACAGCAGTGCATATATCTTTGCAAATAGACGTTTTCAAGATTTTTAGGTAGATAACCCAGAAGAGGGATTGGTGGGTCAAACAGTAACTCTATTCTTAATTTTTTGAGGAACTGCCATCCCGTTTTCCATAGTGGCTGTACTAGTTTACATTCCCATCAGCAGTGAGTGAGGGTTCCCTTTCTGCACAACTTCTCTGACACTTATTACTTGTGTGGTTAATAATACCCATTCTAACAGATGCGAAGTCGTATTCATTGTAGTTTTGATTTGCATTTCCATAATTGCTAGTGAAGTTGAACATTATATATCTGTTGGCCTTTTGTATGTCTTATTGGGAGAGGTGTCTTTTTAGGTCTTTACATATTTTTTAAAAATCCTTACCTGAGGACATGGTCACAGAGACAGAGAGAGGGGGGAGAGGGAGAGAGATGGAGAGATGGAGACATCAATCGGTTGTCTTCTGCACACACCCTGACCGGGGATGGAACCTGCAACCCAGGTATGTGCCCAACTGGGGATCGAACTGGCAGCCCTTTGGTGTATGGCCAATGCTCCAATCACCTGAGCCACCTGGCCAGGGCCTTCTGCCCATTTTATAATTGGATTGTTTGTTTGGTATTGAATTTTATGAGTTATTTATATGAATATATTTTGGATATTAACCCAAAGTTCCATTTCTTATGATCTTAGAAAGTCACTTAACTGTTCTGAGCCCTCATCTCCCTAACTACAAGATGAGAATAATCATGTTCCCTCTGTATTTATTTCATGGGGATATTTAATGGTTCCACATCCCATTGAGCTCCACATCCCACAAGTACGCACTATAAATAGATGATTGCGTGCTGCAGTCGTTAGAGAAAACTACTCAACCTTTAGTATATCTCTGCTTATTCTAAGATGAAGGAAAAATAAGCATCTTCCTTTTTATTTTATTAATAAAACAATGGCTCTGTTTGTTTGTTTTAAGATTTTATTTACCATACATATTTTTAGAGAGAAGAGAAAGGAGGGAGAGAAACACAGTTGTGCAAGAGATACATCAACCAGTTGCCTCCCACACTCCCCTAAGTGGGAACCTGGCTTGTAACCCAGGCATGCGCCCCTACCAGGAACCAAACCAGCAACTTTCAGGCTTGCAGGCCAGTGATCAGTCCACTGAGCTGCACCAGCTAGGGCTGTTTTTAAATACCTTATTTTAATACTGCAGACGCTGTGATTTGAAGATCTTGTTTTACGTTTATAGTGATGTTTGATGTCATAGTTGGTTAATTTTCAGAAGCAGAGCATGCACCTTATACGGTAGGTAGTGTAATGTTCATCACAGGTTATAGTTTTGAAATTTTTTATTGAGTCATTAACCTTGATTAGGTTTTTCAGGCAAAACAGTCTGGTTGATGAAAAGTTTATCCTTCCCTTTTGTGTATTCACTCACATGATTTTTCGTCCTTGTTCCTGTGTCCATTTGCCCATGTTCTGAAGGCCTGAGGAAGTGCGTAGTTTAGCCAGTGGGTAGGGTCTGTGGCCACTTGGTCCTCTCTCCTACCTTGGCACTGGCCTGGGGAGAGCTGGTAACATTTAGATTTTTTTTTTTTTTTTTTATTGATGTTCCAGTATTGTTTTCCAGTGTTTCTGTATTTTCTTCTTGCATTCCAGTCAGTCTTGAGTTTCTCTCTGTGAACTCCGCGTGGGGCTTTGAGAGGCATCCCCCACCCCATTCCCCTCCTGCCTTTGGGCTTTGTCTTTCCTGAAGGAAGTAGAACAGAACTTGCTATATCATTCCCAGCCTCTATGTTGGAAGCATACTTCAGTGATAGAATACCCACAGATGAACCAGATCTCTGATTCCTGCAGCCTTGAAGCAGGTATCCCTGTCCACGAGCAGCAGTGGGCTGCCTAGGCACACCTTATATTCTGCCTGACCTTGTGAGGGTTCCAGCATTTTTACCTGGTGACAGATTGCTGGTGCAGGAGGCTGGCTGGCTTTTTACATGGTTGGCTCTGCTCAGTGAGATTCCACTTGCTGAGATACTGTTTTTCTTAAGCACTTTATATTTGGAGACTTGTCTGATATTCGTGAAGTCAGTTCTTAGAGTTTCCTCTTTTTAAATTCAGCGTGAGGATGAAAAGGAGACTTTGCAAATTCTAGGGTGAGATACTTCCTTCAACAAGAACTTTTTTTTTTTACTTAATGCTAAATTTGTTTTATCACACGTAGAATCAATTTGTGAAGATGCATACCTCCGAAGATTTGAATGAGTAAAGGCAGTTTTTCAGCCACCCATGCACTGTACTATTTAAAAGCAGTAAGATGACATGGCTGGTAGACCTGAAGTGTGGCAGTAGTGGTGGGGCTGTCTTGGTTCCCTGGTAGGGATAACATGCTCACTGGATGGGGCTCCTTTCAGTCATTGCAGACATGGGACAAGAGCTCTGCCTGAGGTCCACCTTCCTGTTGGCCTGGGTAGCACATGTTCAGCTGCAAGGACTTGAATGTTTTGTTGTTTTGTTTTGTGTGTATGTCTCAGTACTGATGGCTGTGGTGTTATATTGGCTGCATGTCTGACCATTAGAAATGTTACATTGCATAAATATGTGACCACATCTGTTGCCTGGGGCTGGTGTTCATTTGTGATGAACCTTCTCACCAGTGTTTCAGGTTCTGTCTTTGAGATGCTCTATAGAGACAGGTAGAAGCTTCCTGTGTACTCTCGTGTTATCATTTTCCATCAATGTTCTGATGAAGTAACTTAGACCCTGTAAAGTTAATATTTAAATATTTAACGTTTAATTATTCCATATTCTTTCCTCAAACATGTGATTTTAGAAAAAATTTTGTTGTAATGGGCTTCTTTGCTTAAATATGTCACTGCGTAGAAGAAACAGTGAATGAAAGAGGCCTGGAGGTTCATGAAGCAATGTTGGAAGATACCTGTGCCCTCCCTCTGTGCCATCAGTACCTTGTACAACTTCTACTAAACTTGCTTAGCTAAGCTGCAGACATTCCCAGGGACGGATGGAAACTGTGTTGATGAGGTTTCTTAATGGGTTATTTTGCGGATAAGGGCCACCCATGGGACACTTTTGGGCTGAGGAGTAGTGTGGCCGGAGTTGGAGTCCGTGATCTGGGCAGGTTGGAGCAAGAGGCATTGGCCCTGAGCATAGGCTTCACCATCCATGTGAGAGCTGTACAGAAGGATGGCAGTGTTTGTTCTTTGCAGAGCAGCTCTTCCTTTACGTGTCCCTTTCTGCACAGCCAGTGCCCTGCTGCCCCCTGATCAGCACAGAATTGGTTTGTTGGGTCTTGGGTGCACATTTCTCTAGGGATCACACTGAGGTGTGCTTCTTGTCAGTGAGTGTTGGGGAAGAGTTGTGTTGGTCTGGACACCTGCTTCTGACCCTGTTCTTGGTGGTGGTGCGTCTTTGGACATCATGAGGCCCACTTCTTTTGACAGATTCTATCATTTACCCAGCAGTCCATCCCTAGGAAACACTACTGTATGCTTAAAACAAAAACTAAAACAGCTTAGCCCTGTCCGGGTAGCTCAGTTGGTTAGAAATTCATTCTAATATGCCAGAGTTGTGGGTTCAAACCCCCGTCAGGGCACATAACAAGAATCAACCAATGAATGGAACAACCAATCTCTCTCTCTCCTCTCCCTAAAAAAAGTCAGATATAAAGAATAACAGCTTTATTGCTATATAGTTGGCATACCATACATACACTTTGCCCATTTAAACTGGTTTTTAGTATATTCACAAACATGTGCAACCATCACTAGAGTAGAATCAATTTTAGAACATTCTTGTCACCTCAGAAAGAAGCCCATCGCCTTCTGTTGTCTCTCTTCATTTTTCCCTTCCCAGTGCTATGCAAACCACTGTCTCTATGGATTTGCCTATTTTGGACATTTTGTGTAATGAATTCAAACACAGTGTTACTCCACAGCAAATCTGTGCACACGTATATGTGAACATATGTCAAGAATGCCCATGGCAGCATTGTTTGTAATGACAAAAACAAAAGAACCTAGATGTCCGTAATTTCATTTACAGGCAAGTTAGAGAGACTATATCATTTTTCATGTTTCATTTTAAAAGTTTGATATGGTTCTACTTAAGTGAGACTGTATGTGTACACTTATACAGAATCAGTTATTTAACTTGATGAGTAATAAAGGTTTGCAGTGAAAGTCAGACTGCTTCCCAGCTTTGCAGCAGTCTCTGGCTGTCTCCCCTGAGGCAGCCATTGGAACTGGAACACTTCTCACAGTTAGTCTAGAGAAGCTGGGTATACATTCCAGAGGCCTTCCCACTGTCCCGGTGGGTTCTGCTGTCTGCCTACTAAGTCTGCCTCTCTTGCTAAAGGCACTGTTCTGGTAGTGCTGTCTTCTCTCAGCTTGCCTTTGGAGTGAGAGTGTGGGGTATTCTCATCAGCATGTAAACGAAGCTGTCATTTTCCCCTTCGTTACTAAAATACCCAGCCCCACTTTTTTTAAAAGTCTATTTTTATTGATTATGCTATTACAGTTGTCTAGTTTTTCTCCCCTTTATTCCCCTCTGTCCTCCACACCCCTTCCCACAGGTATCCCAAGGAGAGGAAGCATCCCCCTTCCCACCAGCACCCCCTTACCCCCTTAGTTCATGTCCATGGGTCGTACATATAAGTTCTTTGGCTTTTCCATTTCCTATATTATACTTAACGTCCCCCTGTCTATATTCTGCCTACCATTTGTGCTGTTTATTCCCTGTACCTTTTCCCCCATTCTCTCCCTGCCCACCCCCACACACACACTCATACACTGATAACTCTCCATGTGATCTCCATTTCTTTGATTTTGTTCCTGTTTTAATTGTTTAGTTCATTTTTTTTAAGTTCAGTTGTTAATAGTTGTGAGTTTGTTGTCATTGTACTGTTCATATTTTTGATCATCTTCTTTTTCTTAGATAAGTCCCTTTAATATTTCATATAATGAGGGCTTGGTGATGATGAACTCCTTTAACTTGACCTTAACTGGGAAGCGTTTTATCTTTCCTTCCATTCTAAATGATAGCTTTGCTGGATAGAGCAACCTTGGATGTAGGTCCTTGACTTTCATGACTTGGAATACTACTTCCCAGCCCCTTCTTGCCTGCAAGGTTTTTTTTTTTTGAGAAATCAGCTGATAGTCTAATGGGAACTCCTTTGGAGGTAACTGTCTCCTTTTCTCTTGCTGCTTTTAAGATCCTCTCCTTCTCTTTAATCTTGGGTAATGTAATTATGATGTGCCTTGGTGTGTGCTTCCTTGCGTCCAACTTCTTTGGGACTCTCTGAGCTTCCTGGACTTCCTGAAAGTCTGTTCCTTTGCCAGATTGGGTAAGTTCTCCTTTATTATTTGTTCAGATAACTTTTCCACTTCTTGCTCTTCCTCTTCCCCTTCTGTTACCCCTATAATTTGGATGTTGGAACATTTAAAGTTGTCTTGGAGGCTTCTAAGCTTCTACTCATTTTTTAAAATTCTTGTTTCTTATTCTGTTCTGGTTGAATGTTTCTTTCTTCCTTCTGCTTCAAACCATTGATTTGAGTCCTGGTTTCCTTCCTGTTACTGTTGGTTCCCTGTGTACTTTTCTTTATTTCAGTTTGTGTAGCCTTTACTTTTTTTCCTCTATTTTGCGACCAGACTGAGCCATTTGTGTGAGCATCCTGATTACCAGTGTTTCAAGCTCTGCATCTGAGAAGTTGGATGTCTCTTCATCACCTAGTTGTTTTTCTGGAGCTTTGATCTGTTCTTTCATTTGGGCCATATTTCTTTGTCTTGGTGCACCTATTATGTTTTAAGGGGGCGGACTCTTGGGTATTCATTAGGTCAGGGCAACCCATGTAGCTGCATTGTTGTGCTGTATGTGGGGGAGGGGTTGGAGAGGGGTCAGAGAGTAAGTACCTCTTGCTCACCTCTCCTTGGGCTTTCAGTCACTTCCCTCCCCCCTCCCACTACCCACAAGCAATTTGGGCCCTTCTGGTGCTGATTCCTGAGTAGGTAGGTTTGTGTACATTCTAGGACCCTGTGGGTCTCTCCAATGAACTCTTCTAGTGAGGCTGGGAGTTTCTCCTGCTGCTGCAACCCCCACAGGTTCTTATAGCCAGAGGTTTTGAGTGTTTCTTTTCCCACACTAGAATCCTGGGTTGTGCTGTCTGTCTTACCCCCTAGTTGTTTCTCCAGGTTTATCTGCATGCAAATGTGGGATCGCCAGGTCTGCCAGCCATTGCCTTGCCTGCCACAGTCCTCCAGCTGCCGTCTTGCTCCATCCTGGCTGTCAACTCTGGCCCTCCTACCAGTCTGGATGAATGTTTCTTTAACTCCTGCTTGGTTGTCAGACTTCCATACAGTTTTATTTTTCAGGCTGATCTGGTTGTTTCTTGGTTTTAGAGTTGTTGTCTTTGTTTTGGTTATGCGAGGAAGAAAAATGTATCTACCTTTGCCTGCATCTTGGCTGGAAATCTCCCCAGCTTCTTTTAAATATTAATTCCAATGCCACTTTTATTACCAGTTGCCACCTCATTTCTTGGCTCTCCTCTGCAGTACAACTCCTCCTAAAGAGAATATCCTGTTCCACCTTCTCTCTTTGAGAAATTTATTGAGATATAATTTAAATAAAATGAAATTCAGCAATTTTAAGTGTAAAATGTGATGTTTTAACAGATCAGTGCAGTTATGTTCTTACCACCAGAATCACGACTCTACATTTTCCCCAAATGCTGTGTACTCACCACCACAGTCATGACCTAGAACATTTCTCTTAGCCCAAGAAGTATACATTTGTCATCAACACTGTCTGTTGCCCTACCCTCTGGACCCAGGAAACCATTGATAAGCTTGGTCACAATAGGTTTTCTTTTTCTAGTATTTAATAAAGGGAATCATGCAGTATGAAGTCTTGTGACTGGTTCTTTCACCTAGCATGGTATTCCATTGGATACATATATTTATAGAATCAACAGTTGATAGACATTTGCAGTTTTCAATTTTTAACTATTATGAGTAAAGTTGCTATGACTAGTTGCGTACAAAATAGTGTGTGGCTATATATTTTATCTTTTCTTTGGTAAATACTTATGATTGGATTTCTGGGTCATATACTAGGAGAATGTTTTAACTTTTTACCAATCTCCGAAACCATTTTCCAAATTGATTGTATACAGTAATTTTATATTCCCATCAACAATGAACGAGAGTCCTGTTGCTCTTTATTCTCACCATCACTTGGTATGGTCAGTCTTTCTATTTTGGTCATTCTAGTGGATATCTAGTGGCATCTCATTGTGGGTTTAATTTCCATTTCCCTAATGACAAATGTTGATTATCTTTTCACATACTTAAAAACATTTTTTGTCACCTATGTATCATGTTTTGTGAAATACCATTCTTTCATATCTTTCATTTTTGTACATTTTAAAAAGTTGAGTTATCTTACCAAGAGTTTTTGAAATATATTCTATACCTTAGTGAGTTCTTTATATATTTTAGAATAAAGTACCAGATTTATGTCGTACAAATATTTTCTCCTAGTCTGTGGTTTGTCTTTTCCTTTTCTTAACAGTTTCTTTTGAAGAGCAAAGGCTTCTGATTTAATTAAATAGAACCTAACATTTTTTTCTTAGGTACTTCGTGCTTTTCATGTCTTAAGAAATCTTTATCTAATCCAATTCCACAAAGATTTTATTTATTTTTTTAGAGGTTATGTAGTTTTTGGCTTTTGTATTCAGTTCTATATTCTGTTTTGAACTCATTTTTGTATAGGGTAAGGTTAAATTTTGTTGTTGTTTTGCATCAGAGTACCCTTATTCTAGCATCTTTATAGAAAATGACTTGAATGTAGATGTGTGGGTCTGTCAGTCTTTATACCAGTATCATAATGTTTTGTTTATTGTAGCTTTATACTACGTCTTGAAATCAGATAGCTTTTTGTTGTTTTTCAGCAGTGCTTACGCTATAATAGGTCCTTTTTCATTTCCATATACATTTCAGAATCACCTCTTTAGTTACTACAAAAAAGAGTCAGCTGGAATTTTGAGTGAACTTGCGTTGAATCGAGAACAATTTGGAGAAAATTGGCATTTTAACAAAATGGAATTTTATGTTTTTTTAAGAGAGGTCTTGCACATATTTTATTCTTAAGTAATTCATTTCGGGGATGCTGTTATAATCGTTTTGTTGTTACTTTTATAATTTCAGCTTTCTGTTGTTTGTTGGTAGTGCCTAGATCTACAGCTGATTTTTCAAAACTGACCTGTCTTGCAACTTTGTTAAACTCACTTATAAAGATTCCATTGAATTTTCTACATAGGTGTTTATGTTGAATGTGAGTAAAGACAGTTTTACTTTGCCTTTCCCATTTTGTATACTTTCCATTTCTTTGTCATGTCTTATTGTACTATGTAGGACTTGCAATACAGTACTGGATAAAAGTTGACAGTGGGAATTCTTGTCTTGTTTATAGTCTTAAGGGAAATTTTTTTAATCTTTCACAATTGTTACCTATTGACTCTAAATAGATTCTCTTTGTTAGGTTGACAGTTTTCATCTTTTCTTAGTTTTCAGAAAATGTGAATGCGAATAGAGTTTTGAGCTATGCTTTTTTTTCATTTATCAAAATGAAAATTTTTAAAAGTACAATAGAGAAAAGTTAGTGGAACCAAAAGTTGTTTCTTTGAAAAGATAAAATTGAAAAATCTTCAGCCAGATTTAATCAGAAAAAAAGAGGACATGAAATTTCGATATCAGATGGGAACGAGAGACAGAATGTCACTGATTCTATAACTTTTGAAAGAATGAGGATAACAACTTTATGCCAGTAAGCTTTGCAATTTAGATGAAATAGACAAATTCCTTAAATATGCAGCTTACCTAAAAGCTCAATGTAGAAGAAATAGATCACCTGAATAGCCTTGTATCTATTAAAGAAATTGAATTTTTAATTAAGATTCTTGACACAAAGAAACTTTCAGTCCCAGATGGTCTCACTGGTGATTTATATCATCCATAAAGCATAGGTAATATTAGTTATACACAGGATCCTCCACAGCACAGGAGGAGTTACACATCACCTTGTTCCATGAAGCAGGATTGCCTTGATACCGTAATTAGAGAAGGCTGTGATGAAAAAGCAAAACCATATCTTAACACTCACATGAATATAGCTGTAAAAATCCTAACTTTTTACCAAATTGAATTTAGCAATATAAAAAGATAATATATTATGAGCAAGTACGATTTGTCTGAAAACAAATTTAGTTTAACATTCAAAAATCAATGTAATATACCATATTGACATAATAAAAAGAAAAACCATCAGATCATCTCAAAAGGTGCAAAAAAAGGGGGGGGTGTTTGACAAAATTCCACACCCATACATGATAAAAATACTCTTTGCAAACTGAGGAAAAAAAGGACATTTTAAGAAATACCTATAGCTGACTGCCATTGTACTTAAAGGTGAAAGAAATACTGAATACTCTTTCCCTGATACCAGTTGTAAGGTGGGTTCTTTTGTTCTTTTTAAAAATAACCTTTATTGCTAAAGCAATACTCTGCCTTTTGTAAAATTAGGAAGCAATTATAAGGAAAAATAAAATCTAACCATCTTATTTTCACTGCCTGCAGAAAAGATAGGTCTTTGTGTGTATGTGTTTGCTTGCAATGCATGCATGCATACATATGTATATGTGTACATACATGTGACATGTTCAGTTTGATGGATTGACCTGGTTAGGCTACAATGGTAGTCCAGTTGTTGCTGTGAATTTGTAGATGTGTGTACAGTGGTTATTGATTGGAGTAAGGTAGAGCATCCCAGGTAATATGGTTGGCCTGATACATATCTGTTCAAAGACCTTAAGACAAGCAGAGCTTTACCCCAGAGCCTACTCTGTCAACTTCGGACTTGCCTTACCAGCTCTCACAATACTGTAAGCCAACAATTTTCAACTGGTATGCCTCAAGAATTTTTGAAACATGCAGTACCTGACTATTTAGTCAGGTGCACTGACCTCTTTTCACTTAGATTGTAAAATTTAAAAATGACAACAGCCAACACATTAGCCATCTGTTGTGAATGAATCTAAACTATACTTACTTTTTTTGTTAGATCGGCAAAAAATGTATTTTTCAGTGTGCTGCAGAATTTTTGTAATTAGTTAATGTGTGCCATGAAATGAAAAAGGTTGAAAATTGCTGCTGTAAGCCAGTTCCTTGCAATAAATTTCTTACTATATTACCTATTTAATATATATCAGTGTCTCTGGTTGAAGACTTAACTGATACACATATGTATAATATATACTTATTAATTTTATAAAATCTTACCTCTTTAAAAAAATTCAGTGATTGCCACCTTTCCATTTCAGTAAGCTGTCTCACCTGATGCCCCACCATAGACAGACTTTTTGTGGTCCGGTGTTTTATCCCAGCTAGTGTCTGGTCCAATGCATTGCACACAGTTACCTCCCTTAGGTCACTTTCATCCAGTACTAGATGTCTGCTGACCTGAAAGCCCTCCCTTTCTCATTTTCCTTATTGCTTTTCTGTTACATCATTTAGCTTGTTCAGTATCATTTAGCTTCTCGATTTCATGGGTGATTTAAAATAAAAATTCAGCCCTGGCCCATGTTGGTCAGTTGGTTAGAATTTTGTCCCGTGGACTGAAAAGTTGCGAGTTTGATCCCTGGTCAGGGCACATGCTTAGATTGTGGGTTTGTTCCCTGGTTAGAACACATGTCAGAGGCAGCCAAGTAATGTCTGTCTGTCTGTCTCTCCCTCCTCCTCTAAAAGCAATGAAAAAAAACGTCTTTGGGTAAGGATAAAAAATAATAATAATTAAAAAATAGAAATTCATCTTTGAATTTGATTACCCTCTATTGTATATTTGGGTTTTTTGTTGTTATTTGCATTTTTCATGATGTTTTCCTTCTATGCTTTTGGGTATATTCTGATTTTTAAACTGTCTTTATTGAGATGCCTTTTGCAGATAGATTTTCCTTTAAGAACCTTTTTGCCTGGATTTCCCAATTTACTATGTAGCAGTTCATTATTCCCAATTCTGAAGATTTTTAATTCCTACTCCAATTTCTTCTCAGACCCTTATACTTAGAAGTGCATTTCTTAATTCTCAGATTTAAGGTGTTCGTGGTTGTCCCCTCCCCCATATAAATTTCATTGTGGTATAACAAGGGCTGTGTATGGTCAGGTTTTTTTGAGTGTTTGTTCCCTGTGTCCTTGAAAAGACCAGGCATTTTGTCAGTATTGCCTGGAATGTTTTGCATATGCTGATTGCATCAAGCTTGCTGTTATGCTCAAATCTTTTATATTCTAATTTTTGGTGGGAGTTATCTCTTTGGCCTTAAGATTTACCGGACGATATTCTGAAGTTTACTCCAGTGATTGTGCCTCTTATGTCCTGTTCTTTCAAATTCTTTTTTAAATCCTTATCTGAAGATATGTTTTTAAAATTATTTTAGAGAGAGGGGGAGGGAGACAGAAAGAGAAATATCTATATGAAAGTGAAATATCAATTAGTTGCTTCCTATACGCGCCGCAGCTGTGGATCGCACCTGTAACTTTTTGGTATATGGAATGATATACTCCATCCAACTGAGCTATCCAGCCAGGCCATTTCTGTCAATTTTTGCTCTTTACTTTGAGCTGTTGTGAGAGAGAAGGTAAGTTTCCTCTAACCTCAGGGTTCTTTAGGCTGGTCTAATAATAAAATAGACATGAGACAGATTAGCAAGATAAAGTAAGCAAATTTAATTCATACATATGTATGGGAACCCCATATACATGAGAGAGTCAGAGCCCCACATGCACGAGAGGTCAGAGATAGAATGGATCGTTTGAGGTATATAAGACATTTTGAATAGGGCTAAGTTTCAGAAGCTCATTGCAATATGATATTAAGAACAGATGCTTAATATATAGAGGTTTGCCCTGCCATATTGATAATCTTTTATCATGGGCAAGGCCCCTAATTCACGTTTTTCTAGGTAAAGTGAGGGTCAGAATTTTCTTTTGAGCCTGAAGCTAAAATTGCCTTTAGCTGAAAATAATCTGCATACCACTGAGATACCTCTTACGGAGGCTCATTCTGAATCCTCATACCAATCTATTAATGTGCATAAATATTTGAAATTTATCTCTCTAGTGAAAGGAACCTTTTGCTGTGTTACAGTGACTGACTTTATCTGGTAATGTGTTTTGGCCTCAAGCCTGTATCCAATATTCATCCAGCAACATCAGCTCTTCTGTTCAGTATTTACCTGGCATATATTTTATTTCTTTTTCTTTATACCTTTCTAGATTTTTATGTATTAGATATCCCTCCCTTTTTCTGAGATAGGTAGATCACTTTCTCCATTCCAGTCTGACAAACTTTGTCTTAATGGATTTCTTAATTCTTTCACTTTTGTATTTCATAAACATTTAATTCTACCATATTGTATTGGGCTTTCTATTTGTATTGGCATCTTTTTTCTCTCCTTTTTTGCCTTCTTTAGATTTTTAAGTAGAAATTTGGAAGTTAATATGCTTTGTTTTCATGGTCATCTTTGAAGTTAGAGCAATGTGTGGCAAGCCTTTTCCTTACTTCACTGGTGGATGCCCCAGAGTTTGAAACCCGTGTGAGATTTGAAGCAGTTTTTGCATGGGGTTGGAGAGAATGATCCTAACAGCTTTTTAGACACCTGAACACCTCCCAACTCTGCTTTTCTTCATGCTCATTGTGCAGTTTTACTGTAGTTATATTGTTCGAATATATATTTTTCCTATGACTTTTACTTCTTTTGAACTATTCCTTTTACTGATACTTTCTATAAGAAGCTTCATAATGAAACCTGCAGAAATGCAGTTTGGTGTTTACTCAGCGAAGATAAAAAACTTTCGAAGTTGTTCAGTTTCCCACCTCTATATTTGTTGTCCTTTTCATTTTTTTTTTCCTTTATCAAGAGCAGTTCTGTTACCAAAAATCATCTTTCCTTGCCTTTATATTTAACCCTGATACTTGTAAACTCACTCCCTGTCAGTGTGAAGGCCTCAGTCAAGCTCTCCCCAGGTCAGTGAGCCGTCACTCATGTTTCTGTTTATTCTTACAGCCCTTCAGTGTTCTCTGAGAAGCATTCCTTTAGACACTTCTTGGAGACCTTAAAGAAATAAGGGTTTATCCTCAGGACTCTGAGGCAGCTTTTAGACAAGGGAAGGACAGAACTCCTTTATTTGAAGGTGATTTTGGAAGATTGGATCATTTTATCCCCAAGAGGATAAAAATCTGTCTGTTAGTTTAACTTGGAGCTTACTGACCCTGCTGTGGCCCAAGAGATGGTACCCGGTTGGAGGCTCTGCCTGGCTCTCCCAAGAAGGCTGTGTCTTTGGATCAGCTCAACTCTTGCCTTCATATGTAATGTGGAAATAATCCCATCTGTTCAGCTGAGGCTGGTTAGAGGCTTTAAATAAAATAACATATGAAAGTAAAGTACCATGCAAATGTAATTTGAAACGAATTGTTAAACCACAGTCCCTGAATGAAGGGGGGTGGGGGGGGAGATACTGTCATTAATTATAGTTGCCAGTGTGTACCAAGCACTTGCCTATGCTCCAGATGGCCCAGTAGAACAGTGGTTATTCCCACTTTACAGACTACAGGACCAAGGCACAGATTAAATCGCTTGCTCAACAATTTCAGCCAGTGAGTGGTGGAGTTGTGTGATACCTGTGTTCATGTCCATAGCCACACCTGACTGGCAGATTCCCCAGACCTAAAACAGCCCTGTAATCCATAGTTTCCAAGGTGCCTTCAGATTCCCTCTACTCTATTAGTATACCCTCATCTTTTGGAGCAAGGAAGAGAGTCCTACTTAGCAAAACAGTACATTGGACAGAGAAAATGCAGGAGGAGGGATGGAGGGGAAGTGTGGCTTGGCATTTCACTGTATTTTTTGATTCCTTTCTCAGAGTTTGAGGTACTTCCTTGAAAAACATGAACGGTAAATCTTTGGAAATAAACCTCATAGTTTTTCCTCTGTGAAGGTGCTAAAATGCTTCTCATCAGGCAGCAGTTGACCATGGTCAGAGTCTTTGCTACTTTGTGTTTTCTCACTGGAGTGAAATTCTGAGCCAGATTGATTCTCTAGCAAGATGGCCAATCCAATATGAGACATTGGTATGTACCCCTCTCTCTGCACTGTTGGTGTACCCTGCCCCCTGCCCACATACATAGGAATACCTGTGCCCTCTGATTTCTTATTTTTATTTTTTATTTATTTTTTTTTAGAGAGAGGGAAAGGAAGGGAGAAAGAGAGGGAGAGAAACTTCAGTGTGTGAGAAATACATTGATTGGTTGCCTCTGCACACCCCCAACTGGGGACCTGGCCTGTAATCCAGGTATGTGCCCTGACTGGGAATCGAACCAGCAGCCTTTCCGTTCTCAGGTCAGTGCTCAATCCACTGAGCCACACAGTCAGGGAGAGATATATATATATATTTTCAGATTTTTAAAATTTATTAATTTTTTAGAGAGAGGGGAAAGGAGAGAGAAAAAGGGAGAGAAACATCAATGTGAGAGAGAAATGTTGATTGGTCATCTCTGGCATGCACTCTGACTGGGTACTGAACCCGCAGTCCAGGCATGCATCCCCACTGAGGATTGAACCATTTTGCGGGAGGATGCCTAACCAACTGATTCACCCTGGTCAGGGCTGTACTCTGATTTTAAGAAAGTTTATGACACATAAAATGACAAATCTAAGTTTATTTTACTTGGGAAGAATTACACAGATGAAAAAATTTAAGTGTTGGAGTTTATAAATGTTGATTTGTATCTGTTCAGAAAGTTAGATACTGCTTAAACAAAATACATTTAGATTTGCCAACAAAGATGAGTATATAATTTTTATTGGTTTTGCATCCTGGGTTCAGAATTATAAAGTATTTAAATGATATCTTTTTCAGGACACATGATGTAGGACTTCTCTTCTTTCACCTCTTTCCTTTCTTCCACTCCTTTGCCATTTGGGAGGAAATCATTGCAGAAAGACACTCTGAGTAGATAGGTTTGATTACAGTAGACACCCCTGTCCACAGAGGATATATTCCAAGTCCTTCAGTGGATGACCGAAACTGTGGATAGTACCAAACCCTATATATACTGTTTTTTCCTATATATACATACCTATGATAAAGTTTAATTTATAAAATAGGCACAGTAAGAGGTTAACAACAGTAACTAATAATATAGAATGGTTGTAACAATGTACTGTAGTAAAAGTTACATGGATGTCATCTCTCAAAATATATTTTGTAGTGTATTCATGTCTTAAAGGAAACACACTATGGTTTCTCTTTGGCACATCCAAATTGCCAGCATCATTACTCTTGGTCTTTGGGGCCATTATTAAGTAGTGTAAGGGTTACTTGAACACAAGCACTGCAGTACCTTGGCAGTTGATCTGATCACCAGCCTGGTTGCTGAGTGGCTAATGGGGTAGTTCATGTCCCTGGCAGCACAGTGTGAGATTTCATCATGCTACTAATAACAGTGCAGAACTTAAAATTTATGAATTGTTTGTTTCTGGAATTTTCCTTATATTAGTTTTGGACTGTGGTTGACCATGGGTAACTGAAACTACAGAAAGCAAAACTTCTGATTGGGGGGAGGCTACTATATTCTGTAGAAACAATTTCTCAGCATTTTTCAAATTAATTTTTATTGATTTTTTTAAGAGAGAAATGTCAATTTGTTCCACTTATTTACATGTTCATTGGTTTATGCTTATATGTGCACTGACCAGGGATCAAACCTGTGACCTTGAGATCAGGATGATGCTTTAATCAACTAAGCTACCCGGCCACAGCCTCTCAGATCATTTTTAACATCTTAGTTTTAACATGCAATTGTGTATTTCCTAGGACTTTTCAGTGTTTACTTTTAATGATGACTGTACTGAGAACTATACCTGTAGGGGCCCATAAGAAGATTTTTTTTTAACATTTTCTTTATTTATCTTTAGAGGGGAAGGGAAGGAGAGAGGGAGAGAAATATCAATGTATGGTTGCCTCTCATGCATCCCTTGCTGGGAACTGGCCTGCAACCCAGGCATGTGCCCTGACTGGGAATTGAACCGCTATCCTTTGGTTCACAGGCCCAAGCTCAATCCACTGAGCTACACCAGCCAGGGCCATAAATAGATTTTTACCACATGAAATACCAAGTTTGTTTTTTCTCTTAAAAATGCCAGCTCAAGCTTGAATTTATTTTGCCCAGTTTTCTATGTAATGCTTTAAAAAAATATTGTAGATAGGAAAGAAGGAAAAGGCATGCCATCACATGCTGGAAGAAGATTGAAGGTAGGGGATGGATATTTATGATCCTTAATGGGATGGTAGCTGCGAGTACTATAAAAATGTCACTTTCTCTTCTGCTCATTCATTCCCTCCCCCCTTTCTATTTAGTTCATGTTGGGCCATCACTTTGCAAGTCTGGTCCAGAATACACCTCTTTATGCTACACTAATAACTATACAGTACTATCTGTACTGTACTATACTGTTCTGTACTCTACTACTCTACTACTGGTTTATCCTAGACCAAATGATTTTGTTCCAGATATCACAATCTCCAGGGAATTCCACATTTTCTTCCTCCAAGGTGAAATGGACTGTGCCTTTCAACCAAGATGGAAATATGTTCCCACACCAATACCTCTTGGACTGTGTTTTACTTTACCAGGAGTGTGTGGTCTGGCCGGGGCTCTCTCTGAGGCGCTCCTTTTCCCAGGCCACAGGCCCTCCACACCATTTTCTTTTCTGTTGTGACTTCCTGTTTTGTGGAGCTGATCTATCAGCAGTGCCCACGGTTTTGAAACCAGGTGCTAAGTCACAGGAACCTTGGAATAGGTGGGCCTGAGATCAGGTGACCATGTGGAGAGAAGGGGATGGACCCAGCCATCTCTGAGTGGTTCAACGATGGCCCAGAGACCCTGGTGGAGGACTGCAGGTTCTTTAGGCTCATTGTCATGTACCACACACTCTGCTGTCTTGTGGCCACTTCATGTCATTAAAAGAGTTTGCAGAAGATAGTTAATCCAAGGGCCTTATTTTGCTCTCTGTAGGTACATAATTATGCAGGGTGGTATATCCAGAGGATTAAAAGCACATTTGCATAAATGGATTTGCTCTCAGCTGTTATCAGTGGGATTTAAGGTATAGGTGGGGTATGGGGGAGTGGTCCTTGCTTTAATTGGTATTTTTGATGCCGTTATCCACTATTTACAGCTTTTAGAAGTCAGTTGGTGTCACTGTACATGTGTTAGGAGCTGTTGCTAAGGTGATGAGCTTCAGTCTCACCACCCACACATCCTTCTGGAAGGTGGGGACAGCATGGTGGGTTCTCTTCATAAGAGGATATTATGGTCGTATGCTAGAGTAATCTGTAGGTTGCCCTGTTTCAGTTTACATTGTCTGCCCCCTTTTAGCTCAATTGCCTGATTACTTTCCCTAATAACTTAAAAAGAAAAATCCTGTGAGCATTTAGTATGGAGAGAAACAGAATGACAGCATTGTTACCTTGTCTTTTTTCCATGTCATGGTTGCAGCAGAACTTCATTGTTTTTAGTTGCTCTTAACTTGTCTCATTCTCTTTAGAAACAGAACTGTGGCCTTGACTGGTGACTCGGTTGGACATCGTTTTGCAAATGAGAGGTCACTGGTTTGATTACCAGTTGGGGCACATGCTTAAGTTGCAAGTTTGGTCCCAGATTAGGGCACCTATGAGAGGCAACTGATCTTGATGTTTCTCTCTCACATCAGTGTTTCTCTTACTCTCCTTCTCCTGCCCTTCCCCTTTCTCTAAAAATAAATAAATAAAATCTTTAAAAAGAAAAAGAGAAAAGACACAGAACTGTGGACTTAGGCTTCAGGTGTTCCTCAGTATAAATCTCAACTTTTTAAAAACTTTACAATATTGTATATAAACAATATTAGTCATGAGACTTGGATTATGATTTATGATATTTTTCTGGGTTAAGGAAGTCTGAAGTCATTTATATTTTTCCTCCAGGTTTGTTGGTAAATTTTTAGTCTGTTCGGAAGTTTGGATTTTGAAAGTCGTGTTCTAGTGCTTCATTTGGGTGCTATGTAATATTTACTTGCCACATTGCTGTATACTTTCAGAAAAAATAAAACAACTGTCTGAACTTTTTTGGGGCCATGGACTCCCTAAAAATAGGGTAAACACTATCCTGTGTGAATTACGGAGCCTCAGAGCTTACTGGACCATTGTCCTTTCATCTCGGCTCAGGTGTCCTTAAACTTTGTCCTCAGATGTTTGCCCAGGAGAGCCACATATTATCACTTGAGTTTATGGTCTGTATTTAAAGGAAAGTTCTTGATGACGAATTCTTTTCTTGTAGAATGTACTCTTGTTCCACAAAAGTCTCTTACATGCAGAGTACCTTTTTCCCTTTTCCAGCCATTCTATCTTGATAATTTTACAATATAGGACATAGGCAGTAATCAGAAGTAAAAGAGGGCATGTCAGAAGTAAAAGAGGGAATGACTACAGAGTGTAAAACTTCATTAGATTGTTAAAAGCATTTACAGTTAATTTCTTTCAGTTCTGCTTCTAGTTGTAAACCTTAAAGGAAATTCTTAGACATATGAGGTCTTTTCAGAAGGTATCCAGCCATGTAATAAGAAAAATAGAGCCATTTATTGAAGAAGATGCAAGAAGCATTGTACATAGGACAATGATGCCTTAGTTTGCTTTAAAGTAGGCACCTTGGGACCTCACACCATTCTCCCAGTCTCCTATCAGCTCCCCATCGTATTTTTCTGAATCTCATGGCAGTCTGAAATCTCTTCCCTTTCAAAGGTGATTTTAGTTTTGGGGTAAGCCAGAAGTTGCAGGGTACCAAATCTGGTCTGTAGGGGAGCTGAGTCACCTGTGTAATTTGATGTTTTGCCAAAAAACTCTGTACAAGATGTGATGCATGAGCAGACACATTGTCTTGATGGAACTGCCAATCACTAGTTGTCCATAGCTGCAACCTTCTGAATCATCTGAATAGTTTCTGTGGAGGAATGTCCAAGCTTAACACAAAATTTGATGCAGATTCATTGCTCTACTTAGTCATTTTTTTTTAAGATTGCATTTATTTTTAGTGAGAGGGGAAGGGAGGGAGAAAATGAGGGAGAGAAACATCAGTGTGTAGTTGCTTCTCATGTACCCACTACTGGGGACCTAGTTTGCAACCCAGGCATGTGCCCTGACTGGGAATTGAACCGGCGACCCTTTGGTTCATAGGCCAGTGCTCAATCCACTGAGCCACACCAGCCAGGGTGATGCTCAGTCATTTTCAATGCAGTGGCTATACAGTAGGCATGCTCACTCAACGGCGTCTACCACCCCCACTGACTAGTACAGTGAAGTCATCATTGTTCACACATGTATATCCCAATCCACTCTCCTTGGCTGCCAGGTTACATTGATGTAGCACAGCCTGTTCTGTTATATTAATAATGGCTGGACTTTTTCTGTATAGATCACATATATCTTTTGGGATGGAGCTACCATTCATCCCTACTGATGCTTTCTCTAGGTACATGTGTATCTTCTATTTTTTTTATCTTTTTAAATTTAGATGTAATTTAGACATGAATAAAATGCACAGGTTTTAAGTGTACACTTTGAATATAAGTGTATACACCCATCTGTAACTCACTTCCTTAAAGATACATACCATTTCCATGAGCTCCTTTATGGGCAGCCCTCTTTCCCTGTTCAGTGTTTGTCACTGTGGTGTAGTATTGCCTGTCTAGGCCTTCACCTAAGCAGAATTGCACTGTGCAAAGTGCATGCGCCCATTTATGTGTGGACTTTCCTTCAATGTTTCCCCCTGGGATTCATCTATTCTGATGTATGTACAATAGTTCATTCTTCTTATTGCTGAGTTGTCTCCCATGGTCTGATCACTGCATACTTTGCTTATCCATTGATATGTTGATGGATACTTGGAGTGTTTGAACTTTATTATGGCTGTTATAAATAAAGCTGCTTTGCTTCCTTTCAAAGGAAATAGAGTATTTGAGCAAATGTATTTTAAACATATTCTCTCAGTTAATGCCCTCTTAATAAAAAATAATAAAAATAATAATAAAAAAAACTTTCTCCAGACACTTTGCTGTCCACCTAGGAGAAATCTCTTACTTGGTTTTGCAAAGGTGAGCATTGAGGTTTTTGTTACATCAGGTTGTGGTCAGTGCCTTTGTTGTGTCCTGAACTGATGATGCCAACGTCCTAGGAAAGGCTGGGATGAAGATCTGTTTGAGGTGTTCCTAAGGAAACAGGAAATGCCTGTTGCATTGCAGGACTTTACACACTCCTGCTCAACATAGCCACTCCCACTTGCCATGCTGTTGGCAGCTGGGAGAGAGCTGGTTGTAGCCTCCTCTGCGAGCATTCTTTATGGCTCTTTAGATTGTCAGCCTGTTTGCCCTAAATGTTCAGCCAAGCTCATGCCAGACGCCATTCTGGTGAGGGGGTGCAGGACAATCCTGGAAGTACCACAACACTGTCAGCCACCCCCACTTCTGAACCCGCACCTCCTATTTTCACAAAAGCAGGCTCAATTTTATCCTCTTCTAACCATAGGAACAATGAAGGAAACGTTGTTGGCTATCATCACAGACAAGTCTTTAGACGGGATATTTTGTCTAAAGTTATTTAGTTCTGGTGTTTAACATACAGTTAAAAGAATATGGGGGATGGTGGGGAGAATGTCGAACAGTACATAATGTCTGTGAGCAATTACCCAGAATGTCCTTCTGGTTGAATTCAAAGGTTAAGCATCAAGAACCAGTAGTGGACACTGGATCTCTTCCAGGTTTTTAGGTTATTGAGTCTGATGAGACTCTTGAGCATAGGCCAATTGATAGTGACTTTGAAGAGAAAGGAGGAGGTGGCTTCAGTATGGTATATTTCTGTATGACTTAGTTGTTACTGGTGGTAAGGCTTGTTTTGCTCCAAGAATCCACTTGGCAAATCTTGTAATTAAAAGAGGGAAACTACCCTGGCTGGGGTGGCTCAGTGGGTTGAGCACCGGCCTGCAGACCAAAAGGTGCCAGTTTGTTTCCTGGTCAGGGCACATGCCTGGGTTGTGTGCCAGGTCCCCAATTGGGGATTGAGAGAGGCAATCCAGTGTTTCTCTTGCACATCGATGTTTCTCTCCCTGTCTTTCTCCCTCCTTTCCCCTCTCTCTAAAAATAAATAAACTCTATTAAAAAGAGGGGAACTGTTTTTGTACCCTGTTGATTATCTAACCATAAGGAAAGCAAAGGTGGTAGTTTGTTGTTGTTTTTTGAATCCTTTTTTTTTTTGCAAAAGGTCTTCTGTTTTAGAAAACTAAAACAGAATTGTGAGTACAGCATTTCCAGTACAGACAGGCCTTTTTCAAACTGACTGCAAGCAGCATTTATCAGTACCCTTCGTAGTAAACAGATGGCTGTCCTGTTTCTTGGTTTCGTCCTGGGGGACATTGCCATGCAGCACTGAGAGAGCGTCATGCAGGTACAGCCAGTCAGAGCAGCACGTGGACAAGGTGAGTGAGTACTTCAGTGGTACTTGGCATTGGACAGATGGATGTTCAGGGCTTCATGGAGCAGTATACTATTGTAGGGCTGCAGATGTGCCCACCCCAGCCCAGCAGAGGATGCATCTGGGGGCATCCCCCACATTGTGTGTCCTGGCAGCTAGACATATCTCAGCATCTGGTGATGGAGGTCACTGGTAGCCTTATTTAGTGTGTTCCACAGGCAACAGTGAGCTTAGGAGGACAGGAACCTCATGCTCAGCAGGTGTGCCTTGCAGGCTGGGACTAGACACAGGGTTGAGCACAGGTCCAAGCTTAGTTGGTGGTCCAAGAGCAAAGGGAGGAGGATGTCATTACTTTGGCTCCGGTAATTCAAGTTCTACTCTGACTGGTGTTACATACTGCCTAGTATTGGTCAAAAGCTGAGCTATAATTTCTTTCTAATATACTTTTGTATAACTACTAAAATGAAGAAATGAATGCCAATTGGAACCACTGTGTCTGCACACAAGAGAGCATAGCCATCATGCAGAACAGATGACTAATGGGGGTATGGGTGGTCAAACAGAAAGACATTCATATGAACAGTCAGCCACTCATACCAGTAAGATTATATGGGCCCAGTAGGTTGATGTTAAGTTTTTCAAAGCCGTTTTGGCAAGGGTGGGGGAGTGGATTGGATGCCCCATGTGCTCTCGATGAGGACATGCATGGGGCAGCCTTACTGTAGATCACTTTTAAGTATCGTAAATATGTACTGTAACTGCTTGCTCATTTCTGCCAAGAGGTTGGTGCAGGAATGTGGGCTTATAAGTGGAGGATAACAACATGGATGAGATGGCGAGGCAGGAATGCTACCGTGGATCTTGGGGCTGCAAAGCAGGACACTCAGAATCCTGGTTTCCTGAAATACCCATGTGTTCAGAGCTGACTGTGCCTGCAGACTGGGCCAAGGCAAAAGGGTGAGGTGACATACACATTATCTTTGTTGTTGGAGCATATATATTGTTCAACAGAATTAAAAATAATGAGCACTGTGCAAGTGTCTCACAGCTGCCTAGTGAGACCCAGTGCCTGTGGCACTTGCTGTATCTGATCACATGTGATAAGGAATCTGAACTACTAGTTTATGTGTCCTCCTTGTAACATTTAATGGAAATGCTGTGCTTAAGTCTTCACCCTGTGTCTTTTGTTTTGACATTCGAATTTGCGGTTAGGTTGTTTTCTAATGGGAAGGTGTTTCTTTATATCGAAAATGTTATACTTGCATGAAACCCTTTTATCATCTCTCCTTTGGTTTGTCCAGCCATAGAGTCATACCATCCTGGGAGTGGCACAAGAGTGCTGATAGTCGTGCAGAATGGGATGAATCTCAGGAACATGTCAGTCATGCCCACTAGGAGGACCATTCAGGGGCCTGGAGACCCAATCTTTAAGGGTGTGTGTGCTGGTTTCTCTTGTGTGTGTTCTGGATGCTCTTGTGTGTGTTTATTCAGCAAATGTTTCTTTAAAAAAAAAAAAAAAAGATGTATTGATTTTAGAGAGAGACAGAGACTCAATTTGTTGTAACACTTAATTATGCATTCATTGTTGGATTCTTGTATGTGCTCTGACTGGGGATCATACCTGCACCCTTGGTGTATTGGGTGATGCTATAACCAACAGAGCCTCTGGCCAGGACTCAACAAATGTTCCTTGACTACCTGTCCCAGCCAGGCCACTTCAGGCTCTGGTGATGGTAGTGAACAAAATAAACTCTTGCTTTTTTTTGCCTTGGCCCTGGGCTTTTACCACCCCTGAGGACAGTGGTTATGAGTCTCCAGATCTCCTGTCTGTGTGGTCATGTGGCTGAAAACCTATTAGTAAAGTATTAGTTACAGCTTTTTCAAACCACCTGGCAGGAAAATTTTCTAAATTGATTTCCTGTGATGTTGACCATCACTTCTTAATTTAGAGGCTCGAATAAAAGATCTACCTGAGAGTCATCAGGCAGATTGAACATGTCCCATGGTAGTGTCCTGCCACCAAGCTGCTGCATGTCTGCTTATCACCCTCTAGGAGCATGGGCTTAGAGAAAAACTCAAGAGTGCTTTTTGGATGAAATGACAAAAAAAATACGAGAGCAGCAACTCCAAGGACTCACTGTCAGTGGAGATTTGCTCTTGCTCTGTAGGCCCACAGCTAAGATTTATGTGGAGGGTCATCTCACCCCTCAGTCTGTATGTGTGAGGGGCTTCACAAACAGAGCTGTACAGCAAGGTGATGTTACCTGGTGTCCTGTCTCAGGGTACTGAGGTGGCACAGAGCTTTCAGAGAGGTGGTTTGGCAGGTAGTGTAGTGAGGGGGCCAGTATGTCAAGTATTGGGTGCGGGGTCTTGATGGGAGAACCAGTCTTATCTGAAGTTCAAGGGTGGCAGAGTCCCCTCGATGGGAAGGTCTCATGTGTCAGTGCTGGTACAGGAAATGACAGCCCCCTACCCTGTGCATGAGGATGGGTTGCATGTTACATACACCTCACCAATGCAACCCAAATGAAGACAGGGAATTGTGCCCTCCCACCCCCTCTCCCTTATACACTTCCAGCACCCTGGGAAACTTATCCACAGTGTGCTTTCATGGTGCCACCGTGATTCATGTGCTTTCCTGCTAGGGGCCACTTGGGCTCTTTGCAGGTTTTGCGTAAGTCAGTGGCTTTGGTGGTCTGTGTATGCATGTCAGTTGGGGGTGTCTAGGATGGCAGCTTCAGTGGAGCATGGGCAGAGCCTAGTACCCACCAATCTTTGCTCCCAAGTTAAGTCTTGGACTGCTCATCCTGGCCATTTCTCCCAGGGATCCCATAGTTTGCTGAGTGCCCAGCTGGGTGGCTCGTCTTGTCACTTTCCCTTAGCTGTGGCTCTTTGCCAGCCTGCAGTCAGAAGTGGCAAGACCTCACTCTTTGGAAGAGCAAAGTTATGAGATGAGAATGGGTCCTCAGAGGAGGACAAGAGCACATTCTGTGGAAGCTAAGGTGTGCTCAATGAGAGCACCAGATAACAAAGTGTTTTTTCAAGACAGACATTAAAACATCACATTCAAGGGTCTCTACCCTCAGCTCTACCCATCCCAATTTGAGAGATAGATGGGTAGTGAAGGATCCATCATTGATTGAGCTTTTAATATGAGAAAGGCTCATTTACATATTTATAGAGAGAGCAACTTAGATGCATGACCCCAAACACAGGATCTTTAACCAGTTAGGACAGTGTTTCTAAAATGTCCTGACAGCTTCTCACTGTGAGAAGAAACTACCTCTGTCCTCAACACAGTACACACATAAATGAGACATATTCATCAAATAACTTTCTTCATGAGATGGTGTATGTGGTGGCCCCTGATATTTTTTGTCATGTGTTATTTTACTTTTTGAGATAGTGGCTGTTCAACATGCCAAAATGATTCTGGGATTGACCCTTGTTTTGGCAACACCTTAGCAGGTGATCTGCATTTGTATAACACTGTTCTCATATCTGTCTTTTTGGTAAAGTATCTGTTCATGTCTTTGTCCATTTCTAGTTGGATTGTTTATTTACTGTTGTTCTGATTGTTTTAGTCTATATACAAGTATTTGTCTGACTTGTGATGTGCAGATATTTTCTGCCCAGTTGCAGCTTGTCTTTTTAGCCTGTAAACTAGGTCTTTCTCAGACCAAAAGTTTTCAATTTCATCGAGATACTTTTTTTTTCCTTTCTGCATTGCACTTTTGGTGTCACATGTAAGAAATTTTTTTTTTGATGACATACTTTTTTGTTTTTTGTTTTAAGGTTCTATTTATTTATTTTTAGAGAGGGGAAGGGAAAAAGAGAGGGAGAGAAATGCCAATGTGTGGTTGCCTCTTGCACACCCCATTGTGGGAATTGAACTGGCAACCCTTTGGTTTGCAGACCCATGCTCAATCCTTTGAGCTATACCAGCCAGGGTCATGTCTAAGAACTCTTTACCTAGCTTTAGGTTTTGAAGATTCTTCTCCTGTGTTTTATTTTTTCTAAAATTTTTATAGGTTTTCTTAGATTTATACCTAAGCATTTCATTTTTATTTAGAGTAATACAGTAGATTTTTGTGTACTGAACTGGTATCTGCAACCTTGCTCTGAACTCATTATTTCTAGAAGTTTTTGGTAGATTCCTTATAATTTTGCAGATAGACCATCATGTCATTATTAAATACTGTCATTAGTTTTCTACATCTGCCAGTTCCGCATCTGAAGATTCAGTTAACCATGAATTAAAATACATTTGAAAAAAGTTATATTGTTTCTGAAGTGCACTATGTAGTTACGTTTGTCATAGTTCCTGCATCTGTACTGAGCATGTACAGGCTTGGTTTCTCTTCTCATTCCCTAAGCAATATAGTATAATTACTATTTATATAACATTTACTTTGTATTAGTGTAATGTAAATAATTTAGAGATATACAGGAGGATGTGGGTAGGTTGTATGCAAATAGTGTATGCCATTTTATATAGCAGGCCTGAGCATTCATGGATTTTAGTATACATTGGTGGTGGGGGGTGTTCTGGAAACAGTTCCCTGGTGGATACTATGGAAACAATGTAGGAAGTTTTACTGTTTTCTTTCTTCCTAATTTACATACTTTTCATTTCCTCTTCTTGCCTTATTACTCTGGCCAGTAATTCCAGTGCTGTATCTATCTAGCAGTGCTGGAAAGGACATCATTGCTTTGTTCCCAGTCCTGGGAAGAAAACATTCAGGGTTTTTTTTTTACTGTTAAGAATGTTGGCTATATTGAGGATATTTCCCTATGCGCCTGTTGTGCTGAGATTTTTTTATCATGAGTGTGGAGTTTTGTTAAGTACTTCTGCATCATTTGTTATGATTATGTAATTTTTCTTTAGCCTGTTAATATGGTAGATTGCATTGATTGATTTTTTGAATGTTGAGCTGGCCTTGCATATTTAGTATTTGTCATCATAAGCATAGATGTACCTACCTCTCTAATTGCCTTGTTTACTTGATAATACGGCAGTCACATCAGAGTAATAGATCATTCCCCTTTTTCCTGCTCCACAGTCTACACTGTGGACAGTCTACACAGTCCACATATCTACATGCCACATGACCTGAGCAGCCACCTGGTCCCAAGACCTCTCTAGGTAGTACTGCAGTAAATTGCCCTATGCCAGCCTTTTCTTGTCCTTGTTTGTACGTCTTGGCGGCAGATCTATCAGTGGGATGGCTGGGTTACAGGGTGAAGTGTACATGATACTTCAGGATACTCCACAGCACCTTCCTTGAGTGCTGTCCTCTTTTGCATTCCCAGCAGACATGCACGAGTGTGCCTGGGTTCTTTCTGATCTTTCTCTCCACTTGTGTTTTTGTCTCTTCCTGGTCACCTCTGTCAGTTTATTTCTATATGGATCAACTTTAGAAGATACCTTGGACTCACCCCTCCTTCATTCAGTGCTTCATGGCCATTACTATTTCTAGTTTTTTGGTTATGTGCCTTTTCAGGAGTATGTCTGCACTTCTCTGTCTTTCATCACATTTAGTCTATCTGTATCTTAGTTCCTTCTATGTTTTATGTTTATTATTTATTTTGGAGAAAGAGCAAGCAGGAGAGAGAGAGAGAGAAAGAGAGAGAAACATCGATTTGTTGTTCCACTTATTTATGCATTCATTGGTTAATTCTTGTATGTGTTCTGACCGAGGTTGAACCTACCACCTGGGCGTATTGGGATGATTAATCAACTGAGCTACCCAGCCAGGGCTCTTAACTGTTCTTTCTAGCCCCTCTTTACCTCCCACATTTTAGGGTTATGTGTTTACCTTTAATTTATGAGGATTTTCATTTTTCATTCTGTTCCACAATTACAGTGGCTTGTGCATGGGTTATGTTCACTCCAAATGTTGGGAAGCCTTGAACTGCTACTCGCTTATGTCTGCAGAGCTACAGTTCTCAACAGGATCACATAGGGTAATGGGGTCACCATCCCTTGCTGAGGCTGGTGCCATCTTTGAGAGACCAGTCCTGCGACAAGGTCAGCTAACCAACCTTCCATTTCTAAACTCCTACTGGAGTATATAGTAGGTCCCATGATTTGAACATAACCAGCTTTGAAAATTTTATTTATTGTGAAATTAACATAACACCTAAAAGTCCACAAAGTGAAAATGTGCAATTCACTTATCACGAGAACACACATGTGTGCCCCTTCACTTAGAAACATCCTTGGGTCAGCCTCCCAGTCACAGTGCCAGAGGCCCCACCATTCTCCAGACTTTCACAACAATAATGTCTTTACTTTTGTTATATTTTTGTCATCTAAGTATTCATTCCTAAACCTTGTAGTTTAATGTTTTTGGAAATTTATGTAAGGTTTTCTTCTCATCATTATTTTTGAGACTCCCTCAGGTTATCTGTGTATTGTCACTGTTGTGTAGTATTCCACGTCAGCATCACAGTATCATGCTGCCAGTGCAGGCCTCTTACATACATTGCTGCAGTGCACATTCTTGTACTTGTGTCCTGGTGCATTTGAGCTTGCATTTCTTTTGGATGTGTCCCCAGAAATGCTGGGTTGTAGGATATGTGTATGTTCAATCTGAGTAGATAGTGCCAGACTTAGTGCATTGGTTCACACTCCTATTAGAATGTATTAGCTGCCTTTGTTGTAGATCCTCCCTGATACCTCATAATCATATTTTGATTTTTGTTTGCATTTGCTTAATTATTAAAGACGCTGATAACTTTTCATCCACCTACTGGCTCATGTCCCTTTGTGTATTAGATGGTTTGTCTTTTTGATATTGATGTGTAGGAGCTCTTTATATATATTTTGGATAAGAGCTGTTAGGTGCACGTGTAGGAAATATTCTGTTGTCTTTTGTGGGAAGGTGACCTTTAATGCATAAAATTTGTTATATTCAAAGTGCCTTAATTTTCAGACTTTTCCTTATGGTTAGCATTTCTGATTAAAAGGTCTTTCTTTACATTGAAATTGTGAAACTGTTCTTGTATACTATTGTCTAGTAGTTTAGTGGCTATTCCTTTTACATTTAGACTTGTAATCTGTCTGGAATTGGTTTCTGGGTGTGGTGTAAGGTGGGAGTCATGTCTAGTTTTTCCACTGAGGTGGATGTCCAGTAGTCTCAGAACCTAATGGACAGAAGTGTCCTTTGTGCTTTGTGGTCCCTCTGCAGTCCTAACTTAGTGTCTACTTACTGGCACAGGGTTGTTTCTGGCTCTGCTCTATTGATCAGCACCGTGTCAGCATCATGCTGTTTTAACACTGTTGCTTCAGCTTTTTAAGTAACTGACTTAAATTTTGAGGTTCTTTCCATTTTAAGTTTATATGCATGAGTTTCTTTTCTTTCTTTTTTTTTTTTTTTTTTTTTTTTTTTTTTTTTTTTTTTTTTTTTTTTTTTTTTTTTTTTTTTTTTTTTTTTTTTTTAACTTTCTTGTGACAATTTGGGTTTCTCTGCAGTAATCATTTTATGATGGTCACATCACTGCTCTCCTAATTTCGGTTCCTCCCAAGTCTCTTGCTGCCCTTGTGCTTGTGGAGGTTCCCAGGACTTCTTGGGCTTGAGGGTTAATGAGGACTCCATCAAGCTTTTGGCATGCGGGTTATAGCTTTGAAATTAGTGCATTAAAACATTGTCTTAAAGATATAACAAAAAACTTCAATGTTATTAGTTCATTGAAAGTATTACATATAAATAAATTTACTGAAAGGTAACTATTTTACTAAAGAAATCACAAAAATTTAGTGGAAAAAATGGTATTATTTAAATAAAAGACAGCTGCACACTGCTGTACTCTGACTAATGCACTCTGCTGTTTAAAGCCTGTTACATGTACTAGAAAAGGGACACATTGGGAGCCTTCTCACATGATTGTGGATTCCTCTTGACAGGAATTGTAGCACAGGCTGGGAAGAGCCTGTTGAGTCAGTCTTAAAACACTGTAGTCCCATTGGTGTGTTCTGTTCATGGATGGGTCTTTCTTTAGTGTGGTTTTGTAATATCCCATATTGGCCATTTGGAAACTATTGGTTAACTGAATTACGCATGTCTTCCAAATGTTGACATGTTTTATCACTTTTATCATCATTGATCTCATTAAAATGTCTTTAAGCATTGGGCTGCTATCAAGCTAATGGAGGTGGATACAGGTTTTCCAAAATTCACATTTTACCTGAAAGTTCAAATTTTGTTATTGGCCACAACCAACTACTATTATTTTTCCTTGAAATAGTAGGCTCAGTTTATTCATTTTTGATAAAGTAACTGCCAGATACCAAGTTCTTAATAAGAATAGTTTATCTGAAAGAGTCAAGTAAAATTTGTGTTTCATGAAAACACAGCCAGTTCAGCTAGTAACTCACATTTTTGTGGAAGCTTTTCTTCAGATAAGTGTTATGCTTTGATATGCAGCAGAAGTGCTTCACAAACACTTCACATCTTGTCACAATATTGGAAGGACAAGGACTCAAGGTTTGCAGTTTAATAAAATTTATAATTTTTGCCACTCTCTCAAGGAGAGTCATAGGTGACACTGGCTTATTTTATGGTGGTTGTATGACAGCAAGGAGCACAGGGACTGTGAGGAATTTGCCTTCTATGGGAGCATGGCAGTGTACACCTTGGCACAGGCAGGTAGCTGGCTCTTGGCATCATTATGAAAACAGTTTCGGCCTCACAGAACCTCCGAAAGCTCCCACAAACAACACTGAGAACTGCTACACTAGAGGGGTGCTGGGTAGGAAATGTCTCAGTGCTGTGGGCTGTCTGGTCTGCCTACCCTTACAGAGTGAAGGCAGCTGAAAGCCAGGGCTGCAATCTGGGCATGGCCAAGGTCCAGTAGAACTTTATTTATGGACACAGAAATTCTAATTCCGTGCAATTTCTATGCATCACAAAATATTAGTCTTGAGTTTCTTGTTGACACCACCTCCCCCTCAGCCCAAAGGATTTAAAATACAAAAACCATTCTTAGATGGAGACAACTGGCTTTGGCCTCAGGCTTTTAGTCTGCTGACCCCCTCAGGAGGGCTACAGAGATTAACTTTACTTTCATGCATGTGTTTTGAAAATACCTTTAATTTGCTCTTACGCTCATTGACAGTATGGCTGAATTTAGTATTTCAGTGTGGAAATAATTTTCTCAGGTCTGGGACTTTAATGTCATCTGACATTCATAAGCTGATCAGAATTCTGGGATGCTGAATTTTGGATGCAGTCCAAATCACACTCCCTTATGGAGGACATTGGTGCTGCTGATTTCTGGAGGCCAGGCAGGGTTATGGCTCAGTTCATTCCTGCTGTGTGCCCTCAGAGTCTTTCTGTTTAAAGAGGTATGCCTTGGCTGTTCACTAATTTTTTTGGTTATATCTTTGACTTTTTAAGATGGTAGGTTTTGGGATTCTCTAGAACTTACGTTTTACCTTATTTTTAAATTTCTGAACTTTTATTCTCCTTGAATTCTCTACTAATATCAAGATTGCTTCTAATATTTTGTTTCTCTTATTTTATTATTTTTTAATCCTCACCTGAGGGGGAGGGGAGAGAAAGAAAAAGAAATACTGACTGGTTGCCTCCCATACACACCACAACTGGGGATTGAACCCTCAACCTAGGTATGTGCCATGACCGAGAATTGAACCTGCAACCTTTTGGTGCATAGGACAATGCTCTAACCATCTGAGCTACCCAGCCAGAGCTCTTTTGCTTCTCTTTTGTAGCTCTTTGTTTTGTTCCCTGTCTGTATTTCTTGCCATGTAAATAGGGGTTCCCTGCATTTTCTGCATTCCTCCTGGTGTGTGTTGCTTGTTCACACTGGTCTTCCTCTCAGGCTACCTGGTTCTTCCTGTGGTTGCAGCTCAGCTGGACAAGGTACCCTGGAACCTGGTCGGTCTTCCTTGACCACTGTGTGTATGTGTAGCCTGGAAAGGCTGTTGACCCTGTGTCCTGTTCCACTGTGCTCTTCTCCCTGTCAGAGCTGCTCCAGCTGGCTGGGCCCACAAGGCCCCTTAGTGCCTTTGAGAACTTTCACAGGATTTTCCCACTCAGGTTCCAGCTCTGATGTATTTTACATGAGGCCAGTAAAAATGCATTCTGATTCCCCATAGTTTCTTGTTGTTAGCTTGATACTTAAGGCAGGATCAGGCTAAAATTCCTAGGATTTTTGCTAAGCTGCAGGCATTGAAGTAGTGCCTGTCACCTTCCTGCATCGGATTTTGTCTTGGAGGAGCCTCTTTTACATGTGCTATGTCTCCTGCCCACATGGACCATTGTGGTGTTATGTGTAAAGAAGGGGAGAGACAGTGTGATATTTGAGATGGCCACCATAGGCAAAGGCCTTGAGTGTGTTTATTGTGGTATGGGTGGGAGCTGGGTCTGCTAGCAGTTCTCACACTTGAAGGTTGTTCAAAGTACCTTTGGGAAGGAATATACCTTGTCATCCTTATCCAGAGAGGCTTCCTGTCACATTTGTTCTGTCAGCCCTTTGAATGATTGCCTTTCCAAGCTCCAAGATGCAGGATCCCGTGACAGATAAGGAGATTTTGCCAGGTGGATACCATGTGGAGTTTCTGTGAGCTGTAGGCCACCTAGCAGTGTGCATAAGTACAAGGCTGGATGGCTTTTCCCTCCCTATGTGACCATAGGTCAGGGGCCTGGTTGCAGACAGTTGTTGGTTTTCTCCAAGCTAAATGGATTTTTGTTTGGGCTTTGACATGTGGCTGCCAGGTAATTGGCAAATTTCTTGAGCCAACAAGAGAGGCACCATACCTTGTTTCAGGGGATGTGACTCAGGGAATGTGATGGTCTCTTTAGAAAACTCGCTTTGCTCCATACTCTCTTGAGTGCTTTCCTGAATGGTCTACATGCCACTGACAGTCTGCGAAGCTGGAACAGCTGCTGTTCAGTTTGGAGGTGCAGAAACAGGGCCTGCATCCAACAACTTATTCCTGCACAAGAGCTGGTCAGTGGCCAAAGCAGGGTCAGGCCAGCTGTGTTATCCTCTGCCACCTTTGTACTGTGCAGCAGACATTTCCCAGGTGCTCAGTGTCAAGTCTGCATGTGTCCCAGTATGCTGTGGAGTATTTTGTTTTGATGTGGATTACACTGCCTCTGAGTATACAATAGACTTCTTCTGATACTGGAAACAAGGAGATTCAAGCTGCACTTACAGTGTTTCTGAGCAGGGACAGCCAGGTCACCTCCAGGAAGAAGATGGTCTTCCAGGGTGAGGCTTATTGGGCACCCTTGGATTGTGGTCAGCTGTGGAGTGTGTTGATCAAAAAGCCCCAGGGCCTGTGTTCAGACAGCCTCTGAACTTTGTAGAAGGGAGGATTGCCAGCCGTGAAAACTGTCTCCACAGTGAACAACTGTCAGGTGGTCCCAACCTCTTCCTGAGTTTAATAGTGAATGCCCAACTGTGAGTGGGGAGGTCCAGGCTTCACGGCAGTGCTCTAGAGCCTGGCTCCTGACATGGAGGCGAGAGTGCTGATGAAAGTTGCTAGTGGTCCCACTTTGTCTGCATCATTCCCTTGGCTAGCATGGCCATATCTGCAGCCAAGAGAGAGGCTGACCAGGTAGAAGGGCACAAGCTGGTGTGGAGCCTCTGGGATTGCCAGGATGACCAAGCATTTGAGCTTTTATTTTCATCTGTTGCATTGGCCACAATGTCCGTTACGTTTTTTCCATACAGTGGCTCTAGTAGTGCTTAGTTGTCTAACTGCATTCAAAGCAATTTTGTTAGATTGTATTGTGACAGCTGTCATATCAGCATGCGTTTTTTTTAAAAAATCAAAATTGGTGAATTTTTGTGCAGCCATTTTACTAATGAAGATGGAAGAAGATATACAACATTTTTGGCATATTATGCTTTATTATTTCAAGAAAGGTAAAAACATAACTGAAATGCAAAAAAAAAAGATCTGTGCAATGTATGGAGAAGGTACTGTGACTGATTGAATGTGTCAGAAGTGGTTTGTGAAATCTCTTGGTACCATTAACATTTTGGCCAAATAATTCTTTGCTGTGGGGCTATCTTATGCATTACCAGATGTTTAGCAGCACCATTGGTCTCTATCCACTAGAAGCCAATAGTGGGAGATAGATGACATACTCAGAATATCCAAATGAATAAAGTTATTGATAAAAATGAAAAATGTGTCTTTTATTTGGGGGGGGAATATAACAAACTTTTTGGCCAACCCAGTAATTTGTCATGAGGAGATAACAAAATTAGGGTTGGCCAGGGAACTCACCGAATGGGTCATATGAAGAATGGGATGGATCACCTCGTGCATCCAGCTCTTCTTCCAGAAACTCAACTGGAATGCGTCCTGGCAAATCTGACCTCTGTCTATTTGTCACTAACAGCTTTTTTGAACTTTTTGTTTCAATGACTGCTCCTAAAGAGATGAGTCTAGTGTGCTGGGATGCACACCAGGTCCTGATTTCCCTAATTAGTACTGAATATTGAGGCATTTGTAACAAGCATCACACCCAAACACGAGGATCCAGAGGTGCCTAGGTGCCTAGATGGTCTTGGCTATCATCATGAAGGTGGGCTTGAGAAACACATGTCACAAAAAAGAAAACAGTATTCACAATGACATTCCTGCCCACCTATGGTGTCTGCAATACTTATGGGAGAGATGGGGTGGGGCCTTTGAAGATAGTGGCCTTTTGAGATGTGAGTGAGGGCCAAGGGCCAGCACAGGCTATATAGCATGCTTGGCCAGCTCCCAGCACATAATGTCCTTCAGGCTGTCCTGGTGAGGTTTGGACCTGCCCTCACTCTATGATAGATCACACAGAATTAGCTGGTTGGTTGTTCACAAATGAAAATACTAGTGAGTGTCTTCTGGTAGCAAGGGACAGCTGCCTGTAGCAGAGGATCATGTGTCAAAGTCTAGATCAGAGCCTAAAGACTTGCATCCTGAGGTTTCAGTGTTTTAATTTTAACACTAACAATGACATCCATGACAGCCTATGTTGGTGGACCACTTCATGGTTACACAGTAGCCAGGAATGATTGGTACACCTTTGAGGGCCACCACTTTGTAGGCTTAACCTATACTTTGAGGTGTCATCTCCATCACAGGTCTTGGGCCACCGTGAGCAGAGCTCTTTCCCAGTGTATCTGGGTGTCATATCAGAGCTCAAACTAGCTATAATGCCTGCACATAAAACACTTTGCCCTCTGATTTCTGAGGGTGCTTTGAAAATGGGAGAAATCCTGAATGAGTAGGCTCAGAATTCATAATCACCCTTCCCCCCGGTCTTGTAGCTTCTGTGGTTGTTTTTAAAGATAATTAAGCTTTGGAGCTTGGGGGCCGTTATTCTCTAAACACTGTATTCTCTTCACTCTCTCCGGTAGCTATTGTGCCTTTCCCAGGACAGGAAGGTGGGGGTGGGAGAAGGAGGCAGTTTTCTTTGCAGGTCAGTTTGGGGGGGGGTTATGTCTCAAAACCCCACTTTCAATGTAGAGACCATCACCAGACTTAACTCAGGGACACTGAGTGAGATCAGTTGTTTGAAGAATGAAGTGGTTCTCCATGTGCTCTCCTGGTCAAGATGCTATGAAGTGAGCAGTGAGATCCGAGTCCAGGAACTGGGGGTCTGCATTGCAGCCACACCTAAGCTGTTCCAGGTGTTTTCCTCACATACCCCACAGACGTTTGTTCACACCCAGGAGCTGGAGAGTTGAATATCCCATGATTATGTTGCTCAGTTTTTCCATCATGAGAGCAGGCAGTCAGGATTTTTTTTTTTTTTTTTAATTTAACTTATGGATGATCTTTAAATTTGTACTGTAATGTTGCTGATAGGTTTTCAGGCAGTAGTAAGTTTAGCCGTTCCTGAAGCAAGCTCTAGGATGCCATTCCTCTAGGCAGAGATATTCTAGTTCTGTAGTGGGAAATTGGAGGAGAATTTAAGATTTTATTTATTTATTTTTAGAGAGCAGGGAAGGGAAGGAGAAAGAGAGGGAGAGAAACATCAATCAGCTGCCTCCTACTGGTGCCCTGACTGGGAATTAATCCAGCGACCTTTCCATTTGTGGGACGATGCCCAACCCACTGAGCCATACCAGTCAGGGTGAGAATTTAGAATTCAGTTTCAAAGACAGGATCTCTAGAAGATATAGTGAAGAGCAAATTGATCTTCAGCATTTCAGGAGCAGCAAGAGTGGGGAACAGCCACTTACAGAATGCTTTTGAACATGTGTTTCAAAAGTTACACTTCATACTTAAAGAGGCTGTTTAATTACAAGTGAGTTAATTATAAAAATTACTCATCCAAAATGGAGAAGCACAAGGCATGTGACTGTGAAAAAAGGAGGTGAAACAGTCAGTGCATGCGATTTGGTTTCTATAAAGTGTTTTCTAACTCAGACAATGAAAATAACGCGCAAAAAGGAAGGCAGTGGCTTTTAGGAAGATAGACTTTTCTCTGTTCCTCCTGCTATGTGCAGCTAAAAAAAACTCCAGATGTGAAGTATGGAACAAGCATAGGAGGACTGGGAAGTGGAGAGAGAAGCAGCCTGTATTGTAGGAACGTCCATGCCAGGCGTGTCTGGTCAGGTCAGTGAAGCCACAGGCATAGATGTGGTAGGATGTTGGTTCTTAGCCTAGGTCCCAGAGAGAGGTACTGTGTGCCACACAGAGCCATCAGGGAAAGTACCACATGGTCAGGAGCAAGAGGGAATTCTTGGCCAACTTTTTGTTGGGGTTTCTGCAGGAAGGCAAGGCACAGCAGGGTGAGGAGTTTAGGATTGGCTGATTTGAATAATTCTGCAAACTGGGTTATAGGGTGGTCTGTATTTCCTGGTGGCTGGGAGAATTTGTGTTAGGGGAAACAACTCACTTGTGTGTGAGCTAGCTGCTGATTGACAGTTTTGTGTGTGAAAGGCATGCCCACTTCAGGAACCCTTTACTGTCTCTGAGAAGGGGCTAGTCCTGGGAGAGGCACTCTCTCCCAGGTAGCAAACCTTTTAAGGTGTCATTACATGAGAAAAATAAAAACAGGATTAATACAGCATGTGTCCTGGGATTTCCTGGGAAATGCTGGGGCTACAGCATCTGGCTCAGTGGGTGGGAGGAGTCCAGCATCAAAGTTGCCTGGACATTCTCTGAAACTCCTTCAGGGGCGTCACATTACTGCCTTCTGAACATTTTATGCGGGACAAGTTGGTAAAGTAGATGTGCTTGGTGCTTTCTGAAAAGAATAATGATTCTCATCTAACCTTCTGTGTGGGGGGCAGTGTGGGAATTGAACTGCTTTTCTAGGTGGTGACTGGTGTTCAGGCCATGGCCCAGAGGGTGGCAGACAAGATCTGTAGGACCTGAGGGGCAAGTACTGCACTTTGGGTGTGACCATGCCCATGCAGGAAGGAGTGGTGGGGTAGGGTGGGGGACAAAGAACATGTGTGGTGCCCAACCCTGAAGAGCAGGTCCAGAGATGCTGGAACCCCGCATGGCAATCAGAGAGAGGTTCAGGTACCAGCCACCACCACCCGGAAGCATGGCTGTCACCTTTGCAGGTTGATCCTTTGCAGGTTGATCCTTTGCTGTAGCTGAGCAATGCCTGTTTGCCCCCACTATATTCTCCATAATGTAGTGTAGATGTTGTTCCTACTGGTGTTGACCACCTGGGTGCATCCTAAGTGGCCTCTTCCTGGGCACTGGTCAGAAGAGCTGGTTACATTCTTTTGGTTTATTCTGTCACATGAGTTTGAGATTGTCTTGGTTTTGGTTGAGTTCAACAAATTTTAACCCCCTTCCTCTCTTTGGAAGCAGACTGTTGATGATGAAGCGATGGCCATATAAATGAAGATCAAGTGAGGGGAGAAGAACGATGCCCAAGGGTGGGTGTTCTAAAACACCACAGCAAGAAGAATTTTCTCTCAGCAACGACATGGTGGAGAAACAAACAGGGAAAAAGGTAACACTTGGCTCAGCTAGTCTCCTCTTCTCCCCGCCCCCCTCCTCCTTATCCTCCTCACTTCCTGTTCTTCCTGCTCTTCCTCCTTGTCTTCCTCTCATCCTTACTCTCTTCTCCTCTTTACCCTCCTCCCTTCTCTTCATCCTTGCCCTACTCTCCTCCTCATGCTCAACTGTCCTCAGCATATTCACTGTGTCTAAACAGGTGTAAGGGCTGAGAATGTCTCCTTGCCTGCAGCAGAGTTTTGTGTTTTCTTGGCCCTGTCTTTGTTGGGCCTCCCTCTGCAGCCAGCAGTGGAGAAAGCACTGTCAGATGGGTGGGTACAGAGAGCAGTGATCTTTCCAAAGAGGTCTTGTTTTGTTTCAAGGATGTATTTATTATTTGGGGACCAAAGTTAGTATTTAAATAATAGGTTTATGTTTGAGATAATCTTGATTTGGCCCCAAACTTCTGTTCCCTCAGGACCACAGGATTGCTGTCACGGTTTCAGTAAGACCAGATCTGACATTTAACCATATTTGAGTTATCCTGACTGATACTGCTGCTGGATAATTTAAATTCCAGTTTGGCTTGTTCTCAGTGTAAATAGGAAAATGGGATGTAACTCAAATCCTTTTATCTTATTAAAGTGCTTGTAACACTGGGCTCTGTGGTATGCACTTCTTGTCCTGCGGTGTGGGGTGATACTGGGGTCTGGCACATACTTCCTGTCTTTCAGTGTAGAGTGACAGTAGGCTCTGAGGAGTGCACTTCCTGACCTGCAGTTGTGGGGAGAAACTGGGTTATGGGGTGCACACTTCCTGTCCTGCACTGTAAGGCTGCCCAGGGAGCATAGACCTGAAATCAGATCAAAGGGTTCAAGCTCACAGTTTGGTGTGTGTCCCTTTATGACTATGAACAAGTCAACTGCCTGCCCTGAGATGTGGTTTCCTAATCTATACAGTAGCAACAAGAGCACCTTGTGCAGTTGTAGTGAGGTGGGATAACAGTGCTTGCCTGCTCGTGGGGTGACGCCACTCTGTCATCACCGTTCTTTAATCCTAGTGTTTCTTGGCTTCTTTCCCTGTCTCTCTGGATGTCCATGTGGCTGGCCATCCATACTAACCAGTCTGACTCTCAGTCCCAGGCCTCACTGCTCAGGGGTTACCTCTCACAGTCCCATTACTAGTCCTTGAAGCTGCTTCTCGCTGCTTTCCCACCAGGCCCCTTCTGTCCTAACACTTGGGAATAAACAGAAGTTCTGGGACTGCTTCTTGCCCACTCTCTCCTGGAGCTTCCTGCTGCTGTATTAGTTCATGCCTGCATCTCTGATGATGCCCTGGGTTTGGTGGGCTGTGAGGTTAGCGTGTTTTCCACATGAAATTAGTGAGGTTTAATGTGAAGTAGTTCGTGAACATAGACATGCTTAGATGCTCGTCAGGTAGGCCTCTGAGACCCTGATGTCTAGGCATTTGTGTCCACACATTTTATCCCACTTGCTCTGTCTCCCAGTGCCTCTTGCGGTGTGCAAGAATAGGTGGGAGGTGCAGCATGGAGCTGCAGGCAGGCTGAGGCTTGAGGTTGGTCTGAGCACACATGGGAGGTGCATGCATCTGTGAGGCCTGTAGACAGTCTGGGTTCAGCTTGGGATGGACAAGTGCTGTTGTGCCCATGAGGAGATCCAGCTAGTGGGGCAACATACCCTGGACAACATGGGAACACCCACTCTGGTGTCTAAGAGTCCCAATTGTTGGGCCACTTTCACAGTGAATGACTAAACCACCCTTGATAGTGTCCCCAGGTTTCTGTATGGATTGCCCTTGCAAGAGGATTTCACAGCTGTGGGCACAGGATGAGGGAGAGGCCCACCTGTCCCTCACTCTTGTGCTGAGGTCCATGTAGCCCCTCCTTCCTGACTTCTCTGCTTTCAGGCTGGGTCCTCAGGACCCCTGAACTGCTTTTCCCACTGGCCCGGATCTATACAATGTAGAATTGGGGCTGGGCCTGCCCAGAAGGGCTTCTTGCTCAAGGCCAAATTGGAAAAGGCACCCAGAGTCAGCCCCCGCCTTGGAAAATGACGATGAGTGGGCCCAGTGGGCACCTGATCCAGGGCCTTCTGCAAGCCTCCTGCTCACCTTCTAACACAGGGCTTGTTCTGGGCTGGTTTGCACTGTTTTTTCTTTATGAGGGGAGCAGAGACTCAAGTGGACTGAACTGGATGTGGTGTGGTTGGTGTGAGCAGTGTGTACACATTTGCCTCAGGACATGTGTGGATTTGCTCTGTGTGTGTGTGTGTGTGTGTGTGTGTGTGTGTGTGTGTGTGTGTGTCTCTCTCTCTCTCTCTCCTCGGTAAGGTAGCTTTGTGCTTATTTATTTATTTATTTGGTGCTACCCAAGATGAAGCCAGGCATTTTCCTCATGGAGGCAAACAAATTCTCACACTGAAGATGCCATCTAATGGAGCTAGGCCCTCAGTGCTGCAGGAGCTTTTTTCTCAGCTTAAATGCCAATTAATAATAGAATGCCTGGGAAGATGTACCTGGTGGCAGTTGTGACCTGAAAGTGCCCTTCAGTTTATGGTCCGAGGATCTTGGGATGGCAGAGCCCAGAGGCACAGAGCCACCATTTCTGCTGTTGACATGTGGCTGAACTTGTTCTGCTCTATTTTCTCTCAGAAACTCTCTTCTCTTCAGATACAGATCCATGTTACCAAGAGCAACATATTTTTAGATTTTTGCAAAAGAATCGTGATACAAGTTATACATTTGTGAACAGTGAAGAAAGGGCCCACGACTCTTGGCGAGAGTCCTCATGCCACATTTGGTAGTTTCCTGGTGTTCTTTTGGCACAAAGTCTTCCTGCATGGACTCTTTGGGAGTGTGGGCAGCTGTATTGCAGACAGGTTCTTCCTCAGGATCCTGCCCACAGCAGACCCCAGAATCCCTAAATTTCCAAGCTGGAAGGAGCCTGAGAAAGAACCATTTAACATCTTTGCAGTTGAGGGTATTCTGTGCAGAAAAGCTAAGGGCTGCTGTGGTATCTGAGGCCACCCAGCAAGAAATGACACCCTGACCCCCAGGCCCGGGCCTTCTCACACTAACCCTTCTCTCCATCCCACACAGGATCCTTCTCCCTGTGCTTGTCACACTCTGAGGAGACTGCTCAACAGCTCAGGGTTACTCCAAGCTTATACAATAGTAAAGTTTATTTTCTTTCGTGCTAGATAAGTAGCTCTCAAACTGTATTCTTAAACCAGCACCATCAGCATCACCTGGGAACCTTTTAGGAGTGCACACGGAATCAGAAAAGCTGAGGGTGGATGCCTGCCCTCTGTTTTAACAAGTCTTTCAAGGACATGGTGAGTGCTTTGGTCTGAGAATTGTACGTGTACTGTGCGTATCACAAGCTGCAACATCCAGGGTTTCCTTCACACTGTTCTTAGAGGAAACCGTGAAGGGTGGTCTGTAGACGTTATACTCATCCTCTTCAAAGGCCAGTATGCCCACCTCTTCCTGAGGGATGGCGTTTATCTTCAGGGGTGACCTTGTCAGTACTGTGAGTGGGACTGCTATGGCCCCGTGATTCAGCTCCCTTCATCTAAGAGGAGTAACTTCAAAAGTGACCTCAGTTTGGAAGCTGGAGGTAGAGGCATGGTTGAAGTAGCCTTCACTTGTGGCTGCTTCATTCTGTGGTTTTTATGACAGTTCTTGGACAAGGCCTGTTTGAGCAAGGGAACATCCTCAAAAGGAGCCAGCTACACACATTTGTGTTTCTCCATAATGACAGTTTTACTAGGGAAGACCTCCCCTATATTCCAATAGAGTCCTACACAGGTTACATACAGGTTGCGGTCGGGGCTTACATGGTAGAAACAAGCAGAACAAGCTTTTGGATCAAAGTCCTGGTCACTGGCAGACGCTGCAGATGGAAAGGCAGGCATTGGTCTCATGTCAGGTGGCTACAGTGGCAGGACATGTCTGGTGGAATGGAAGTCCAGTAGGGCTCTAAGTGTGGCATGTGGTACAGCCAAGCTCCGGCACTGAATAGTTAGAGCTCTGAATTGAGGGTTTTGTTTTTTTTTTTCTTTTTTAAAGTTTATTGATCGATTTTAGAGAGAGGAAGGGAGAGAGAAACATCAATTGGTTACCTCCTGTACTTGTTCCAACTGGGGATAATACCTGCAACCTGGGCATGTACCCTGTCTGGGAACCAAACCAGCAGCCTTTCAGTTCAAGGAACTATGCTCCAACCAACTGAGCCCTATGGCCAGAGGTTCTACTCATATTGGTGTCCAGATGAAGTCCTTATCCAAGTGTCCAGAGTTGTAGTTTGGGGCGTTCTCTGCCACTCCAGAGTGCATTCCTATTATATACCCCATTACCTCAGTCTTGACCATGTCATGGCTGACAGTGATTTCATACTCAGTTGTCAAAAGCTTTCATTTAAAAGTCTGCTCTGCTCTTGCTCTATTTTACAAGGCCACAGTAAACAGAGTCTGAAGAGCCATAGGCCCATCCCCTTGCTCCTCCTGACATTTGGGATTCCTGGGAGTACCTGTTTCCACAAATCCAAAAGGAATTCTCTGAAGAAAGAGTAGGTGGTTATGTCCTCATAATGAAATCACAGGAAGGATGATGGTGTGTCAGGCTTTCTTGGATCCCAGGCTCCTGAGAATGTTAGCTCTTTTCAGGCTTCAGATACGCTTTCTGGTGGCAGCGAAGTTAGGTTATAGCACAGATGGACTCCTGCAGTCTCTATGATCTGGAGAGTCTTGGCAGTTGGGATTTCTGTCTGTTTTGTGGGGACAGTGAGGAAAATAGAGGAAAACTACAGATGAAATGAGACACGCCACGCTTGGGTCCCCTTCTGCTCCCAGACTGGGGAGTCATTTGCAGGTATTCTGCTCACTTACCCACAAGGGATTCCCCAACTGCTGATTCAGATTGACCAGCACCTGCCTGCCCTGCACCCGCTCTCCCCCTTACATTGCATGATCCTTCTCTGTATGTAGCATGTGCTCCTCTCTGACACACCTGCATTTGCTTGTCTTATGATCTCTTCCCATCATAAGTAAGCTCTTGGGAAGAACCTCATGGTTTCACAAAGCTTTGTACAGTGGGTACTCATTAGGCTCCTTAGGCATTATTGTGTAGATGCTGATACCCTTAGATGCCCAAATCAGATGTCACAAGTGAAGGCAGGTCAGGTCTTTGAGAAATAAGAGACACAGATTGGAAAGGAAAGAGTGAAGGTACTTTTCCTCACAGAGGACATGATCATCTGCAGAGAAAATCCTGAGAAATCTACACAAAAGCTGTAAGAATTAAGTGAGCTTAGCAAGGTTGCATAATATAGGACCAGTATGCAAAGCATATTTATGAATACTATGAAAATTTAAAACTACATTTATAGTAGTGTCAAAAATATGGATTCTTAAGGAATAAATTTGATGAAAGATGTGAAAGACCTGCACCCTGAAAGCTCCAAAACGTTGCTGAGAGAAATTATGCAGACCTAAGCACCTGGAGAGTTACACCAAATGCATTTGTCAGAAAACTCGCACTGTTACTTAGATACCATCTCTCCCCAAATTGATCTATAGGTTCAACATAATGACACCAAAAATGCTTGTTGGTTTTGGTGGGGGTTTTTTGGTAGTAATTGATAAGCTGATTACAAAGGTCATATGGAAATTCAAAGAGCCTGGAATAACAAAAACCAGTTTGAAAAAAGAAAAATGTTGGACATAAACAGTTTGATTTCAGTCCTTACTATAATAGAGCAGCAATTTTCAACCTCTTTCATCTCATGGCACACATAAACTAATAATTCTACAGCACATAAAAATATATTTTTTTGGCAATCTGACGAAAAGTAGGTATAATTTTGATTCACACCAGATCACACCATACAGCTATTGTGTTGGCTAGTGTCATTTTTTTATTTGAAAGTCTAAGGGAAAATATGTCAGGAATTGCGTATTTTAAAAATTCCTATTGTACACTGGTTGAAAATTGCTGCTACAGAGTTGCAATAATAAGATAGTGTAGTATTGACCTAGCATGTCCATGAGCTGAACATAGACCCCACACATCTACGGTCAATGATTTTAAACAAAGATGCTGCCATGGCTGGTGTAGCTCAGTGGGTTGAGCGTGGGCCTGAGAACCAAAGGGTCACTGGTTCGATTCCCAGTCAGGGCACATTCCTGGCTTGTGGGCCAGGTTGCCAGGTGGAGGTGCGTGGGAAGCACCCACACACTGATGTTTCCCTCTTTCTCCTCCCTTCCCCTCTCTCAAAAAAAAAAAAAAAAATCTTGAAAAAAAATAATTAATAAAGATGCTGAGACAGCTCAGTTGGGAAAGGGTAATCTTTTAAACAAATGGAGGTGGAAGTGTTGGATTGTGGCATATTTATACTGTTTTAGTTGCTAACATAATTTTTGTTCTTAATGGATTCTTTTTCTGTTATTTAGAGATGAGTTAGTTAACCATGGTTAAGGATGACTGTGTCAAGTGGACCATAACCATCTTCCAAACAAGTACCACAGTTTTCTTTCCCTCTCTGTGTGGAAAGCACGGTGTGGTCAGGGATTGCATGCTGGACTTCCTTTCTTTGGACATGGTATGTGTGGAGCCCCCTCCTCAAGTTTATTGTGAGGATACGTAAGATGACAAGGGCCAATGCCAGCAGTTACCACCCTGGAAGTTGTTATGGCATGTCAAAGTCTGACACAGAAGTAGCTGATAAGGTTGAATTTAATGTTTTAGGTGTTCCTTTTAGCATTCAGGAAATGAAAACATGTTGTAATGTGCACAGTCAGTTCCTGTTACTTTACTAGCGAGGAAAGCTCAACTCTGTCCCAGCCCAGCTGCTCTGCAAGATTCTGAACCCAGGTCTACCCAGAGAGCCATACTCCTGCTGTGCAGCTCAGGGCTGAGCCCCTACCATACTCCAGGTGCAGTGCAGGTTTTGTTTTTCCCTGTATAGGTAGTATGGTGAGAAGCTGGGATTTTAAAACTTTTTCTGAACTTTTTAAATGAAATATAAATGCATATAATATTATCTATTTCATTTTTAAAACCTGGGATAATCTCCATCCAGATCAAAATATTCCAGCATTGCTGGCTAGCCTCCTGAGAATTTTCCTGTGCAGTCTGAAGTAGCACTCCTGACCATAGTGAACTCTGTTCTTACCTGTGTCACTGTAGCCAAGTTTCTACTGTTGAGATTTACACGAGGAGAACAGTTGTTCAACAATTGTTCAACTGATTCATAGGCATTTTCTTCCTCTTTTGCTGTGTAGTATTCCATTGTATAAATGTTAAGCAATTTATGTAGCCATTCTCCTCTTTTGAACATTTGGATATTTTGTAGTTTGGAATATAACAGAGTAATGACATGAACATATGTCCCATTGGGTTTTTTCCACAGCGGTAGATACAGCTTAATCATTTGTCAACGTTACTGTGTCAGTTCTGCAGTCCTGAAAGCTGTGAGAGTTCAGGTTGACCCACATTCTTGCTAACACTTGGTGTCGGTTTAATTTTAGTCATGCTTGTGGTGTGTAGTGGTATCCTGTGGTTTTATTTGTGCTTGTCTGTTATTTACTGGTCATGAATATGCTCTCCTGTGTTATCTTCTAAAAGCTTTCAGTCTCTGGTTCATCTGGAATTAATTTTTGTTTTGTGATATAAGGTAGGGGATCAAGGTTTATTTTCTTCCTTTTAGATGTTCACATGGCCATTGTCACATAATGAAAAGACCTCCTTCCCACGGTGTGGCCTGCAGGGCCTTTGTCACCAGCCAGGTGGTGTTCCAACTTGTGTTCTTTGTTCTGAACCTTTGGTCCTTGGTCTAGGACCACCCGTTGTGATGGCTGAAGTTTCATATTTTATAGTCTTGATCTCTGGAGGTTTAATTTGCTGAACTTTACTGTTTTTCAGAATTGTTTTTACTATTTTTGACTGTTTGCTTTTCCATATGTAAATTTTGAATGAGCTGGTTGATTTCCACAAAATGCCTGCTGGGATTTTGACTGGATTGCTTGTAAAGATCAGTTTGGGAGAATTGCCATATTAACAATGTGAGTTTTCTTACCATGAACATATCCCTCTGTTTTTATGTCATCTTTATTTTCTCTCAGTAATATTCTCTCAGATATAGAGGGTTTGAACATCTTTTGTTAGATTTATTCCTACGTAGTTGATGTCTTTTGACATTTATGTAACTGATTTTAATATCATTTCCTGTTTATATTGAATAAAAATCAATTACTTCCTGTGTCTAGCTACTTTAGTTTACATACTATTTGAATCCTTTAATTATATTTTCCTTTGGATTTTTCAGGTATACAATCAATCATTTTAACATTCATACTTCTTTATTCCTCAGGGGAATAAAAAAGGAAAAAAAGAAATCGCAACAAATCTGATCCCAGAGGGAATTTGATTTTGGGGGCCCAGATGTGTTATGATGTAATTGCTGATGCATCACCATTGTTCCTTAGAGCTGTCACAGAAGAGCTGTCTGTGTTGTTGCATGTATCAGTATCTTTTTTATTTTTGTGGAATAAATATTCCATTTATGACTGCTAGAATTAATGCATCCATTTGCTTTTCAATAGGCAGTTGTGTTGTTTCTTTTTCTTTTTTTTTTTTATTATTGTGAACAAAACTGCTGTGAACATCACTGTGCCACTTTGTGAATAAATGCTCTCATTTCTTCAACTTCAAAATGGTTTTGCCATTTCAGTCCCACCCGCAACACCTCAAGTTCTCGTTTTCCTGCCATGTCTTTTTCAACATTTGCTACCGTTAGTCTTTGTTGTTTTTTAAATCCTTACCCAAAGATATGTTTATTGATTTGAGAGAAACATCAATCCATTGCTTCCTGTATGTGCGCTGATGGGGTGCAGGGGGATCAAACCCACAACCTAGGTATGTGCCCTGAACGGGAATTGAACCTGCAACCTTTTTTGGTGTATGGGATGATGCTCCAACCAACTGAGCAACCCAGCTGGGATAATGCTGTTAGTCATTTTTATTTATTTTAGCCATTCTAGTAGAAGTATTTAGATCTCCTTGTGGTTTTAATTTGCATTTTCCTAATGTAGAACACCCTTCCAAATGTTAATTGGCTTTATGAATATTTTCTTTTGCAAAGTATATACTCATATCTTTTGCTCATTTAAAAAAATGTTTGCTTTTCAATAAATGAGGTGATTATAGGCAACCTTGCCTAGATGCCCCCTTTGTCAGGTAGAGGGCTATAACTTATCCCTATGTGCTGAGCTTTCATGTCAGGATTAGCATAGAATTTTTATCACAGGCCTTTTCTGTAGCTGTTTGAGATGATCATATGATTTTCTTCACATGGTGAATTACATTGATTTTTTTTAATTTCTTGCATTACCAAATAATTTTTATTATTTGTATGACCTTTTTAAATATATCCATAGATCAGATTCACTAACTGGGCCAGGACTTTTCTTGGTGGGCAGGTGTTTATTGCAGTGTGGCATTTTTACTAATGGGTTCCATTCTCTTCCCAGTTCTGTGGTGGCAGGTGTAGGTAGTGACAGACGTGGCTGTGGCCTGACACCCCAGGTGCACTGTGGGGTGCAATGGTGTGTCTAGCATCTGTGCAGCTCCATCTTCTAGGGGTCCTTCCTCATCCCAGCAGTGCCTGATGGTCCCTCTTTCTACTCCAGATGCCCTTGGAGCTGGCAGCATGTTCTTGCAGAGATCTCTCTGGTCTCTTGAGGGTGTCTGTCATTAGTCTGGCTGACTAATCCAGCTGGAGGACCATTTGAGCCGCAGAAGGAAGGAATTCAGTGGTACTCAGTGCTGGGAGATAGCTCCACCTTGGAGCATCCCTACCTAAAATGGTACTATCCACTGAAGGGTTGGATCCAGGGTGTCCAGCACTGTAGCCAGCAAAGTAGGGACTCCTGTCTCCACACAGTTCTTGTTTCATCAACATACCCACATACACACTCCTTGCATTTTGGGATTGGGCTGCTCTAGGGCTGTATATACTGTCGTTTCCACACATTGACCTCACTTTGTATGATACAGCACTGCACAGGAAGCTTCCAAATTATGTGCCCGGTGCACACTAAGATCTCCATTATCATCGAAGTGGGTACTGTCTCCCACTCTACAAATGATGACACTGTAGTGTTAGACTTGCCCAAGGATGGCAAGCTGGTCAGGGTGGGACTGGAAGTTGGGTTTGTGAGTCTTTACCCTGCAGGACAGACCAACCCTGAGACCAGAGCCAGTAAGAGGGGTAATAAGGACATGTCCTACCAGCTCTCCAGCTAGCTCTTGCTTTGGAGTGGGTCATCTGCACTCAGATTTATAGCTGTGGGCTATGCTTTGGGACCGATGCCTTGGTCTGCAAGATCTGTTCTGAAGGCAGTGTCACAAGCCTGTGGTGATGCCAGAGACAGCATGAGCACTGGGGTCATGCTAGGCCATGTGGGGCTATGCAGGGGATGTCAGACAGAAAAGGAGGGGAACACAGCCCATTTATGGTGGAAATCAAGACTCTACCTGTCCACAAAACTTTTTAAGGCTCTTGTACTTCATTATTGGGAAAATGAGTTTGGGGACAACTGTGTCTCTGAATACTCTACTTTCTTCATACTCATGACAATATTTGTTAGCTGCAATTTCTCAAGACTACTCTCTAGGTTCAGATCAAGAATTGGGGCCATGGGGGATCATGGACAGGGCTCAGCTGCAGCTGCTTTAACTGGCACATAAATGAAACCATGGTAGAAGTGAGGGTTTTGAGACTTTAATTTGGGAATGATATTTGAAAGTGTTATTTTCTTTTCTAGGATAAAGATAAAGTTTCTCTAACCAAGACCCCAAAGCTGGACCGCAGTGATGGAGGGAAGGAGGTGAGAGAGAGAGCAACCAAACGGAAGCTGCCCTTCACAGTGGGGGCCAATGGAGAGCAGAAGGACTCAGACACAGGTACCAGGAGCTCGGCGCAGCCTCTGCCCCTCCTGCTGTCTTCTGTCCCCTTGCTCCCTCCTGACTGCCTCCAGGTCATCCTCACCTGGACCCTTCCTGCATCATACCTGCCAGTCTTGTCTCTTCCACAGAAAGTGTCCTTGACCCCCATATTCAGGGGTCTGCTGACACTGGGCTTACCTGGAAGGTGGTCCCAACCCCATTTGAGGAGTCCTGCTGGAGACCTAGGAGGTGGCCTGGAGTGAGGCCTCACAGCTCCTTCTCCTCTTTACCTGATTTATTCAGGGCTACTTGGGGATGATAGGGAAGATTAACACACAGAGAATTCACATAAGTATACAAAGTAGAAGTGCCCCCCCTCCCCTGGCATGCCCAGGGGACCTCCCATTGTGTGTTCAGTTGGTGAAGCTATGAGGCTCTCAGGCATTCCTGGCTCTTTTTAGTCCCCTGAAACTTTTTCCTTAGAGGATAAACATGTTTTCCCCTCAGAACTACAAAAACACATAAATTAAACTCAATTATTTGAAGTAAAAGCCAAAGGGACAGCTGAAAGCAGGACCCAGTACAGTCTTCTTGTGAGTGCAGGTTGGCCCTGGGTGTGACGTGCATATATGTATATGTGTGTCTGTGTGTGTGCATGTGTGTACACATGCATGCATGTGGGGTGTGTGCATGGGAGTGGGAGGATGTACAGACATGCCTCTGTGCCTTTGAGTGTGTGCTCCTGAAAGGTTAATAATACTGGGTGTGTACACTTTCAAGTTGGTACCGTGTTGAGCTACTCACTGGGACCTGTGCTGTGTCCTGGCAGTAACCCAGCCTCTTCTGCCAGCCCACACTCTCGTCCTCTTGATCCTGGTGCTCAGGGGCCTTCCTAGCCTGCTGATCATCTGACTTCTCTGCAGACTTGTAGGCCAGTCACAGGCCAGGGGTGTGAAAGGGTGCAGAGCATGCAGGGCACACACAGCTGTGAGATGGGGCATGGGTTGGGGCTTTCAGCATGTGGGGATATGTATCAGATACTGAAACAAGATAAACATGTAAGAAAATTGGGAAAAATGGCAGAGGGAGCAGCCGCAGAAAAAATTGTTAGTGTCAAAGCTTTTATTCATGAGGTCCCAGGTCCCTCACCCACACGTGCCTATGCAGGTACTCCTCATGTGAATGGGTTCATGGTAGCTGAGGAGAGACTTTGGTTAGTTAAAAGCTGGTGAAATGGGTTTGGTTTTGCTGGCTAGGATATGAGGCTCTGTGGGGTCCTTCAGGTCCTTTGGACCAAGCCCATGGTTTCTGTCACTGAGCAGCCACTTTGGGGATGGGGAGGGGTAGGTGCGCAAGGGGAAGGGCCAATACCTCCATGGAGCAGTGGAGCAAAGGCACAGTGTAGGTATGCATGGACATGGGGCTTCTGCCAGAATGAAGGGGTGCTCAGAGATTCTGTGACTAGGGCTTCAGGTACAGAGATCAGACCAAGCCTAAAACCCTCTCCTGTTTTTGGTGTCCATACCAGTTCTAGTTGTGGAGGGTGTGCTGTAGCTGTTGGTTATTGTCTGTCTGGATGCTGAGGATATAAAGGTTGGCACCAGACCTTTGGGATGGTTCTATGAGTCCCCGGAGCCTTGCTTGCAGAGAATCAAGGAGACAGTGTTAGAGCTTCCTCCTCCTGAGACAATGTGTCACCTGAGCAGCTGCATTCTGCAGAATGTGCCTAGGGGCAGACATTCTTGGCTGCCCACTCTGTCTGGTTGGCAGGATTTCTCTGAGGGTCTGTTATATCATCATCATCATCTTTTTTTTTTTTTTTCTAAGTTTTATTGAATTTATTGGGGTGATATTGTTAATAAAACTACATAGGTTTCAAGGGCCCATTTCATCTTGATGGTGGCTTCTTGGGTCTGTGTGCTCCAGCAGGCCTCACAGATTAGTCTGTTGATAGCTAGCATCTTCTTAGCAGGAGGTGTCCACGCTGGTTCTCTGGGGTATCTAGAAGATTCTTGGGGCACTACGGGAGTGCTCACGTTTACATTCTGTGAGTCAGGACCCAGATGGGGGCAGGGAAGAAATCATCATGAGGTAGGAAAAAAGTGAAAAGCATTTAGGAAGTAGAATTTTCCAAGCAAGGTCTATGTTACAAAAATATAAATATATGTGAAATAGAGTATTTGCCCATCTATGTTTATTTTCCTTTGGGGGGCTGATTTTAATAACTTGCATATACATCTGCTCTGTTAATATGACGAAACTAGATTTTCCAGTGAGATGATTTTGATACAAGTGTATGTCAAGTATTGCTTGTATAAGGAGCCTCTAAAACTAGCTGATGTTCGTGCATAGCAGTGGAGGACCTCTGCCCAGGCCTCCCTGCGCCAGCCATGATTAATTTGCTTGTTACTTGTCTTCTTTCCACTTGCACTTCCCAATAAGCAGGATACCTGAGCTGAGCATTAATTCTGCACTAACTAGGAGCATTTCTTCCTCAGAAATGGGGTGAGATGGAGTGAGGCCATTTCTCTTGAGAGGCACAGACCTCTGGTAGGTGCTGCCACCACTGCAGGTCTGTACCTGAAGGAGTAAGCCACACAGGGGAAAATTACTAACTCTGACTAGCGACTGAGATAGAGACTCTGGTCCCTTTGGTCCGAAGGAGAGTCCTCAGGAGTGACAGACCTGATGGGAGGCTGCCTTCCATTCTGTTCCTGTGTGTTCCTCCTGCACCCTCTGCTGGGAAGATGTGATTTGGCAGTCTCTATGAGGGGATCACAACAGAAGGCTCCAGAAGTTGGGTCTCTTGAGTGGTAAATAGTGAGTTTTCTCAGCTGTACCCTGAGTGGACAGAGGCTGCTGAACCTCCCCCAGAGACCACTAAGCTGCCTAAGAACCTTCTTCTGTTTCCTAGACCCTCAGGAACTGCTGCATGTGACCCAGCCCACAGGAGGCCTGTCTCTGCAGCGCTTAGTCAGGGCTGGGGGCGACTTGCCAAGAACAACACCCATCTGTGGTGGAAGCTGGAAATACTCTGCACATCCAAGCCCAGGCAAAACAAATTCACCCTGACATGGTTTGTCATTTTAGCTGCCTGCATAGCACCCTGGACAGCTCGTGTTCAGGTGACTATGAACGTGTGTCAGGAACTACTGGCCAGAGCATGACCCAGAGCCAGCTCTCTGTTAGGGCTGTGTGCAGGCAATACATGCTGTGTCTTGGCCCCTCTGGCCTAGGGCCAAAGCAGGTCTGGCTACCTAGGAAGAATAAGCAGGCCACTCCAATGGGACAGCTTTTCCCAGGCAGCTCATGTGAAGAGGCTCAGCCTGCCCAAGCACCTGCTGCTGACTCATTGCTGGTTTTGCTGTAAAGCATTTTACCACTTACAGTGTTCATGATGAACTTATATGATGTCTGGAACCTGCTTCAAATTATACTATTCTGTTTACTTTTTATATGTTTAAATTTTTCCATAACTTGAAAAAATATATAAATATTGTTCAGATTGGTTTAGATGATTACCTACCCACTTCAGGCCTCCTACATAAGCCTTTTGAGCCATTACTATCCCTTAGTCTGAACATTAGCCTGCTGCTTCCTACCTGGAACCACAGGTGGGCCCTATATGTCCCCAGAGGCCACATGAGCTTCTCAAGAACTTCTCCGCCAGAAGCATCAAGAGCTGGCAGCTGCCTGTTATCAACACTTGAATGCATCTTTGGAGTGAGGAAAAAATAAAACTTTTCTTATTTTGCTTTTACCTTGTGAATAAAACTAGTCTCTGGTGCTGAAATGTGAACTCATTCATTCAGTGTTCAAAGTTCGAGGACACTTGCTGAAATCATGATCACCCTGGCTCTATAAGATGGGGAGGTGCTGGCTGTTGTGATTTCTCAACGGCTGTCCCCTGTTTGTGAAATGAAGACATTATCTCTGCCTCTGGCATCTGCAGAGCTTCTTAAAACTTAATACCATGCCCTCCTAAGCATTGGAAGTGACTTTTGCATGATGATAAAGGGGCATCTGCTCACTACTGAGTGCTGGACTGTGGCAGAGGGAAAGAAAGATGGCACCGGGGGGAAGTGACACCACTGTGAAACCTCTGGCTGTAAAGGGTATGTGCCACCAACAGCATGACCCTAGGAGCTCTCAGGATTGCCCTGATACATTATGACGAGACTTCCAAAGCTAGAAGGACTGGAGTAGGATGCTTTAGCCACATGCATTAGGAAGCCCTGCCTCAGTCTACACTGAATGCCTGATCACCTCCCATCTCAAAGCAGCGTCGTGAAGAAAGGCAAGGCCAGGCCCATTTCTCTGTGACTCTTGTACTATGTGGCTAGACTCAGGTTCTGCCCATTTCTGACCCACCACTGCCATGGAATAAAGATGAGTTTTATTACAAACAGAAAAGAGATGGGATGTGCATGTTGGTGGGGCTACAGAGCAGAAGGTGAAGGGAGCCCAGTACCTGTCCCTCCCATGATAGAGTTCGAGGGTGAAAGCCCTGTTTTCTGGGGAACCACATTTGATCACTCATAAAGAATCATGTCCAAGTTAAATATTTTCATATAATTAAGAATTCCTCTGGTCATGCTATTTCCCAATCATTTTTCTTCCCTAAACTTGAACAACTTCTTCTTCTACAAAGAGGCATTTGGACCAGCAAAAGAAGGAAGGTTCTTTGTATTTAAAATTCTCTTATTTCCCCCAGTTGCAGAAGAGGCATGATTCTACAGAGTATCAATAGAGTATCACAGCCCCCCTCAGGGCCCCTTACAGGTGCACTCCAGCTTCAGCAATTTGCTGGGAGGACTCACAGGGCCCTTCTCATAGTCCTACTCTTGACCATAACTGATCACAGTGACAGGACACAAAGCAAAGGCATCTTCTGGCCCTTCCCACAGTCTCAGGACTGTTTGGGTCCACAGGTTGCGAGGACACTCAGGAGTATAGTCTATGAGCGAAGGCCATAGAGGGGAGGGCACAAGGCAGGCACAGGAGCCTGTTTGGATGCATCCTTGGTGAATGCTGTGAGACTTTGGATATATTTTTTAACTTGCGTGTTGTTCATTGCTTTCATGTATAAGTCTCTAAACCATGAGGAGTTTGTGGTTCTGTGGTTCTCATGAAGTTGTGAGGGGGGCTGCTCTCAGCAAGTGCTTCAGTCAGCTCTTTGGAGGAGTCTGCATCAGGACATGGCCTCTCCACCTGTGCTGTTCCCAGGGCTGCAGTCAAAAACCTGTGTGGGCAGGCCCGTGGGTTAGCAGGATTGATGACATGATTCAGGCGTGGTTGTAAGTTTGAATTAATGATCTCTCTCTCTTTTTTTTTTAAATTCTCAATATGCGTTGGTGTAGTGGAAAGGATGGGCAGTGGTTGGGAGACTGTTTTCTGTCTCCCAACTGTTGCATAATATTATGCTAATATTACTTATATTCTGGCTTGCTCGTTGGGATAATCCTCATTGAATTCCCATGAGCTGGACCTAACTGCTTCCTTCTGGGATAAAGATTAAGGACAGAGAAGAAGGGACCTGCTGAGTCACACAGAGCCCCTCTTTTTAAAATGATGAATGATGGTAACTTCTAAAAAAAAAGAAATTGATACAAATCAGGAATTTGGAAGGAGAAGCCAGTCACAACTGCAGCCTAAGTATTAGACAACGTTCTACCATGCTGGTTAAGTGGGAGTGTTCTGCTTGAGTCCTTGGGTATTTCATCTTGCTGCATTTGAAGAATTGGAGTGTAATGATTAGGTAAATGTGACAGTCCTTCATGCAAGTCATTATCTAACCTTGTTTTTTTAACTCATTACCTAACTTGGATCATTTATCTAGTCTATGGACTGTCCACAAATTAGGCTTCTTGGTGTGAAGTACTGTATTTCATGACTGAACACAAAGGTTAGGCCACGTGTTTGGTATAGAAGGCCTGCTCTGGAGGCCAGGTGAGATACAAGGAAGCTGTCAGGGCAGCAGCTTCCCCAGTACCCCAGCACTCCACTCACTGCAGACCTGAGTTTTACCTGACACTATGTTGAACTTTGTGGTTTCACAATAGCACCTCTGAATGCTTTCCCATGGAGTACAGTCAAGATGGTATTGACATCCTAGGATTTTACAGTGAGTCACAGAAGTTACAGATTTCTCTCTTGGCAATTTGGTAGACAGTGTCTCCTGGGAAATCCCTTTGCTGGAAAAGCCTAGGAATTTGAGGTGGTGAGTGAGAAACATAACAAATGAACATCTGAAGTCCCCAGCAGCTGAGAACAGTTAAGAGTTGAGATTCATCTCTGACCTGGCCCTCGCCTGCAGGTCTGCTGGGGTGGCAGTGGACACGCCAAGGGCCTCACAAGTTCAGGCCAATGAGAGGCCACACCCGTGGACACTTTGGGCCAGAAGGCACCATTCCTCACTCAGCTAAGGCATTTGTCTCTTCCAGCTGGTGTCTAGAGGGTGAGGGGCTTTGAGAAGCCTCCTCAGAGACTAACCTACCCTGCTTTCCCTGTAGGGCTGTCACTTGGATGTGTGCTACCTTACGCTATTGGAAATATCTTGTGCTCCCTCCAGTACTAGATTGGAGATGGGCATCTGTGCACCTTCCTGGGACCCAGAGTTTGGACCAGTATCAGTTTTCAGTCAGAACTACAGACCATGGTGAAGGAACCATCCTGAGAGAGGTTCAGCCCCAGGGACTTCATGCTTTTGGATGAATAGAGAATGTAATAAAAGAGAAAATTGAAAACATGAGCAAAGAACAAGATACTGTCAAAAAAAGATCATGTGGATTTTTTTTTAAGATTTTTTTATTTATTTAGAGAGAGGGGAAGGGAGGGAGAGAAACATCAACGTGTGGTTGCCTCTCACATGGCCCCACTGGGGACCTGGCCTGCAACCCAGGCATGTGCTCTGACTGGGAATCAAACTGGTGACCCTTTGGTTCACAGCCCAAGCTCAATCCATTGAGCTACAACAGCCAGGGCCATGTGGATTTTTAAAAAATACAAAATGGAACATATGGAAATGAAAATTGTCACTGAAATTAAAATTCAATAGGCAGATTATATAGCTTACAACATAAGGAATTAGTGAATTGGGTGTTATAGCTAAAGAAATTGCCTAGACTTAGGCATAGGAAGAAAAAGAGACAGAAAACGCAAAAGATGATAAGAGATGCATGTGGGCAGTAGCGGGGAGCTCAGGTGCAATGGTAGCACTTAACCAAGGAGAGAAGTGGGGACACTGGTGCTTGGAGAAGACAGAGAACTCCTCTTGTCTATGAAAACAGGAGTCCTCAGTGGGGGGAGTGTAGTGCATTTTGCACAAGGTGAAATACTTACATATGTAAGTATTTTGAACAGCACAGAAAAATTGTTAAAAATAGTCAAATAGAAGAGACATTGTCTACAGATAGCAAGCCAGCCTCCTAATAATATTGTGCAGGCCAGCACCACCCCACAAAACTGGACACTCCTGACTGACTGGGTCTAATGGCGAAACCTTCCCCTAGATGCTCACTCTCTGTCCTTGCTGCCACAGTTGACTATAACTTAGGTCTTTTCTCCAGTGGATGCATCTGGGTTCTGTTGGGGAGTGAGACTTGGTTGCAACACGTGGACTCTGGGCACTAACTCCCTCACACAAAGGTCCCTCAGCAACATCTGCCCTTGACAGCTCCCAGTCCCCTGGGAAAAAGACTCCGTTCTAGTCAGATAGCTGCAGTAAAGAGCACAGAAGGAGCGTGTTCCAGAAGGGGTAAGATGAGAAAGGACTTGAATAGGAAACCGGTGATGACCTGGGAATGGTGGGGATTCTTGCATTTGCCAGCTGTGTGACCTCATACCAAGAAAGTCTAATAAAATGTTCACCAATTCACAGAGACCATAGGTGAACATGCACAAGCATATTGGCACTGTAGAGGTACAAGGGACTGTCACATCACCATGTTTTCCTAAAGATGCCATAGGGGGACTGGCCAGGCTCATGTGAAACCATCTGTCATTCATCAGCCTAAGAGGAATGTCACAACTAACATTGGAATGCCAGGAACACAGTAAGAATGAGGAAGACAGCAGACAGGCTTGAGGGAACAGGAAGCAAGAATCCAACAAGAAGATAGCCCTGCTCTGGCTGTTAGGATCTTAGGCCCAGCTGTTTCCCACCTGTGCTTTTCATCACTCCGCCTTCCCTGGAACTCTGCCTCTGGCTGTCACCAGCTCTCAGAGTTCTTAAAAGCATGTGAAGCTGTAGACCACAGTCCCCACTCTGCAGCCCTACCCCCTAACCCCCAAGTCTAAGCCTGGGGGACATTTCATAGACCAGCTTTTTAGAGCCACACTCTCGACCTGCACTTGCTGCTTGGCTGTCACATGGAACTACCAGTTTTCCACTCTGCAACTTGTCATATGCCATTTGAAATTCATGTAAGTTCTACTTTGTTTCCTGTTTGATATTACAAACGAAAAACTAGCAGAATGCCAGAAGAGGTTGCCAGTTACCCCAAGTGTTCCTCCTCTTGCCCTGTATCCAGCATTGTACTGGCCAGTGAGGGCATGTTTCCCACTTGGGATAAGAGGCAGATTTTGTGGCCTCCCACCTCTAAGGGGTTGGTCTCACCTGGACTGGCCTCTGGGTTGGCCCTTGCCAATAGGACATAGTGGGTCAAGGGGTCTGAAAGGAGGACAGTGGTACTGCTTCTATAGCATGCGACAACACCCTGTGTGCACGTTGACCCTCAGCTCCATGGCCTCATTGAGGCTTGATTTAGACTGGGTCAGCACGGAGAGGCTCCCTCTGCAGGCAGGGCTTCCACAGGAAGTTCCTCCATCATGAAACTCACAGCCTGATCAGACTCAGACTTCTCTAGATACTGGTAGCTTTGGGAGCTTGTGGAAAATATTTCACCATTAAAAAATAGGCATCTTAGATCTGATTACATTTTTGGGTTTTCCCCTGTGTTAGGAAACATAAATATACTATTTAAGCCCAGGGAAGTTCGTGTGGGAAGGCTGCTCTCTTTCCACATGTGGGAAGAGTGTCTGCACCCTTCTTTCAGCATCAAGATTTGCTTACAGCTCAGGGCCATGGTAGAGAGGGAAGACACAATCCTGTCTTTGCTGAAGCTCGGTGACAGCAGAAGCAGAGAGAGGGATGGTGTTAGGGTGTATTGCTGGAGAGGAGCCATGAGCACTCCCTACACAGTGCTGTCTCCACATGCCACCTCTGACCTTTGTCCCTTTCTGAGACTACAGGCCAGGTGCCATTTGGTCCCACTCTGCAGCTGGAGACATTCTGTTGCTGCAGAAAGCCCTCCAGGTAAAAAGCCACAAGTTTTCAGCCACCACTTTCAGGAAATGTGGGGTGAGCTTCTGGAGGTCCCTCTCCCACCTCCTTGACCCCTAAAGAGTCTACTGCCTGCCTTGGCTGTTGAATACAATGGCTTTGGTACCTTCTGCTTGATTCCTATGGCATCTTAAAGTCATTGTCACATCTACCCTGAAGACATCTCACTCAGACCCTCCCCTTAACCTACCCTGGTTCCCCCCACAGCCCCAGCGTCTGCACATAGCAGAGAAGCAAGGCTTTTGCCAAATGTCACCCACAACCAAGAGTTCTCTATGCTGCTTTTCTCAGGTTTTGCTTTCATCCCAGTGAGCTTCTTGTCTTCATGACTCTAGGTGAGGGGGAAGCAGTGGCCCTCTTGAACTGTGTGTGCTTAGTTGGGGCATGGTGGACAAGAGACCTTAACAGGCTGGAAGCTAAATGTGTGAGGCCAAGCAGTGCTTCTTGGGAGATCGGGCACTGTCGGGCGCATGCGTGTGCCTTCGGCATTCCTGCAAGGGGACTACAGTGAACACTGAGAACCCTGTTCTGGAAACACCTCCTCAGTGGTGGAGCATCACTGCCCTGTCCATGGAGGGGTCCTAGTTGGTTTGTGCCTGTGGAGAACTGCCAAGGAGGTGGGTGCAGCCTTCCCACTGGTCCTTTTTCCATAGTTATTTGTACCTTGGCAATGGGAAGTTCCGTTACCTTTGTTACTGGAATACGTCACATAGGCAAGCAGCAAATGGCCAAATGGGAAAACATAGAGAAGGCAAGCAGAGTGTGGGGTGTGTGTAGAGATTGAAGCACTCAGCTGTGTAACAGCGTTTAAACCAAATGCCCAATTTGGATATTGTGACATCCAGTCACTTTGAAAGTGGGGTGTAGCTTCTTGGAACTTAGTGGAGTTATTGGGTCAGAACTAGCTTGTCATCCTGTGCAGAGCCTTCATCGAAGACCCTTGCTACCGGAATGTACCATGAGGCCCTGCTGCTTGGAAAGAAGGTAGTAGGTAGAATGGGGGGCACATAAGGCAGAGTTCATCAAAGAGCATTTTTTCCTGGAATTTACTTCCTTTCTCAAACTTTTGTTTATGGATTGGTTAAAGACTTGCTGGGGATGGTGACCTGTGGTGCCTCAGTGTTCACCTCAGTGCATGAATCAGCATTCTCACCAAGCTAATTTAATTTTTAAACAGACAATTTAAAATAGTTTTTAAAAAGTTTGTGGAAAATTCTCCTTAAGGAAATTAAAAAATGATGAACATGCTTGTGAGGCCTAAGGTGGTGAATTGTAAAAGGGATATTGTTCTGGGAGGGAGTGGACAATGTGGACATGCGATCTATTTAGTCATTGTTTCACAGATGTCACCACCTCTCTAGGGTCAAGCCCTGGCCAGGTGGCCAACTGAGTGACCTTGAGAGGGGCTCCTTGGATATGCTGAGTAGGAATCAAGGGAAACACCCCTCAGAGGAGAGTTTCAGAGACTAGTGTCTCTCTTTTCTGCCTGCAGCTCTGCACCCCATGACCTAGAACACCATGCAATTTCTTGGCTCTGAACAGGGTCGTCTCCATCCCAAGAGCATGGGCTGTGGGGGAGGGTGGGTTCTGAAGCTCTTGATGGACTCCAGATTTCCCCTCAGTAGGAGTGCAAGGTGAAGGAAGAAGGCAAACTTTTGGCTCCTTGAATTGGGGAGTATCTTTCCTCTTCCTCAACCCCTGCCTCTTTTAAAAGAAACAGCACATGCAAATCTGTTCAAGGTTGACAGGGTATTTTATAATGGGTGAGATAGGTGGAGGATTTGCTTGTTATGAGGAGGCTGAGATGTCTTGTTAGTGCTCTGTGTTGATGCCTTTAGATGCCTCCAGCTCAGTCCATGTCGTGGTTCAAGGCGGGTTCGCTCCTCGAAGCGCCATGGCATGAAATGGAGGTGCCTAGAAGCAAGAAGAAAGGTACAGTACTGCAAGTCGGCCTTGATCTGTTTATGTATTTCTAAACTATGTTTGCCATTTTATGTCTGTACTGTTTGGAGGCGGGACGGGAAGGAAGACTTGAACTACAGAAACATGTATTTAATAGATGGAGACCTGTCCTGTGTGAGCCAGGACATTGGTGATCAGCTGTCCCAACCGCCTTGCACATAATGGGTGGTTTGGGGAGGCACCTGGAGCAGAGTAAATGGTTGGTGGGGGCCACAGTTTACCAGGCTTCATTGGCTGATAACAAGGTGTTGGAATTGTGTCTCATGTTTACTGCTGGAAGAGGTGATGATGGGCAGCAGGAGTGCTGCCAACTCTGTTCTTTCCTTTCTGTGAGGTGGGAGGCAGGGGCTCTGAAATGCCAGCTAAGACTCTGGGTTCTGAGGACTCCATGGCATGAAATCTCCCCCCTCTCCTCCACTACCTCACAGAGAAGCAGGGTCCTGAGCGGAAGAGGATTAAGAAGGAGCCTGTCACCCGGAAGGCCGGGCTGCTGTTTGGCATGGGGCTCTCTGGAATCCGAGCTGGCTATCCCCTCTCTGAGCGCCAGCAGGTGGCTCTCCTCATGCAGATGACAGCCGAAGAGTCTGCAAACAGCCCAGGTAAGCCCCGAGGTGGCGGGTGGTAAGTATTTTCTGGGACTGGAGAGTCTCTCTACATGGAGATGGGTACCTATGCAAAGATATCTGCTTTCCCTCGCGAAGACAGCTCAGGCCTTGGAGGTTTCTACAAAGCAGGGACACCCCCAGGCCCAGCTTTACTGGCTCTACCCCTAGTAATGCTCTGCCTGTTGTTTCCTTGGCCTGCAGTAGATACAACACCAAAGCATCCCTCCCAGTCGACAGTGTGTCAGAAGGGGACGCCTAACTCTGCTTCAAAAACCAAAGATAAAGTGAATAAGAGAAATGAGCGGGGAGAGACCCGCCTGCATCGAGCTGCCATCCGAGGGGATGCCCGGCGCATCAAGGAGCTCATCAGTGAGGGGGCGGATGTCAACGTTAAGGACTTTGCAGGTGAGCGCTCACAGCACCCAGGAGATGGCAGGGCAGGGTGACCCTGCAGCAAGTTCACAGGAGGATGTGAGTCTGGCCTCCCCAGAGGTGTGGAGCCCTGTGGCCGAGTGTCATCATCCTGGTAGTAGTAGCCTTGCACCTGGGATCAGCATGACAGGAGCAAGAGCCAATCCCTGGGCCCATGTGGCTCTGCGGGTGTGTTCTAGGTGCATGAGGCAGACCCCACTCTTAACACTAGTATAATTTGCCATTTCTGAGTGGAGAAATTGGTGTTTCTTAGAAAGTATTTCAAAATAAAATAATTTTGTTTTTCATTATTTTTAAGACAATTGAGGAATTTTTAGCTATTTACTCTGCTGTATTATATAAACTCCAATTCTGCACTAGAAGATTCAGTCTTCCTGGCTCTTTGGGGTAGGAGAGTGTCTCTGGCATATTTAAGAAGAAGTTGTGTTGTCCAGGGATACCTTCCCATCTCCCATAGAAGAAATGTCACCCAAGACTCTCCTTTTAATAAATGGATATGCTTCCCTGACCTGACACATGCTGAGGTAGCACCCTGTGATTACAGTTCATTTATTCCTGTTTTGCATAAAATACTTCCATTATGCCATGGTGTGTCGTCAACAGATTTGAGTTGGTTATTGAAGGTGAATGAGAACATAAGATTAGCAAAGCAGTCTTCATGCAGAAAACTTGATTTTTCCTATTGCCCTAGTTGATCAGTTATCTGACCAAAGTCTGATTTAACACCTTAAAAAAAAATTTTTCCTAAATCAAGATTTTTCAAGAATATCCATAACAGTTTTATTCTTAATAGCAAGACACTGAAAACAAAAGTGTCCATCAATAAGTTCATGTATAAATAATTTGTGATATATGTATATAATATTCCAATAAAAGTTATAATATACACACATGAAAAGAGCTTCTGTTATTTTAGTTGGATCATTGAAGTACTTTCTTAATTTTCAGATTTGATTTCTTCTCTACCATAATACATGAGATTTTTCTGTAATGCATGACTTTATTTCTAGATCCCTCTGCTCTGTTGTCTCTTGTTAGCACGTTTTCTAGTACATTATTACAACCTGTCTTCATTCAGAATTTCTTTGCCGTTGTTGTTGTAGTACTAGATCAAGATTTTCTTCACAGCACCAGAGTTTGTGTCCAAGGGAGCAGGCCCTGTTTGCACGTTGATGTGTGTGGCCACTCTGCCTGGTGGCCATTTGAGGCTCTGGAATACGGCCAGGGATCCTCCCTGTGTGGCTTCATCCATGTTCCAAAATGGGAATTTTTTCCTCCCCATGTGTTGATGGATGAGCCAGGCTGAGGCTGCCTCTCATGGTGCTGTGTTCACCAGTGCTGCACCCTTTTGCTCAGGATTAATTCTGCAGGTGGTTAATCCTGTAGGGTTAACAAGCCAGATCTCCCTGAGCAAACGAGGGACCACGGTAAAGCACATTCAGGCCTTCCCTAGACCTCTAGCCTTTCAGTTCAGATCAACACCCTCAAGGGCTTTGTCCTGTCATCAGCATCCTTGGAGTGTTATCTTGAGACAGGAGTGACATTCCTGAAGATTAAATAACATATGTCCTAAGTGTCTGTTTCCAGGCTGGACAGCACTGCATGAGGCATGTAACCGGGGCTACTACGATGTTGCTAAGCAACTTCTAGCTGCGGGTGCAGAGGTGAACACCAAGGGCCTGGATGACGACACGCCCCTACATGATGCTGCCAACAATGGTCACTACAAGGTGGGCCTCCCGTCCGACTTCCGTGTCATTCATAGCTCCGATCTCTGTCCTCGTTGCCCTTCATGTTTGCTGGGTGACTGAAAAGTGAGTCTTTGCCCCTTACCAGAGCTGTCCTCTCTGACCAGCCCAGCTTTCTCATGATCAGTCAACACCTAGATGGCTTCTTGCACTTCTGACAACCAGTACCGACTGCAGTGTGTGTGAAAGGGCCCTGCTTTAGCCATGCAGGTGTAGTTGGATTTTAGTAGGTGAATGATCATACCCATGGGAAGCGGGGCCTTGGTGACTACTACTGGACCCTATCCTTGCTCCTGTGGCCCTGGTAGACTAGGAAGGCCTTGACTGACACGATGCTGAGAGCTGTAGCCAGTCCAACAGCAGTGAGTACCCTCGTACATTATTTCCCTTGAGAGGACTCGGCCTCCTTGGGGAAATGACTGCCTCCAAGTCTGAAGCAGGAGGTGTACATGATGTGCCTGGTGCATCTTGGGCTGCCAGAAAGCAGGGCAGTCACAAAGATGAGGCATTCTTGCTACAGTCATTACAAGAGCCATCTTGAAGAGGCCCCTGGCCAAAGAAGGCACAGTTGAGCATGGTGAGGATGATGACATCAGTAGACCAGAACATACCATGGCTGTTTAAATACATAATGCTCCTCGTGGCAGCTCTGCCTGGTTACTTTTAGCAGATACCAGGGAACCAGTAAGCATCAAGATTATGATGAGCATAATTTGACAAATATGCTGCAGGGGAAAGACACATTGGGAGGGTGTTCTGAATTAAAAGGTTTCTGAGACAACTGGAGAAATCTAAATACTGATTATATATTTGATGTTAGGAATTCCAGTTCACTTTTTACGTAAGATAATGGCATTGTATTTTCTTGTTAAGGGTCTTTAAGGACGCTTTTAGAGAAATAATAGTGAAGAAATTAATGAAATGTCAGTGACTTGCTAAAAAAATACCTGGAGGAGTGGGCAGGTATGGGTGACATAAGTCTGGCTGTGAGCTGATAGGTGATGAAGTAGGAAAGAAGGGGGTCATCATTTGAATCTCTATACTTTTGTAATTGTCATTTTAAAACTTTCTATTATGGAAAATCCCAAAGACTGTGGATACATGGTAGGGGAGGCAGAATAATGTCTCCTCAAAGATATGTCCATCCTGATCCTGGAACCTGTGACATGTGACCTCACATGGAAAGGGGACTACAGGTGGGAGAAAGTGAAGGAACTTGAGATGGAACATGATTCTGGATTATCTGGGCCAACTCAGTGGCCTTCAAGGGTCCCGACAACAGAGACCCTTCAGAGCCAGGTCAGAATTGCAGGCAGAGGCAGAAGGGAGGACATGAGGGAGACCTGATCTGCGCTGCTGGCTTTAGAGGCAGGGGCCATGGCCAAGAAATGCAGTGGCCTCCGGGATGGCCCTCAGCTGGCAGACAGCAAGGACAGGGAACCAGAGTCTCTCCCCCTACCCCCTGCCACTGCAAGGAACCTTACATGCATGGAAAGGAAGGAGCCAGTACCACACACCAGCAGGGTTAGTAGGGCTGATTTTGAACTTCTGACCTGCAGGATACTGTAAGACAAAGGTGGTGGTGATTTGTTAGAGCAGCAATAGGAGGTTGTCTAATGAAGCAGTAGAAACTGTAACTACTGAATGAAAATAGAGTATGTGAGTAACAAAAGTTTATATCAGTTGTTTTTAAAGATTCTTACACTATACTGTGTGGACAAAAGTTGAGACTGAATTTAATGTTTGTGCTGCTTGAATCCAGTGAATCAGCTGTCCTGGGCAAAGAAGCACAGGTTGCTGATAATAAACAGTTGAGCAGAGCTATTGAAATGTCACTTTGAGTGAGTTTCTGTCATTCACATGACTATCCATACCCATGTAAAATAAATAAGAGATAATTTTATTTTCTGAAATAAATGAAAACATGAACCTGCTTGAAGCTTGGTCTTTGTTTCCTCTATTATGGGGAATCCCCCTTCAATAAAAATCTACACCCTAAACTGCCAGAACCCTTCCCATGACCACTGATCCCTGCTGAATGGTGAGCTCATTATTGGCAGAAGGGTAGAGCCTATGTGAGATGATTCTGGAAAAGTGGTCAACTCTTCACGAGGGAAGAGGTCTTCTGTGGGAGTTGGGACTGTTCTACCTATAAGAGAGCCTGGAAGGGGTGCCAGGACTCCATCAGGGTCCCTCCTGTGGAAGAGGCACGGTGTAGAAACCTTACCAAAAGGTACTGTGCACACAAGTTCTGGCCCTCAGCCTGGGGGCTATTCTGTGGTTAAGTTCAAGGTTCTCTGAAAAAAGTATAGTTTTACACAGGCACTATAGCACAGTCAGCATTTCTTAGAACACACTCTCACGCATCTGCTACTATCTTACAGGTGGTAAAGCTGCTGCTGCGGTATGGAGGGAATCCTCAGCAGAGCAACCGAAAGGGCGAGACACCGCTGAAGGTGGCCAACTCCCCGACCATGGTGAACCTCCTGTTGGGCAAGGGCACCTACACATCCAGTGAGGAGAGCTCGACTGGTCAGTGGCTGGGCACCAGGCCATGTGTAGGGTATGGGGGGGGTGGCAGGGTGTGTGACACTATGGGGTACAGGCCTCAGAGTACTACTGTGATGTCAGAGGCAACATTGGCTTTCATCTGCATATTAACACACTGTGTCTCAGCCTCCTAGATACCTGGCACATACAGGGACTTCTGGACACCGAGGACCTGGTGTTTTAGTACCAAAAAGCCTGCAGACTTATCCTAATATGCCACTCTGTCTTTGCACAAACCTCTCTTTGGTTTCCTTCAGCCTGGGTTGGCCTCAGAGTTCACTCAAGTGAAGTGCTTCTCTGGGGGGCTTCCCATCCCATCCCATCCCATCCTAGGGGTGACCAAGTGCTTGGTGAGGTCTTTCTCCAGGTCACCTCTGCAGACAGCTTTCCCCCATCCATGTCTGTAGGTATTTTGAACCCACCTCTGACATCTTTTTCCTTTTGCCAACAGAGAGCTCAGAGGAGGAAGACGCCCCGTCATTTGCACCTTCTAGTTCAGTTGATGGAAATAATACAGACTCTGAATTTGAAAAAGGCCTAAAGCATAAGGCTAAGAATCCAGAGCCACAGAAAACTGTGACCCCTGTCAAGGACGAGTATGAATTTGACGAGGATGATGAGCAGGACAGAGTCCCTCCAGTAGATGACAAACACTTACTGAAAAAGGAGTACAGAAAAGAGACTAAATCAAATAGTTTTATTTCTATACCCAAAATGGAAGTGAAAAGTTACACTAAAAATAACACGATTGCACCAAAGAAAGCGGCTCATCGCATTTTGTCAGACACCTCAGATGAGGAGGACATTAGTGTCACTGTGGGGACAGGAGAGAAGCTGAGACTCTCAGCACATGCAATATTGCCCAGTAATAAAACACGGGAGCCTTCTAATTCCAAGCAGCAGAAGGAAAAAAATAAAGTGAAAAAGAAGCGAAAGAAAGAAACAAAAGGCAAAGAAGTGCGGTTTGGGAAAAGGAGTGACAAGTTCTGTTCCTCTGAGTCGGAAAGCGAGTCCTCGGAGAGTGGAGAGGATGACGGGGACTCAGTGGGGAGCTCTGGCTGCCTCAAGGAGTCCCCACTGGTGCTGAAGGACCCCTCCCTGTTCAGCTCCCTGTCTGCCTCTTCCACTTCATCTCATGGGAGCTCTGCCACCCAGAAGCATAACCCCAACCACACAGACCAGCATGCCAAGCACTGGCGGACAGACAATTGGAAAACCATTTCTTCTCCCGCCTGGTCAGAGGTCAGCTCCTTATCAGATTCCACAAGAACAAGACTGACCAGTGAGTCCGACTGCTCCTCCGAGGGCTCCAGTGTGGAGTCACTGAAGCCAGTAAGGAAGAGGCAGGAGCATAGGAAGCGGGGCAGCCTGCAGAGCGCTCTGTCAGAAAAGAAGAGCTCCTTCCACCCTAGCGTGGATGGCGCCATTCCCAAGCTAGACAAGGAGGGGAAAGTGGTCAAGAAACATAAAACAAAACATAAACACAAAAACAAGGAGAAAGGGCTGTGTTCAGTCAGTCAAGAACTCAAATTGAAAAGTTTCACTTACGAGTATGAGGACTCCAAGCAAAGGTCAGATAAAGCTATACTTTTAGACAATGACATTTCCACTGAAAACAAGTTAAAAGTATTAAAGCACGATAGAGACCACTTTAAGAAAGAAGAGAAACTTAGCAAAATGAAGTCGGAAGAAAAAGAATGGCTCTTTAAAGATGACATAATAAAGGTCTCCAAAGATGAAAAGTCACTCAAGAGAATCAAAGAGACAAACAAAGACATAAGCCGGTCTTTCAGAGAAGAGAAGGACCGTTCAAATAAAGCAGAAAAGGAGAAATTACTGAAGGAAAAGTCTCCAAAAGAGGAAAAACTGAGACTATACAAAGAAGAACGAAAGAAAAAATCCAAGGACAGGCTCTCAAAATTAGAGAAAAAGAATGATTTTAAAGAAGACAAAATTTCAAAAGAGAAGGAAAAGACCTTCAAAGAAGATAAAGAAAAACCCAAAAAAGAAAAAAATTACAGGGAAGATTCTGCTTTTGATGAATATTGTAACAAAAGTCAGTTTCTGGAGAATGAAGACACCAAATTTAGCCTTTCTGATGATCAGCAAGATCGATGGTTTTCTGACTTGTCTGATTCGTCCTTTGATTTCAAAGGGGAGGATAGTTGGGATTCTCCAGTGACAGACTATAGGGACATTAAAAATGATTCTGTGGCCAGACTGATTTTGGAAACGGTGAAAGAGGACAGTAAAGAAAAGAAGCGGGAAAACAAAAGCCGGGAGAAACGAGACTACAGTGAAAAACGAAGCGACAAAGATGCTTTCTTTAGAAAGAAAGACAGGGACTATCTGGATAAAAACTCTGAGAAGAGAAAAGACCAAATTGAAAAGCATAAAAGTATACCCAGCTATCTTTCAGAAAAGGACAAAAAGAGGAGAGAGTCTGCTGAAGGTGGACGAGACAGAAAGGACAAGGATCTGAGTGACATCTGTAGGGACAGGAAGGACACTCTGGAGAGTGCCAAGGAGCGGAAAGATAGCAGAGCGAAGGCTGAGGAGGCATACAGGGAGGACCTGAAGGAGTATGGCTGCGAAAGCATATTTAAGGAGAGGTCTGACTGTGACTTTGGGAAGAGTCTGGAGCCTTGGGAAAGGCATCATCCAGTGAGAGAGAAGGAGAAGAAAGATGGCCTTGAGAAGGAGAAGAAGGAAAAAATAAAATTAGAAAAATACAAAGATAAGTCCAGTGACAAAGATAAAAATGAAAAATCTATCCTTGAAAAATGTCAGAAGGACAAAGAATTTGATAAATGTTTTAAAGATAAAAAAGATACTAAAGAAAAACATAAAGATACGCACAGCAAAGAGAAGGAGAGAAAAACATCTCTTGACCAAATTAAAGAAAAAAAGGAGAAGAGTTTCCCTGGAATTATCTCAGAAGACTTCTCTGAAAAAAAAGATGAAAAAAGGAGTAAAGAGAAAAGCTGGTATATTGCAGATATATTCACAGATGAAAGTGAAGATGAAAAAGATGATACAGCAAGTGGATTCAAAATTGGAGAGGCCAGTGAAGTGCAGAGGGCAGACAGCCTCCAGGAAAAAGATGACGGAAGGGAGCCATACCCCCCAGACAGACACCGGAAGCACTCTGCTGACAGGCAGCATTTGGAGAAGCAGAAAGAGAAAGAACTCAAAGAAAAGAAAAAGGAAAAAGGAGCCATGGAAGGGGGGAAAGACAAGAAAGAAAAGGTCTTTGAAAAGCACAAAGAGAAGAAGGATAAAGAATCTACAGAAAAATGTAAGGACAGGAAAGACCGAACTTCAGTTGATTCTACTCAGGAAAAGAAAAACAAACAGAAGCCCCCCGAGAAGGTGGAGAAGAAGCCCTCTGCTGAAGACAAGGCCAAGAGCAGGCACAGGGAGAGACCAGACAAGGAGCACTGCAGAGAGAGGAAGGTGTCAAAAAGTGCCGAGGTGGAGAAGAGCCTTCTGGAAAAGTTGGAGGAAGAAGCTCTGCACGAGTACAGGGAAGACTCCAACGACAAGATCAGTGAGGTGTCCTCTGACAGTTTCACAGATCGAGGGCAGGACCCAGGCCTGAGTACCCTCCTGGAGGTGTCTTTCACAGAGCCTCCAGAGGAGAGGGTCAAGGAGAACTGCCCACAGGAGAAGCTGAAGGAGAAAGAAAGGCACAGGCACTCTTCGTCCTCATCTAAGAAAAGCCATGATCGAGAGCGAGTCAAGAAAGAAAAGTCTGAGAAAAAAGAAAAGAGTGATGACTACAAGGACATTGGCAACAGGAAGGACTCTAGCCAGTATGAAAAGGATTTCTTGGATGCTGATGCTTATGGTATTTCTTACAGTACGAAAACTGATGTAGAAGATGAATTAGATAAAACCACTGAATTGTTTTCTACTGAAAAGAAGGATAAAAATGATTCTGAAAGGGAGCCTTCCAAGAAAATAGAAAAAGAACTAAAGCCTTATGGATCTAGTGCCATCAACATCCTAAAAGAGAGAAAGAGACGAGAGAAGCACCGAGAGAAGTGGAGAGATGAGAAGGAGAGACACAGGGACAAGCATGGGGATGGGCTCCTGAGACATCACAAGGATGAGCACAAGCCAGCAGCCAAAGACAAGGACAGTCCTCCAAGTTCCTTTAAAGATAAGTCCAAGGATGAAAGCCTGAAATTCACTGACACCAAACTGAAGGAAAAATTCAAGGAAAATCTAGAGAAAGAAAAAGGTGACTCTATAAAGATCAGCAATGGAAATGATAAGTTACTGCTGTCCAAAGACCCGGGTAAGAAAGATGTCAGGCCCAGAGAGAAACTTCTGGGAGATGGCGATCTGATGATGACCAGCTTCGAGAGAATGCTCTCCCAGAAAGACCTGGAGATTGAGGAACGCCACAAACGGCACAAAGAAAGAATGAAACAGATGGAGAAGATGAGGCACAGGTCTGGAGACCCTAAGCTCAAGGAGAGGATGAAGCCAGGTGAGGATGTGCGGAAGAAGAGCCTGGATGTCCCTTCAAAGAAGCCTCTGGGGCTGGATCCTGTCCTTAAAGACAAAAAGGTCAAGGAGTCTGCTCCTGCCCCACCAGCCCCTGAGAATAAGCCCCACCCAGGACCAGCTGTGGACACCAGAGACTGGTTGGCAGGACCTCATATGAAAGAGGTCTTGCCTGCTTCCCCCAGACCTGACCAGAACCGGCCCACTGGGGTGCCTACCCCTGCATCCGTGGTGTCTGGCCCCAGCTACGAGGAGGCGATGCACACACCCAGGACCCCATCCTGCAGCGCTGATGACTATCCTGACATATTTGACTGCACAGATCCCCCGCCCATCTCCAGCACGGCCACCAGTGCCTGCTCCCCCTCCTTCTTTGATAGATTTTCTGTGGCAGCAAGTGGGATTTCAGAGACCCCAAGCCAGACTCCTACAAGGCCTCTGTGCACAAACCTTTATCGTTCAGTCTCTGTTGATATCAGGAGGACTCCCGAAGAAGAATTCAGCATTGGGGACAAGCTCTTCAGACAGCAGAGTGTCCCTACTGCATCCAGTTATCACTCACCAGGGCAGCACTTGGAGGACAAGGCTCCTGTGCCTCCAGGTCCTCCGGAAAAGTTCTCCTGCTTGTCCCCAGGGTATTACTCCCCAGACTATGGCATTTCCTCCCCCAAGGTGGACACTCTGCACTGCCCGCCCACAGCTGTGGTCACCACCACCCCCTCCCCAGAGGGTGCCTTCTCTGGTTTACAAGCAAAGTCCCCCACCTCGCACAGAGATGAGCTCTTGGCCCCATCCATGGAGGGGGCCCTTCCCCCTGACTTGGGCATTCCCCTGGATGCCACAGAGGACCAGCAGGCCACCGCCGCCATCATCCCCCCAGAACCCAGCTACTTGGAGTCCCTGGATGAGGGCCCCTTCAGCACAGTAATCACAGAGGAGCCAGTTGAGTGGGCTCATCCCACTGCCTCGGAGCAGGGACTTTCTTCCAGCCTAATTAGGAGTGCCCCTGAAAACCCTGTCAGCTGGCCAGTGGGGTCAGACCTTATACTTAAGTCTCCACAGAGGTTCCCAGAGTCCCCCAAACATTTCTGCCCTTCTGAGTCCCTTCACCCTGCTGCTCCTGGGCCCTTTGGCACCACAGAGCCCCCTTATCCAGTCTCCTCTGTCTCATACCCTCTGTCAGTCCCTGAGCCAGGACTTGAGGAAGTCAAAGATGCCTCGGTGGAAACAATCCCAGCCACTATCTCCACTGCAGAAGAACCAGCCCCGTTCACCCCTTCCTCCAGGATGGAGTCCTTCTTCAGTAACTGCAAGTCACTTCCTGAAGCACCCCCTGACGTGCCCCCAGAGCCTGTGTGTATGGCCACTGTGGCTCAGGTGGAGTCTCTGGGGCCCCTGGAAAATAACTTCCTGGAAAATGGCCACAGTCTGTCTGCTCTTGGCCAGGTAGAGCCAGTGCCCTGGCCAGATGCCTTCCCCAACTCTGAGGACGACCTGGACCTGGGGCCCTTCTCATTGCCAGAGCTTCCTCTGCAAACTAAAGATGTTTCTGATGTTGAAACAGAACCCATAGAACAGAATCCTCTTGTTCCTCCAGAAAGTATGCCTGCAGGGGCTCCTGTGGTCCTAAATGGTGGGGATGTGACTGCATCAGCTGCGGAAGAACAGCTCCTGTTGCCTCCTGACCACGCAGCTACCCAGCTCCCTGCCGAGCCTGAGCCTGAGCCCTCAGAGGGGCCAAAGCCAGACATGATTCTGGAAGCTACGGTGGAAGCAGAGGCTATATCGGAGGGGAGGGTCCCTGAGGCCTCTGACTCTAGCCTAGGGCTCACACCAACTACCCCAGAGCAGCATCCTCCAGGTAGTAGAGATGAGGGGGAGGGCCCAGACTCCTTGGCAACATCCCACAGCACACCTGAGCCCTCTGAGGATGGCCCTGCGCAGACACAGGTGATGAACGGGGCTGGCCCCCATGACAGTGCTGGGCTTGAGGGGCCAGCAGGAAGCGTTCACCCTGAAACTACAGAATCAGACCCCAGACCCACAGCTGAAGCTCCAAAGGCCCCCAAAGTGGAAGAGATCCCCCAGCGCATGACCAGGAACCGGGCTCAGATGTTGGCCAACCAGAACAAGCAGAGTTCACCTCCTTCTGAGAAGGAACCTGTTCCTGCCCCCACCCTCAGAGTGAAGGGTAGAGGCTCCGAGGAGGAGGACCCCCAGGCCCAGCACCCACGCAAACGCCGTTTCCAGCGCTCCAGCCAGCAGCTGCAGCAGCAGATGAACACATCCACACAGCAGACACGGGAGGTGATCCAGCAGACGCTGGCCGCCATCGTTGATGCCATAAAGCTGGATGATATTGAGCCCTATCACAGTGACAGATCCAACCCATACTTTGAATACTTGCAGATCAGGAAGAAGATCGAGGAGAAGCGGAAGATCCTCTGCTACATCACCCCGCAGGCACCCCAGTGCTATGCTGAGTATGTCACCTACACAGGCTCCTACCTCCTAGACGGCAAACCGCTCAGCAAGCTGCACATCCCCGTGGTGAGTGCCAAGGTGGGACCCCAGCCAGCAAGGGTGCCAGTCAACTGGGGTCAGAACCCTGTTTGCTGTGGGTCTGAATGCAAATGCCAAACCATTGGGATGTGAGAGCTTGGGGTGGGTGTGGTGCCATTGTGGGACCACCCTCCAACATGGAGGTTCATGTTGACAGTCCCATTTACTTTCCTTTCGTCATTCATCATTTTTCCTATGTCAGCTCCCCATCCAGTGACTAACTGGGTCACTGAGTGTCTGTGCCCTCTTCACTGTTACCAGTTCCTTTTCTGCTGTGGCCATACCCTGCAGGCCTCCATCTGCTGCTCAGTCCCTAGTTTCCCCATGTCCTCCTCAACTGGGGCTGGCTGACCAAAGCCCCCACCTCCATGTTGAGCACACCTGCACATCAGTCCCCCTTCATTTAGCTCAGTGTCTTTTCTCACATCCCCCTTTTTTTCCCACAAAAAAGTTCTTAGTTTATTAATCCTCTCATGAAAAATCTACACAGTCACCACAGATAGTCACTGAAGAATCTTGACTCATTTTTACCAGCATTGATCTTTATAGTTCCTGACTTTCCTCATTCTGTTCTTGCATTCCTTTCCGTTGTCTTGAGGTCTTCTCATACAGGCCATGTCTTGCAGGTCTATGTTTGGGTTCATTTTTCTTTGCATAATCCAAGGAATTATAAATCTTGCCACAGCCAACAGTTGTCTTGCCACCACTAAAGTGGGTTCTAGGTCCAGATACAAAGATGGCATCTGGTGTGGTCTTGTATATTTTGGCTAATCTTTCCTGAATTTATCTTAGATACTATTGCCTTCCCAGGGTAAAGGATATCAACGTCCATTTGTTTCTTCTGAAGTAATCTGTTGTTGATGAACTTCCCAGTCTGGATAGTTAACTGTCATTCATGATGGCAGCTGATCTTCAAGCAGCTAGGGAGAAAAAGCTCCTCTCAACTTGTTTTAACAGCCAAGGCCTCAATGGGGACATACGGTCTGGCTCCAACCCCAGCCCTTCACCCTTGAACCCCACTCCACACCTCTTGTCCTGGTTTCCATTGGCTCCATGTTACTGACCTGAGGCCAGGCCTCAGCTCTCATCATACCAGAGCCCTGAGTGACCCTAGCACCTTTGCCATTTCCTCAAAGCCCACCCATCTTAGGCTTCCAGGCTTCTCTACCCAGCAGGCCTATCCTCAGCTAGCACCTCACCTGCCTCTCAGCATTGTTCCGAGGGCCTCCATCTCCTTTTATCCCACCCCTTTCCCTTGGTGGCTCATAACCCACCTCAACCTGATGACCGTGTCTGTGCAGATACAACACACCTAATCCACACCATGCACACCAGCTTCCACCATCATCCTCATGCTCATGTCTGGGCAGTCAGCAAATCTAACTGTATGGGGCTCTGCAGGCCAGCACCTGCCACGTCACTGCTTGTCCTACTCCACCCTCTCGCCTAGGCTGGCTCTGCTTCCTCATGGTCATTGGGGTCTGTTCTCAGCACAGCAGGCAAAAAGATCCTTTTACAGTGGAGCCTGGCCTCTGCCCACCTCTGTCCTCCTTAGCCCCAAAGGACCCCAGCCCATTGTGCTCCCCAGGTGTCACCTGTTCACACAGTGTGCAGTGGACTTGCTTTATTTCTTTAACCGTTCCAATCCCTTGAAGAAAAGCCAGAATTTCTGTTTGATTTGTTAGGCCCAGAATGGGTCTCATTCACAGCTGTTGAACGAATGCTAGTCAGGATGAGCCAATTCCCCAGGGGCCTGGGGAAGGCCTGGGCATGCAGCCCACACAGCCAGTCTTGGAGGGAACTTATTGTCCCAATGGAGGGTTATGTTGGATGCATGTATTCTGCTCTTGGACCTTGGTGTTCCAGAAGTCAGTATAACTGCTAGCTATCAAGCAGAAAACTGAGCTAATTAGGAGTGACACACAGTGTCTTCTGAACAAGGGGGAGTAACTGAGAGTTGGGTTCGATGGCTGAGTCATAGGGGTGCAGCCTCCAAAGCCACCACCCTCCCTGCCTAATCCAATGATATGTTGCCAGGGAGCAAGGCTAGCTTTAAACCCACTAGGACATCATCAGCATCACTCTCCCTTCTGGTGCCCTAACCCCACACTGCTCTAGGGAGGGGAAACTAAGGCAACCCTGCCTTTGTCTAGCCTGGGAAGATCCTTGTCTGGCTTTATCTGGGTCACTAGACTCAGAAAAATCTGGCCCAAGATTTGTTTAATAGTGAGACTTTTTGTTGTTTTGTTATTGTTTGGATTTTACTTATTTAGTTTTAGAGAGAGGGGAAGGAAGGGAGAAAGCGGGGGAGAGAAACATCAATGTGTGGTTGCCTCTCACACACCATGGTCCCCTACTGAGGACCTGGCCTGCAACCCAGGCATGTGCCATGACTGGGAATCAAACTGGCAACTCTGGTTTGCAAGCCAGCACTCAATCCACTGAGCCATACCATCCAGGGCTGCTGTTTAAATTTTAGTTATCAAAATTAAAGAGTACCATGACCACCATATAAAGTTCAGAAAATTAAGTAGTAAAGGTCACTGTACTTATATTGCCCAGGGTTCACCTTATCAGTGGTCTGTGCATCTATACTTTTGTTTTACCAGATTCATGCCTTTTTCTAGATGTTTTACTTCCTGTTACCACATAAGTGAGCACCCAGGCTGTTCGGTGAGGGCAAGCAGAAGTCAAGCATTCCTGGATTTCTCACCAGGCCAGACGCTGGGTGCTTTCTCTTGAGCATCCACAAGTGGCTTATACCTATGTGCGCCACTGTATTCGTGCCTCCCCCCCACACACACACCTGGTAACACCTGTGGGGACCCAAGTAGCGTCAAAAGAGGAAGGCTCACCAGGTCCCTTGAGGCTGAGTCCTTTGAGGCAAAGGGGTTGGAACAGAGCCCAGTGGGCAACATGTGCCACTGAAGAGACCAGCTTAATGTTTTAACATCTTATATTGAGCTAATGTTAGACTGACAGTGTTAAAAGCAAAGTGTATGTGTGCCCTTCATGGGGCCCGTGATGTTGTATCTCCTCCTGGGTCTCCCACTCCTCATCTTCCTTGAAAGGCATGGTTTGGTGACACTTTCGAGGAATATTGATTAGGCGTTTGGTCTGACATTCACGACTGGACGAAGGGACGGACACATTTTTGGTGAAAATGCACTGATGTGATATGAGGTCTTAGTGCATCATTTCTTATTCTTGGTGTCAGCAGCTGCATCCTGGCAACAGCCGCCCAAGTCTCCTAGTGTTTCCACTGTGTAGTTACTGTCTTTCCCTTCATAGTTGATAAATATCTTGTGCCCACTGATTTTAGTCTCCTTAGTGGGAGACTAAGTCTGTAGCATTTATTCCTGTGGTGTTGGCCTAATGCTGATTTTGCTTCCCCCTCTCTTTATGTGTTTAATAATTGGAATTCTCCTGTAGCCCAACATAAATCACTGTCACTTAGTGTGCAGATCATTCCAGCCTTGGCCATTTGGAACTCCTTCACGTTGCTCCATCTTTCTGAGCACGCTCTTACTTTATAGCCCCACAACATGTTCCAGCTGAGCCCTGATGTTAAGCCATGTGGTCCTTTCTAGTGCCAATGCTGTTTAGAAGCCACGTCCTAGGTGCATGATGTGCTCACTGTCCTAGGTGACTTGGCCAGGGGAGGTGTGTTACTCCATATACCTCCATCTGGTCTACGCTGAAATCTTGACTGCATCCTGTGCTTGCACCTTCCTTCTTTGAGAGAGACTTGGTGGTTCTTATTTGCTATGTGTTTACTGGCCTGTTCACTCTCAGTGTACATGTCTTGTTTCACAAGTACTGGTCCACCCATGAAATGCCTACACTGGTTAGAAGATGACACTTGGGGGTGGTGGTTCTGGTCTTTTGCCTCATGATGTCTTTTCCAAAGTGACCCAGGTGAGTGCTCTCTTCCCCTGTGATAGGACGGTCAGTCTCAATTGCCATGTGTTCCACATTGATGCCTGCTTCCCTTTTGGTGTCAGGGTTTATTTTGGGGGACATGAAACCTCGTTATTAATAAAGGAAACAGCCCTGCATCCTCCTCCTCTCCCTTGTCCCCTGCTCGCTCCTCTGCCATCTTTGTCATTTCTTTTGGCACAAAGAGTAGCAGTATAGGTACTCTGCTTTTTACACTTAACACCATCTCTGGAACCCAGTCTCCCTCATTCTTTTTCATAGCTCTGTAGTGCTCCTTTTGGGGCCAGGATCCATGCCATAGTTCCTTCACCTGCTCTTGGGTACACGTATATAGCTTTTTCGAGGGAATTAGCTGGTGCAGCTTGCATTTTGTGTGACCAGAGGTGTGCCTTCAGGACAGACTTGGTCAGTGTTGGTGGAAGTTCCCAGCCCCCAGTAACCCCTCCCTCTCACTGTTTGTGACTGTAGATTGCACCCCCTCCCTCCCTGGCGGAACCCCTGAAGGAACTTTTCAAGCAGCAGGAGGCCGTGAGGGGGAAGCTGCGCCTGCAGCACAGCATTGAGCGGGTAAGAACAGGTCTCAGATTGGGGATGTGGGCTCAGGATCTGTCTTGCCCTGTTAGATTGACTCATGTGGTTTCTTTCCTCCAGGAAAAATTGATCGTCTCCTGTGAACAGGAGATCCTGCGGGTACACTGTCGGGCAGCAAGGACCATCGCGAACCAGGCAGTGCCATTCAGTGCCTGCACCATGCTGCTGGACTCGGAGGTCTACAACATGCCTCTGGAAAGCCAGGTCAGTGGTGGCCAAGGCTGTGCACTTAGCTTCTCTCCCAAGAAGAGCTGGGCCTTCCAAGCTTTGGCTACACACAGACAGGAGTAGGAAACACCCACATCCTGCAGACTCTATGCTGATCACGTGAGCAGATCTGCCCCCTGGGCAGAAGAGGCAACGGTGATCAAACCAGTAGTACATGTAATGCTGATGTCATGAGATGCCACATGGACTCTTCTAGGCCCCATTCCAGGGTCCTTACGAGCTCAGGCTCTCAGATTACTGGATTGGGCAGGGCCTCAGTTTCAGTCACTTGAAGAGTTAAACTTCCCTCTAAAACTTACATAGATTAGGATGAGCTGCTGCATAAATAGCCTTCTGCAGTGAAGGCCCCATGGAAGACTATCTTGCTGAGGACAGTATTGGCCTTACGCCACCATGGTGACAGTGGCAACAGGCCTTGAAGCCAAGGGCCAAGAGGTGTGGGACCCTGGGGCTACTTAGCACAGCAGTAGTTCCCTCTCCAGCACTCCCATGAGCACATGGGCCCCAGGGTCCTGTTAGAACTTACCCGATGGTCTAGTGCAGTCTGGGCAGCAGAGCCCAGAGCATTGCCCCTCTGTCCTCCACAGCCACACTGCCTTGTCCACCCCAGCCAGTCATTCTGGCTCTCCTCACCCCCAGTGTTTAATTTGTCCCGTGTGGTCACACTCTTTGCTTTCCCTACCCAACCTGACCTGTCACTGAACCATTTGGGCATGGGTGCCCTGCCCCAATGGGTCTCCCCACTTCTGTCTGCTGGGGTATAAGACTGTGTAGTTAAGTGGCTCCACCTTCTAGCAACCATCAACTTCAGTTTTCAGCTGCCTCTTGACCTGTCCATGGACATGGCTAAGATTTAAACTGCAGAGTGTGCTCTCATGTCCTCCATTCTCCATCTTGAGCTTGGCTATTTCTCCTGCCTCCTGCTGCCCACCATACTCAAGCCTGGCCTTCTGAGGCTGGCTGTCCTAAGTTTCATTCCTCAATTTATTCTCTTCCCCAGCAGCCATTGTGAATTGTTTAGAAATACCCAGCATGCATCATTCTGGGCCTGCCCTCTGCCTCTTGGCCTCATGCCCCTGCTCATGGACTCTCCCAAAACACTGATGCTCTCTTGGGCCTCTCCTGCTGTCCTCTTCACTGTTCAGGCCTTGGTGCCCTCACTGGCCCACTGGCTGGCATGAACTGCTGCTGTGTCGAGACCATGTGGACCCCTGGGGTTCTGAACAATATTCCCAGGTTGGCCGTGGCTGTGTGGTAACACATTGGTTTGGTGGGTTTTGGTTAAAAATTTTTATTAGTGCATTAAGGGCTTTCATTCACTTAATACACAGTCTTTAAGGATATATCTTTAAAAGTATCCCTTATCTAACATACTACATGTCACAAGTTTTTCTGAAAGCAAAACATTTGTCAACAAACTAAAACCATTTGGTTGGGGATCAAGTGATTACTTCAGGGTTAGGTGTTTGAAAGTTGTACGTCTAAAAGAAAAAAGACAAGGAGTCAGCTGATCTTTAAGGGATTCCATCTGCATTCCTTCTGAATGTCAAAGGGAGGCCCTAGGCTCAGCCACCAGCTGGTCAGTCACACATGTGCCTGTGGCTTTTACATGTTCTCCTAAGCAGCTGACCACCCAACATCTGGGGAGAATCAGAAGGCAGGAATGTGAAAACTACCTGCTCCATTGTCTCCAGGTCCCTGCCAAGGCATCCCCGTTTGTAAGCCACAGTCCATCACAGGCAAAAGATGCTGCTGTATTTCAGGACAGTGACATCAAGGTAGTACTCCTACAGAGTGAAACCAGGAAGCTGGCCTTCAGCCACCTCAAGCCTTCTTTACAAAGAGAAAAAATGAATTTAGAGTGTTCACAAACAGAAGATACTAAAACAGATGCCGTTGCCTACGTGTGGCCTCCAGAAGCAGTGCAGGCCAGAACTGGAGGGCTTCCCAATTGTTTGCTCCATGGGCATTGTAACAGACATGCAGAAAGCCCTCATTGGGGGTCCCAAGTCACCCCCAGGACAGCTCCACCACAGGTAGCATCCAGACAGCCCTATGGCCTCCTAGGTAGATTATGAAAGCCATGTGGGGAGGAAGGGAACCAGGGGTCTTTGAGCATGATTATAATGTGTTGATTCAGGAATGAGGCTGCAGCTTTTATTCTTCACTTAGTAAGGAGGTTTGAAGCACTTGCAGGTTTGCTTTTTCCCTTGTTCCCCTGTCAAACACCCATATTTAATTTCTTCTCCAGGGTGATGAAAACAAGTCTGTGCGAGATCGGTTCAACGCCCGCCAGTTCATCTCCTGGCTCCAGGATGTGGATGACAAGTATGATCGCATGAAGGTGAGTGCTCTGTACTCTCCCCAAACTGCACTTGGGCTGGGAGCCCCCAGGAGTCTACTGGGGTGGGGGGAGGCTGCTTCTGGGTCCCATGTTTGGAGGTGACCGTTTCAGACTCTTTCTGAACCCAGCTGATACTTTCAGGGTTTTCCCACCCCCTGTTGCCTCCTTAGAGTATCTTCCCTCCTGTCCAGGTGTGCGGGGAGCAGCTCCTGTCATCAGCTGGCGGTCAGACCTCTGTGGGACCCCACCTTGAGCCCTACTCAAAGGTCACAGCATACACCCATCACCACTGCTCTGGATGTGCTGACCAGTGCAGCAAGCCAGAGGATGGGTGGGAGATAGAAAGCTTAGCAAGTAAGAAGCAAATCCTCATCTTCAGTTCCTAGAGTTGCACATGGGGTCACTCATAAGAACCAGGCATAAAACTTGCCAACAACAATGTACCAGTTAACAGAATTACATACAAGTCAGTACAGCCCCAGGAAGCTCCATGAGGCAGGGCTGTGCCTACTGCTCTTCTCACTGAGAGCTACAGAGCTGATAAGCAGGAAAATCCAAAGCTCCCTCATCCCAGTCCTGTGATACTTATACTTGGACAGTAAGACAGTGCTTCCAGGATGCTAGCTGTACCCATGCCCCTTAACTCAGCAGCCCATGACCATGGTGCCATAGCAGTGTACACAGGTGCCACATGGAGTGGACAGATAGCCCAGAGCAGGGAACAGTGAGCCCATGGGACATTTCAGGCCCCAGCATCTCGTCACGGTGCGAGTGCAGGTGTAGGTACAGCTGAGGTGAGGCCCAGCTCCAGGGTGATGGTGCTGAATCACACCATCGCTCTCTGTCGACCACCAGCCAGGCCTCAAAGGGAGCCACAGGGAAGATTTCCCTACAGAAAGAGAAATAATTTTTAACCACATTAAAATTAGACTTTGTACATTAAAAATGCCATGTTAAGTCCAATTTCCTGAATATTGAAAAGGACTTAAGAAAAAAGGCGGATAGAAACAAAAATTAGTGAAGAACGTAGAGGCAGCACAGGAAAGATAAAGCAGCCACACCTTCATGAGGCCGTGTCTGTGTGACCATTCGTTTCAGAGCCATGAGTTAAAGTAGATCCTGTTTAGAAGACAGACTGCCAGCCTCCCCACATGTTCCTGCAGCTGGGGACAAGTGCCATTTGGTAGTTTTGTAGGGTAAACAATATCAAATTTCAGTGTTTTGGCCACTTAGTTCACTTCAGTCATTTAAAACTTGGATATGTTAAAAAAAAAAAAAAAAAAAAAAGTTCATTGGAACCACCCAGTTAAAGGGAAATGCATCGATAGTTTTATGAATAAATGGAGTGTGGGAACATCTGAAGATTGAAATACTATAAAACATTTTAAATTAGGCACACGTGGCCTCACCTGTGATGGTGTCTGAGCTATGTAATGAGGAGGGTCCATCCTGAGGTTCTGACACATTCCAGCACACAAGGTGAAGACCGCTGAGAGATGCGGCTGCTGCACTGCAGCGGCTATTTCCAGAAGACTAAAGATGGAGGAAGATTTTTATTCCCCACACCATCAACACAAAAAACTATTTTAAAGCAAATTATGCATTGTGATATTCCTACCCAAATATCTACTTGTGTGCACATCTAAGACAATAAAATTATGTTGTTGTGCAGTCACTGTAATACTGAACTCTGTGAATCCACAGCGTGGTCTGAGTCCCCTTTGTTACAAGAATGTGTCCCTCCCCAGACCCACGTGTGCTCTGTCTGGTTCTGTCCCATTTCCGTAATCCATGCCATCATTTATTTCACTTTTTAACTTTGCACCTACTCAGTATGATTTGGTACCTATTTAATAATATAGTCCTGAAAACTAAATACTTTAAATCCTAAATAACCTTTTTTAAAAATTAAGTGTACTTTTAAAAAAACATAATTTCTATTATAAATGCAAATGAAATCAGTATTACTACCCATATATAAGATAATCGTAAAACAAAAAATTAGTTGCGAATTCTGTTAGATGCTGTTGTGAAATCCATGGAGCGTGGGGGTGCAGAGCAGGGTTAAGACTCCTCATGTGGTCAGGGAGACCACTCACAGGGCAGGATGAGGAGGCCAGGGGGCGGTCAGATGGTCTGTGTGATGGTGCTGAGGGCCATGCACAGGGCCAGGCCATCCTGCAGCCAGAGCTTGGCACAGGTCCCTCAACCCCTTCTTCCCAGTGGGTATTGCAGCAGGGCGAGTGAGCAGTTGGGGCCTGCACTTAGTCCTCTTGCTTGGGCACCACAGCGGGTGGGCTATGGTCTTGCCTTCACTTCCCTCACCTGCTGTGCTTTCCATGCAGACATGTCTCCTGATGCGGCAGCAGCATGAGGCTGCGGCCCTCAATGCTGTGCAGAGAATGGAGTGGCAGCTAAAGGTCCAGGAGCTGGACCCCGCTGGACACAAGTCCCTGTGTGTGAATGAGGTGCCGTCCTTCTACGTGCCGATGGTAGATGTCAATGATGACTTTGTGCTTCTGCCAGCCTGATGCACGCAGGACAGCTGCACAGGACACAAGCAAGGGCCACATGGGTCAGCCCAGTGCTGCTGCTGAGTCCAGACAGCGGAAGGAGACCTTGTCCCTCAAGTAGGAACAACCAGGGAAAAACCTGCACTTTGCCCCCTGGAGAATGGCCCTTTTATACCAGCTGCCAAGGGAGGACAAGGAGACCTCGGGGACGGGCATGGCAGCCTTGTGGTCTGTTTCCAGCCAGCCGCACGGGCATTTCAGGAGCTGCAGAACGGATTGTGTTTTTTTAAAAGTTCTTGTTCCATTCTGATCAACTAAAGGAAATAAAATTATGGCATCCACTCCTCACAGACTGTGACCTTCAGGTCAGAGCAGGGGGAGTGCCGTCCTGGCTGCAGCCCTGTTGCCATGGAGCTGCTGACAGCCGTGGGCTTCAGACTGGGGCTGGGACACTGCACCACCTGCCTGCCTGCCACAGAGGGACACAGAGCCAGGACTCTCCAGTTGTGTTTTTAATGGAGTCAAATCCACGTGGTTTGTATATTTTTTCCTTTAATCTTGGGCATTTTGTTTCTCTTTCTGAGAACATAACTTGAAACACTACAGAGCCAATAATCATATAAAAAGTGTACCCGTAAACGCTGTACAGTTTTATACACATTCACAATGTACTTTTGCTGCCTTCTAGATAATTTATTTTGCAACACATTACTGCACAGTTGTAAATAACTTATGTACTGTAACATCACTTCAGTTATGTGTAAAGAAATAAATAAATTAATTAAATGCTCTTTGTACACAACAGTCCCCTCCCTGGGAGGGGCCAGTGTGCAGGACTCTGAGATGAGGGGTCACTCTGCTGGAAAACTCCATTGTCTTAAACTTTATTCCTCCCAAATGATTAGCTTTTAATTTTGAAACAAATTACACAGTTGACCCTTGAACAACGTAGTCAAAAATCTGAGTATAACTTTTGACTCCCTCAAAACGTAACTACTAATAGACTACTATTGACCAGAAGCCTTATAGGTAACATAGTTGATGAACACATATTTTGTGTGCTATGTGTATTATATACTATATTCTTACAATAAAGCTAGAGAAAAGAAAATTTATAAGACAACCATAAGGAAAAAAATACTTATAACATTTACTGGGGAAAATGCACATATAAGTGGATCCGTGCAGTTCAACCCATGTTGTCAAGGGTCAAATGTATTTCCCCTCCTTTCCTGCCCTACTGGGAACTGAAGGGCTATCCTCTGCTGCCCCAGGAGCTGCTCAGCTCACAATGGGGAGGAGCTAGCTTGAGAAGCCTGGAGTCTGAGCCATCAGCTCCAGCAAAATGCTGAGGAGACTGACGGTATGGAACGTAGAGAGGAGCAGCCCTCAGCTGCCAAAAACACAACAGGATGTCTGTGTCATGTCCTGAGGTACCTATTAGAAGTAGGAAGGAAACAGTCACTTGCTGCTGAAGCAGCAGGTTCTCTGGGCATTGCGGCCTTGAAGGGACCACTGTCCAGGCCTGGCCAACTCTCACTTCCTAGTCCTGTGTTGAAGCTCCCTGTGTTGAGAGAGCTTCCACTTGGGGCTGATTCTGCACTGCTAACAGTTTCTCCAGTGATACATCAGCTTGTGTGGGGTTCCCCCACTTTAAGAACCGTGGTAGCAGAAAACCAGCTCTAGGAGCAAGAATTGGAGGTTTGAGCCTTGCACAGAGCAGACAGGGCATTCACACCCTGTGCTTCTCTCCAAGGAAGACACCTGCAGGAATGGGTGAGAACCAGCATGGTGGCTCCGTGGTGTGCCAGATCTGTCTGTGGGTGCTCCCCAAAGTGGCATTTTCCCCTAAATCATCCTTACCCTGTCCTGTCTACAACTCCTAACATCTGACTTTCACAGAGTTGGCTCCTGTAACACCTGGGGTGCTGCAGGAATGCACAGTATGTGGAGGGACAGGTCTAGGCAGCAGGGTCTGGGTAGACATTTTCCTTGTTCATGTCGTCCTGGGATCCCTCAGACTTCTCCATGTGTCCTGTACCTGGTTGGGAAGCAGGAGATGTGGAAATGAGCCATGTCCAGCTCTGCCTCATAGTGTTCCTCAGCACAATTGCTGGTGCCACATCCACTGCAGAGCAGCCTGCCTGAAACTGCACCCCAGACTGGCCTGAGGTGGTCTGCCACCATTTCTTCCTCTGGTACAGGCAGGATTCCTGGGCCTGCCCCATGCTCTCCAGGGGGCATGCCATGGGCAGGACTTTGGTTTCCCCAAAGCCCCTGGTATGACCTTGCAGGGTCCATTCCCAGGATAATGGGCAAGGGGGCACCCCTCTCTACTTCTGACTCTGTTCTCCCCTTCATGTGAATCCCCTCCAGGCTGGTCTTACTGCTTGTGTATCCAGGAAGGGGAACAGACATGCCAGCAGAGCTCCAGTGTATTTTCTGGGTAAAAATTACTTTTTCTAATCATAGAACTCAGATCACAACACTTCTTTTAAGCCCTGCTTCTTTCTTAACATAAATTAACTTCGGCTCATTCCCATGGACATACCTTGGCATCAGCAGCTTAAGGCCACAGCTTTGAAGTCCTGTAACCCTGAGCCCCCATGCATGGGGCCACCAGCACAGTGTGCACAGCATGGTGGGCATCAGTGAGGTGCTCTGTCCCCCAGAGGACGTTTATAAATAAAGTCTAAAAACAAAGGCTGTTCGTGGTTCTGCTCCCAGTGTTCATCTCTTGGTGCTTGAGGAGTCAGTGCAGGTATTTTTAGAACACCTAGGTGTCTAGAATTGTGCCTGGTCTGGAGATACTGCTGATGGTCCCTGAGGTCTGTGACTGCAGGTACAGGTGTCAGGCTGCCCTCTCAGGAGCATCTGACTTGAGCTTGGAGGAAGGCAGTGCTTGGCTCCAGGCAGCTGGGGTCTTAACATTAGCCACCAGGTGCCACCCTGACTGCAGCCTGGGATCCTAGCTCTGGCACAGATGGATGCCAAATTCCTCACTGATGAGACGGTCCACCATGCATAATTCAAGGCCTCTGGAGACACTACCTGACTCCTTGACTTCCAGAGGCTTCAGAACCTTGTAAGTATTAGCAAACTAGATAAATGCCTAGTCCCCAGGGGCTACGGGCCAACATGTTAAGACACAGGGTGCTATGTCAAAAAAGCAGCCCCCAGCTTAGATGACAACAAAAGAAATGAAGAGCTTTTCCTACCCTAAAGAAGAGAATCTAATAGCAATTTTAACCCAAGTTAAAATTTTAGGACTCGAAAATAAAAGTAAGGCAAGACAGAAAACTCGCTGTATAGACTTAACAGCAGAATGTAAAGATACAGTGAACTTGGAGATCAACAGAAATTATTCAATCTGAATTACAAAGTGAAAAATAGACTTCTTAAAATGAACAGATCCTCAGGTACCTAGGGGGCCACAGATCTAATATTCATGCCGTTGGAGTCCCACAAGGAGACGGAGAAAGAGGATGATGCTGGAAAAAAAATTGAGAAAAGGCTGAAATGCCAAGTTGGGCAAAAAAATATAAGCCTATATATTCAAGAAACTAAGCAAACCTAAAAGGATAAACTTAAATCAATACCTAAATAAATTATAATCAAATTACTGGAAGCTAAATAGAAATGAACAATCTGAAAGGAATATTACAGAAATAATTTCATTAACAACAGCATCACAAAGATTAAAATATTTAGGAATTAGCCAAGGAGGTGAAAGATTAGTACATTGAAAACTACAAAACAGCTGAAAAATTAAAGGAGACAAAACACATCCCATGTTCATGGGTTGGGAGACCATCTTGTTAAGAGGTCACTATAACAAACCAGTTTACAGATTCAATGCAATCCCTATTGAAATCCCAAGGACTTTTTTTTTTTTTGCAGAAAAATAAAAACCTATTGTAAAATTTATTAAAAATCTGAAGGGACCTCAAATAGCTAAAACAATTTTGAAAATGAAAAAGGAGGACTCACAGTTGTGACTTTAATGCTTACTCCGAGGCACAGTAACTAACGGTGCGGCACTGCCATGTAGACTGACATACAGACCAATGGACTGGAATAGTGATCCCAGGAATAAACCCTCACACATATGGTCAAATAATTTTTGACAAGGCGGCAATGACTGTTCAATGGGAAAAGGACAGTCTTCAACAAACAGTGCTGGGAAAACTGGATACCCAAGTGCAAAAGATGAACGGGGCCCATAATTATCTAACACCATATATGAAAATTAATCAGAGAAATGGCAACATGGGAAGGACTTTGATCTTGCTAGCTCTGAAGAGAGAAATGGAGAAGTGAGCGAGGGAATACAGGCAGCCTCTAAGAACAGGAAATGGCAGAAAGTTGATTCTTTCCTAGAGTCCCCAGAAAGGAATGCCACCCTAGAAACCTGGATTTTGTCCAGCAAAACCCATTTCAGACTTCTGATCTCCAAAACAAAGTGATGCCAGAGAAATGGCAGCATGAGAAATCCCCTTGGTCTCCCCTTGAAGTTTCAACAACTTGAACAGCTATGTCTCAGCAAAGAATTCCCTGTTCAACCCACAAACATGCCTGGGAGATCTGTGCATTGAAACTTTTAAAGGTGGGCAAGTGGGAACAAACCGGGAGGCAAGAAGGGAGAAAGGCTGAGATGACCCACAGACGCAGCCCTGCAGACAGGAGCTCACAGCGGGGCTCAGCCCAGAGAGGGGAGGAATCTAGTGGATGGTGCTCCCTTCAGCCAGCAATAGTAGGGAGACTTGGAAGGCATTCCCGTAGCAGTGAGCAGCACGAGCTGTGACTAAGCCCAGACACCTGAGCAAGGACACAGCACAGAAGTGCAACTGTGGTTGTTGGGTGGTTGGTGTTCCAGACACAGAAACATAGCCATGGAGCCCTGCTGCCCTGTAGCCTCCCAGAGCTCATCTCCCTTCACCCTTGGTGTTGGGTTATGGGGCACATTATCTACAAACCCAAGAACTAGTACCACAGAATTACATTTTTCCTTGAGCAAAGGATGCACTCTGTGACCAGTCCTGGGGTCAGGGAACTAGGGAGACCCCACAAGGTATAAGGTGGTGACCATTACTGGGAGGGCAAAACAAAAACTGTCCAGTTCCCACCCCCATGCAATACAGCTACACTGATGGCACCGTCACTGGGATTTCACAGAGCTAAAAACAACAATAAAAACACCTTGAGATTCAGCCCACCTAGTAGAAAGGAATAGAAAGACTTCTTCCTATTAATCTGCTAGAGAAGTGCCACTCATACACAGATGCTAAGGCAGAGAAGAAATCCATCAAATACGTGAATAACCAATGTAGTGAGGCAGCTCAGAAAAGAAAATGAATCTCCAGAAAATGTACTCAAAGACTTGGAAGTATGACATAGAAATGACAGAGAAGTCAAGATCGCAGTTCTGAAAGTACTCAACAAGATGTGAGAAAATACAGTTTAACAAACTCAGAAAACCAATGAACAAAATGAGTACCAAACAGAACCAAAGAGATCGAAACTTAAAAAATAAAATAAAATAATTCTGGAGATGAAGAGTTCAATAAAAGATAAAAAATGAAGTATCGAACATAGGAATTAAAGCTGACCAGATGAAGGAAAGAATTAGTGATATCAGAGATAGAAATCTAAACATTATGCAGAGGAAAGAAGAGAGAGACTGTATGAGAACTTTCTGACTCTATCAGAAAGAGTAAGGTAAGAATAATAGGCATACTAGAAGAGAGGGAGAAGGAAACAGACTATTGAAACAAATAGTTGATGAGAACTTCCCAAACCTATGGAAAGCACTCACATAGTTACCTCAATCCAAAGAGGCCTTCTCCAAGACACATTGTATTAGGACTGTCAAAAATTAATGATAAAGAATTCTCAAGACAGCCAGGGAAAATAGGGAAGTGACCTGTAAAGAAAAGCCCATCAGGTTATCATTGGATTTCTTAGCAGAAACTCTACATGCCAGAAGAGAGTGAAGTCAAATATTCAAACTACTGAAAAAGAAATTACCAGCCAAGAATATTATATCCAGCAAAGTTATACTTTAACTATGAAGAAGAAATAATGATTTTTCCAGACACACAGAAGCTGAGGGAATGTATCACCAGAAGACCTCTAATGCAAGAAATCCATAAGAGGTTTATTCTACTTGAAACAAAAACCAAAAGGTCACAAAACTACAAGATCACTAACAAACTTACAGCCTAAAAAGTGATAATTTTTGTCAACAAAAACATAAAAGGGGAGGGAGTAAAAGTCTTATTTTGTAAAGAATGATGGAGATCAGATGCATTCCAAAGAAAAAGGACTACTGCATACATGAAACCTTCTTGTTCATAAACCTAATAATAGTGCAACACACAAAAACCAACTGAGACACGGAGCTTTAAAAAAAGGAAATAGAAGATGGAGGCGTAGGTAGAAACCCTTTGCTCTTTCGCACAGCCAAAAGGAGGATAACAAGTCCAAAAACAAAAACCAACCAGAAGTGCCAGAAAAATCAAACTGCATGGAACTCCGAGTAACCAAGGAGTTAATGTTTCTGGTGAAACATTCACCAGACCAGTAGAAGGGACGGACAGGGGCAGGTGGAGAGAACCTGTAGCAAGGTGGTGGACTATGCAGGCAAGGTGTGGCTGGCTGAATGGGAAACTAAAGATTCAAGCTAGCTGTAAACTACCGCAGGGGTTGCCACGGCAGGAGAAACTTCCAGTCTCAAATGAGTGTTGGCAAGTGGGGCTACAGCCGAGCAAGCAGGCCACATTGTTCCCTCTCTGACCCCTCCCTCACCAACAGCACTACAACACAGTAAAGAGGGTGGCCTCCCCAGGGTGAATACCTAAAGCCCCACCCTCCTACAACATAACAGGTGCACTGAGACAAAGAAATGCGGCCCAAATGAAAGAGCAGATCAAAATTCCAGAAAAAGAGCTAAGTGACAAGAAGATTGACAACCAATCAGATGCAGAGTTCAAAACATGTAATGGCACCCACAGAAATGGTTGAGTATGGTCACAAAATAGAGGAAAAAGTGAAGGCTATGAAAAGTGATGTAAAGGAAAATATACAGGCAGCCATCAGTGATGAGAAGGAAACCGGGACTCAAATCAAAGATTTGGAACTAAAGGAAGAAATAAACATCCAACCAGAGCAGAATGAAGAAAACAAGAATTCACAAAAATGAGGAGAGGCTTAAGAACAGCTGGGACAACTTTAAAGCGATATCTGAATCACAGGAGTGCCAGAAGGAGAAGAAAAAGAGCAAGAAGTTGAAAACTTATTTGAACAAATAATGAAGGAAAACTTCCCCAATCTGGTGAAGGAAATAGACTTTCAGGAAGTCCAGGAAGCCCAGAGAATCCCAAGGAAGTTGGACCCAAAGAGGAACACACCAAGCACATCATCATTAAGTTACCCAAGATTATATATAAGGAAATAATCTTGAAAACTGCAAGAGAAAAGAAGACAGTTACCTACAAGGGAGTTCCCATTAGACTGTCAGCTGATTTCTCAAAAGAGACCTTACAGGCAAGAAGGGGCTGGAAAGAAGTATTCCAAGTCATGAAAGTCAAGGACCTACATCCAAGATTGCTCTGTCCAGCAAAGCTGTCATTTAGAATGGAAGGGCAGATAAAGCGCTTCCCAGATAAGGTCAAGTCAAAGGAGTTCATCATCACCAAGCCCTTATTATATGAAATGTTAAAGGGACTTATCTAAGAAAAAGAAGATAAAAAATATGAAAAATAAAATAGCAACAAACTCACAACTATCAACAACTGAACATAAAAGAAAAAACAATGAAAACAAAAACTAAGCAAACAACCAGTACAGGAACAGAATGAGAGAAATAGACATCGCACAGAGGGATTTCAGTGGGGAGGGGGAAGAGAGGAATGGGGGAAAACAGTACAGGGAAGAAGCATGATTAGTAGGCATAAAGTAGATGGGGAGAGATAAAAATGGTATGGGAAACAGAAGACTCAAAGAACTTATATGTACAACCCATGGACATGGATTAAGCGGGGGAATGCTGGAGGGTTGGGGGAGCAGGGCAGAGGGGGGATAGCGGAAAATTGGGAAAACTATAATAGCATAATCAATAAAAATATTTTTAAAAATCTGTTAAAAAAGAGACAAATTGGACTCTGTGAAAATTAAAGTTTTGTTCATCAAAAGACAATATCAAGCCCTGGCTGGGTGGCTCAGTTGGTTGGAGCATCATTCCGTACACCAAAAGGTTGTGGTTTTGATCCCTGGCCAGGGAACATATCTAATGGGAGGAAATATTTAAACCTTATATCCAGTAAGGGATTAATATCCAGAGTATACAGAGAACCCCTAAGATTCAACAACAAAAGAATAAGCAACCCACTTCAAGAGTGAGCAAAGGACTTGAATAGTCATTTCTCCAAAGAAGATACATGAATGAAGAGCCGCTAAGCTTATGAAAAGATACTCAACATCACTAATCATTAGGGAGGAGGGTGGCAGAAGGAGACAAGAAAGAGCAAGAAATTGGAATTCTGTCTGGAAAATTAGTGAAAGAAAACTTCCCTAATTCAGTGAAGGAAATAGACATGCAAGTCCAGGAAGCACAGAGAGTCCCAATTATGATGGATGCAAAGAGGTCCATTCCAACACACCTTTTAATCATAATTAAAAGGCCAAAGGTTAATGATGAAGAGAAAGACGCTTATAAGCAGCAAGAGAAAGAAGTTAGTTACCAGATGATTGCCAGATGGGAGCGGGGAGGAGGAGAATGGGTGAAGAGCTAAAGGGATTAAGAAGTACAAATAGGGCCCTGGCTGGTGTGGCTCAGTGGACTGAGTGCCGGCCTGTGAACCAAAGGGTCACTGGTTCATCCTCAGTCAGGGCACATGTTTGAGTTGCAAGCTAGGTTCCCACACCAGGGCACACAAGAGGTAACCACACATTGATGTTTCTCTCCCTCTCTTCCTCCCATCTCCTCTCTCTAAAAATAAATAAATCTATTTTTAGAAAAAGAAGAACAAATAGGTAGTTACAGAATAGCCACAAGGATGCAAAATACAGTCTAGGAAATGTAGCCAATATGTATACCCACAGACATGAACGATGGTGGGAGTATGGGGTGCTGGGTGGAGGGGGGACAAAGCAGACAAAAAAACAGGGACAACTGTAATGGCATAATCAATAAAATATAACTTAAAAAAGTCAGCCAGGACAGTAAATCTGAACACCATGAAATAAACCAATCTAATTAACATTTATAGAAACTTCACACAGCAAAAGAAGAACACATAATATTCTCAAGTAGAGGGGACATTTGCCAAAGTATATCATACTTTGGTCATAAAACAAGTCTCAACAAATTCAAAGGATTCAAGTCACATAAAATATGTTCTCATTCATAATGAAATTAAACTACAAATCACTAACAGAAAGATCCTTTTAAAATCTCCAAGTATTTAGGAATTAAATAATACAGTTCTTAAAAACCCATGGATCAAAGAATAAATCAAACAGGAAATCCAAAAGCTGGTATTGGGTAGGTCAAAAAGTTCATTTAGTTTTTTTTTTCATAAAATAGACACATTTTTCATTTTCACCAATAACCTTATTGATTTGGGTATTTTGAATATGTCAGCTCTCTCCCACATGGTTTAACATTGATTGTTCTCAATTAATGTCTTGACTTGATCGCTATCAACTTCAACTGGTCTACCTGACCGTGGAGCATCATCCAGCGAGAAATCTCCAGCACGAAACTTCGCAAACCACTTTTGACACGTTCGATTGGTCACAGCACCTTCTCCAAACACTGCACAAGTCTTTTGCTGCGTTTCAGTTTCATTTTTACTTTTCCTGAAATAATAAAGCATAATATGCTGAAAGAGCTGCTTATTTTCTTCCATCTTCAATATTAAAATGGCTACACAAAAATTCACCAATTTTGGTAATTTTTAAATGCATGCTGATATGACAGCTGTCACAATGCAATCTAACAAAATTGTTTCAAATTAAGTTAAAGACAACTAAGCACTACCAGAGCCATTTTAATGCAAAAACCCAAAACACTTTTTAACCAACCCAGTACTTTGATAAGATCATTAAAATTGATCTCTAGCCAAACTTCCAGAAAAAGAGTAAAGACATAAGTTATCAATATCAGAATGAGATGATGTTGCTAAACATCTTCCAGATATTAAAGAGATAATGTATGAACAACTTTTATACCAATAATCAACAACTTAGATGGAATGGACAAATTCCATCGGAGAAACAAATTACCAAAGCTCATCCATGAGTAAACACATAACCTGAAATGTTCTATAGCTATCAAAGTCACTGACTGTTTAGTTTATTTATTTTATTTTATTTTATGTTTTCAATTACAGTTGACATTCAATATATTAGTTTCAGTTTTACAACATAGTAATTAGACATATAATTTATGAAGTGATTCTCCCCAATAAGGCCAGTACCCACCTGGCACCATACATAGTTATCACAATTTTTTTCATTTTTATTTATTTATTTTTCTGGAGTCAGCTTTCGTAATTCAATACCTTAAGGAAGGATAAATAATGAGGTCACTTTTAATATTTCAAATACAAATAAAAGAGCTAAATAGCCACTCCACTGAATTTCTCCCAGACAAATGACTTCAGAACCCATCCAAAACATATAATTCCCTTTTTATTTTTTTCATTCAATATTATTTTTGTATTAGTTTCAGGTGTACAGCATAGTGGTGAGACAATCACATACTTTACAAAGTGTTCCCCTTGATATTTCCTGTACTCAACTGGTACCATATGTAACAATATTATTGACTATATTCCTCATGCTGTACTTTTCACCCCTGTGAATGTGTAGTTTTAAATATTTCTATTAAAAAAAACCCCTCCAGTTTCTGATAGCTTCACTAGCAACCAGTTGATATTTCTCTCTCACAGTGATGTTTCTCTACCTCTCTTTCTCCTTCCCTCCTCCTCTTAAAAAAAAAAAAAAGCTGATAGAGCACTTCCAGCCAAGATGGAGGCATAGGTGGACACACTGTGCCTCCTCACACAACCAAAATTAAGGACAAGGATTTAGAAACAAGAAAACAACCAGAACACATAGAAAATTGAACTGTAAGGAAGTCCAACAACCATTCATCCAGACCTGTAAGAGGGGCGGAGTCGCGGCAGGAAAAAGTAGAGGTTGGTGGACCAGGTGCACAGGCGGTGGCTAGTGGAGCCCTGGGCACAGGGTGGCAACGGTGCAGACCCAGTGAGGCTGAGCAAGGCAGCTGGTTGGCCAGGTGATCCCACATTCCTGCGCAGAAAATCCAGGCGAAGGGGAAGTGGCAGAAGGGACTGGAATCCGAGAGAGCAGAGCAAGCGCCATTGTTCCTTCTTGGACCCTGCCCCAACATACAGCGTCACTACCCAGCGACTGGGCTGCCCCACCCTGGGGAACACCTAAGGCTCCACCCCTTACTACCTAACAGCCATGACTAGACCCCCCCCAAAAAAAAACAAACAGAAACAAAAATGGCTCAAACCAGAGAACAAATCAAAGCCCCAGAGCCAAGTCATCTAAGTGACCAAGAGATTGCCAACCTACCAGATGCACAGTTCGAAGCCCTGGTGATCAGGATGCTCACAGAATTGGTTGATTTTGCTCACAAATTAGATGAACAAATGAAGGCTACACTAAGTGAAATGAAGGAAGACGCACAGGGAACCAATAGAGATGGGAGGAAAACTGGGACTCAGATCAATGGAGTGGACCAGAAAGAAGGAAGAAAGAAACAACCAAACAGAAAAGAAGGAAGAAACAAGAATTAAAAAAAAAATGAGGAGAGGCTTAGAAACCTCCAGGACATCTTCAAACGTCCCAACATCCGAATTATAGGGGTACCAGAAGGGGAAGAAGAAAAGCAACAAGTGGAAAACTTATTTGAACAAGTAATAAAGAACTTCCCCAATCTGGCAAAGGAAATAGACTTCCAGGAAATCCAGGAAGCTCAGAGAGTCCCAAAGAAGCTGGATCCAAGGAGGAACACACCAAGGCACATCATCATTACATTAGCCAAGATTCAAATGAAGGAGAGAATTCTAGAAGCAGCAAGGGATAAGGGGACAGTCACCTACAAAGGAGTTCCCATCAGACTGTCAGCTGATTTCTCAAGAGACCTTGCAGGGAAGAAGGGGCTGGAAAGAGGTATTCCAAGTCATGAAAGGCAAGGACCTACATCCAAGATTGCTCTATCCAGCAAAGCTGTCATTTAGAATGCAAGATAAGATAAAGTGCTTCTCAGATAAAGTCAAGTTAAAGGAGTTCATCATCATCAAGCCCTTGTTATAGGAAATGTTAAGGGGACTTATCTAAGAAAAAGAAGATAAAAAATATGAACAGTAAAAAGACAGCAAACTCACAGGTATTGACAACCACACCTAAAATAAAAGCAAACTAAGCAAACAATAGAACAGGAACAGAATCACAGAAATGGAGATCACATGGAGGGTTAGCAACAGGGGAGTGGGAGGAGGAGAGAGGGGGAAAAGGTACAGAGAATAAGAAGCATAGACGGTGGGTAGAAAATAGCCAGGGGGAGGGCAAGAATAGTGTGGGAAAAGTAGAAGCTAAAGAACTTATGACATATGGACATGAACTAAAGGGGGGGAATGTGGGTGGGAGGGGGTGTGCAGGGTGGAGGAGAATGATGGGGGAGAAATGGGACAACTGTAATAGCATAATCAATAAAATATATTTTTTAAAAAACCTGAAACAGTTTTTCACCAGTAGACCTGCTTACAGAAATATAGGAGTCCTTCAGGGTGAAATTGAAAGAACACTAGATGGTAATTCAAAGCTATAAGTAAAAATAAGGAATACCTGTGTCTTAGTCCACTTGGATGCCGTAACAAAATACCTTAGGCTGAGTGGCTTAAACAACAGTTCTCTCAGTTCTGGAAGCTGGGAAGTCCAAGTTCAAGGTGTCAGCAGATTTGGTGAAGGCCCACTTTCTGGCTTGCAGACAGACATTTTTTCAGTGTGCCCTCAAATTGCAGACAGATAAAAAGAAATCTCTCTTGTGTCTCTTCTTTGAAGGGCACTAATCTCATCATGAGAGCTCAACTCTCAAGATCTACTCATCTCCCAGAGGCTCCACCTCCAAATATCATATTGGGGGTTGGAGTTTAACATGAATTTTGGGGGACACAACTCAGTACATGGCAAATAGAAAAGGTAACTGCACTGGTAAATGTAAAAGCCAGTATTATTGTATTTTGTATAGTTGTAACTCCTCTTTTTCTTGTATTATTTAATAGGCAAATGCACAAAACAATCATTAAAAATCTGTGGCTGCCCTGGTTGGGTGGCCCCGTTGGTTGGAGAGTCATCCTGAACACCAAAAAGTTGCATGTTCAATTCCCAGTCAGGCAACATACCTCGCCTGTGGGATTGATATCCAATTGAGGCGGCATATGGGAGGCATCTGATTGATGATTCTCTCACACTGATGTCTGTCTGTCTGTCTAACTGTCTCTCTCTTTCCTCCCCTCTGTCTCTGTCTCTGTTTTCCCCTTCCTCTCTCTCTCTCTCTGAAATCAATAAACATATCCTCAGGAGAGGATTACAAAAATTCTATGGTAATGGGCTCCTATTATAAAGACACAACCTATGACAATAATAATATAAAGGAGGGAAACAGATGTATAGGAACACAGTATTTGTATACTATTGAAACTTACCGGTATTATTCAAATTAGAGCATTATAAATTTATCCTTGATTGTCATAACATGTTACAGGTAATCCCCAAGGTAACCACTAGGAAATACCTAAAAAAATTTTTTAAAGAAGAAGGGACTCAAGAAGGTATGTGTTTAAAATAATTACAAAAACAGGCAGTGATGAAGGGACTGGGGAACAAAAACATACTAGACATACAGGAAACAAATAAATGGGAGAAGTAAATCCAAAAGAAAGCTGGGGTGCTTGTATTAGTATCAGGCAAAATAGAATACAGCTTTAAAATATAGCTTATAAAATTACAGGCATAATAAAATATGGCTTTAAAATTTCTTTCACAAGAGTCAAAGAAAAACATATTGATTTTCAAAAATTCAACCCATCAGCCCTGGCTGGGTAGCCCAATTGGTAGGCGCATCATCTCACACACTGAAAAGGTTGTGGATTCTGTCCCCAGTCAGAGCACATACCTAGGTGGTGGGTTTGATCCCTGGTCAGGGCATGTATGGGAGGCAACCAATCAATGTTTGTCTCTCACATCATGTATCTCTCTCTCTCTCTGCCATCCTCTCTTTCTAAAATCAACAAACATATCCTCAGGTGAGTATTAAAAAAAAAACAAAAAGTTCAACCCATCAAGGAGCTATAACAATTATAAACACATACACACCAAACAACAGAGTTCCAAAATATATGAATCCAAAACTGACAAAACCGAAAGGAGAAATAGACAGGGTAGGGCAAAAGTATGTTTACAGTTGTGAGTATGCAAAACACACAATTTATTCTTGTATAATTATTTATTAGTTATTGTATTATTTTTCATAGGAACAACTATAAACCCACTTTTGCCCCACCCTGTATAATAACAGTTGGAAACTTTATTTATTTATTTTAAGATTTTACTTATTTATTTTTAGAGAGAGGGGAAGGGAAGAAGAGAGGGAGAGATACATCAATGTGTGGTTGCTCTTGTATGCCCCCTACTGGGAACCTAGCCCACAACCCAGGCATGTGCCCTGACTGGGAATCAAACCTGTGACCCTTTGGTTAGCAGGCTGGCACTCAATCCGCTAAGCCACACCAGCCAGGGAAATAGTTGGAAACTTTAATTCCCCACTTTCATAATGCATGGAACTAGACAGAAATTCAGTACGGAGATGGAGGACTTGAACACTAAGTTATCTAGACCTAACAAAATATATAGAACATTTAACCCAACGCTAAGCAAAATAAACATTCTTCTCAAGAGCACACAGAACATTCTCAAGGACAGACCAGTTGTTAGGCCACAAAACAAATCCCCACAAAAATTTAAAATAAGTTTGAACAAACTGAAAAAAAAAAATACAAAGAATCTCCTTTGACTATCATGGAATGAAACTAGAAATCAGTAACAAAACAAAATTGTTTTTTTTGTATGGAAAATTCCAAACACATGGACATTAAAGGACATGCTTTTAAATAACCAATGAGTCCAGGAAGAAATCACAAAGGAAAGTTTTTAAATACTTGGAGACTACAGAATGGGAAAAAAAAAAAAACTTATAGGATGCAGTGCTCTGAGGGAAATTTATAGCTCTAAATGCCTACTACATAAAAACAAATCCATAACACCTAACTATACCTTACGTAACAAATAAAGGAAAAGCTAACTAAACTCAAAGCCAGTAGATGTAAGGAAATGATGAAGCCCAAAGTGGAGATAAATGAAATGAAGCACAGAAACAAAATAGAATCAACTATACAGGCTGGTTCTTTGAAAAGATCAATAAAATGGACAATTATTTAGACACACTGGCTAAGAAAAATGAAGACTCAATTTACTAACATTAGAAGTGAAAAACAGAATATTACTGATTTTACAGAAATAAAAAAAGGGTAAGAGAATACTATGGACTATACATGCCAGCATATTAGGAAACCCAGATGAATATCCAGAAACACAAAATCTACCAACATTGACCCAAGGAGAAATTGAAAGTCCAAATAGGTCTATAACAAGTAAAGGAATTGAGTCAGTAATCAAAAAACATCCCAAGAAAGGAAAGCCCAAAATCAGATAGTTTCACCAATGTATTCCACCAAACAATAAGGAATTAACACCAACCCATCCCAAACTCTTGCAAAAAACAGAAGTGGAGGGAACATCTCTTAACTCATACTATGAAGCCAGCATAACCCTGATGCCAGAGTCAGACAAAGATATCACAAGAAAAAAATTTAGACACCAATGAATATAAACACAAATATCCTCATAGTATTATTAGTTCTAATGTGTGTGTATGTATTCCTTGGATTTCTACATATAAGATCATGCCATCTGCAAATATAGTTTTCCATCTTCCTGTCTACTTTGGATGTCTCTCATTTTATTCTCTGCCTACCTGCTCTGGCTAGAACTTCTGGTATTATACTAAACAGAAGTGGTGAAAATGGGAACCTTTGCCTTGTTCCGATCTTATAGGGAGAGCTTCTAGTATTTCACCACTGATTACACCAGTTTGGGTTTTTCCAAAAACCCATTTTGTCATGGTTAGGAAAAACTGTAAATCTACATTTTTCTTGTATTCCTAGTTTTTAAAATATATTTTATTGATTATGCTATTAGAGTTGTCCCAATTTTTCTCCCTTTGTCCTGCTCCACCTGGTACTGCCATTCTCTCCAGCAATCCCTGCCCTCTTTAGTTCATGTCCATGGGTCATACATATAAGTTCTTTGGCTTCTCCATTTCCTGTACTGTCCTTAACCTCCCCCTGTCTATTTTGCACCTATCATCTATGCTTCTTATTCCCTTTACCTTTTTCCCCCTTCTCCCCACCTCCCTGCTGATAACTCTCCTTGTGATCTCCATATCTATCATTCTGTTTCTGTTCTGCTTGTTTGCTTAGATTGTATTTTTAGATTCAGTTGTTGATAGTTGTGAATTTGTTGCCATTTTAATGTTCATAGTATTGATCTTCTTATTTTTCTTAAATAAATCCCTTTAATATTTCATGTAATAATGGCTTGGTGATGATAAACTCCTTTAGTTTTACCTTGTCCAGGGAGCACTTTCTCTGCCCTTCCATTCTAAATGACAGCTTTGCATGATATAGTAATCTAGGTTGTAGATCCTTGTTTTTCATCACTTTGAATATTTCTTGGCAGTCCCTTGTAGCCTGCAAAGTTTCTTTTGAGAAATCAGCTGGCAGTCTTATGGGAACTTCTTTGTAGGAACTAACTACTTTCTCTTGCTGCTGCTTTAAAGATTCTCTTTTTCTCTTTAACCTTCAGCATTGTAATATTGATGTGTCTTTGTGTGGGCCTCTTTGGGTCCATGTTGCTTGGGACTCTCTGTGCTTCCTGGACTTGGGTGTCTATTTCCTTCACCAAGTTAGGGAAGTTTTCTTTCATTATTTTTTTTTTGTTTTACTTTATTTTTAATTATATTTTATTGATTATGCTATTACAGTTGTCCCATTTCTCCCCCTTCATTCCCCTCCACCCTGCACACCCCTTCCCACCCACATTCCCCCCTTTAGTTCATGTCCTTGTGTCATAAGTTCTTTAGCTTCTACATTTCCCACACTATTCTTGCCCTCCCCCTGGCTATTTTCTACCCACCGTCTATGCTTCTTATTCTCTGTACCTTTTCCCTCTCTCTCCTCCTCCCACTCCCCTGTTGCTAACCCTCCATGTGATCTCCATTTCTGTGATTCTGTTCCTGTTCTATTGTTTGCTTAGTTTGCTTTTGTTTTAGGTGTGGTTGTTAATACCTGTGAGTTTGCTGTCTTTTTACTGTTCATATTTTTTATCTTCTTTTTGTTAGATAAGTCCCTTTAACATTTCATATAACAAGGGCTTGGTGATGATGAACTCCTTTAACTTGACTTTATCTGAGAAGCACTTTATCTTATCTTGCATTCTAAATGACAGCTTTGCTGGATAGAGCAATCTTGGATGTAGGTCTTTGACTTTCATGACTTGGAATACCTCTTTCCAGCCCCTTCTTGCCTGTAAGGTCTCTTTTGAGAAATCAGCTGACACTCTGATGGGAACTCCTTTGTAGGTGACTGTGCCCTTATTCCTTGCTGCTTGTAAAATTCTTTCCTTCATTTTAATCTTGCCTAATGTAATGATGATGTGCCTTGGTGTGTTCCTCCTTGGGTCCAACTTCTTTGAGACTCTCTGAGCTTCCTGGACTTCTTGGAAGTCTATTTCCTTTGCCAGATTGGGGAAGTTCTCCTTTATTATTTGTTCAAATAAGTTTTCCACTTGTTGCTCTTCTTCTTCCCCTTCTGGTACCCCTATAATTCGGATGTTGGGACGTTTGAAGATGTCCTGGAGGTTTCTAAGCCTCTCCTCATTTTTTTTTTAATTCTTGTTTCTTCCTTCTTTTCTGTTTGGTTGTTTCTTTCTTCCTTCTGGTCCACTCCATTGATCTGAGTCCCAGTTTTCCTCCCATCTCTATTGGTTCCCTGTGCGTCTTCCTTCATTTCACTTAGTGTAGCCTTCATTTGTTCATCTAATTTGTGAGCAAAATCAGCCAATTCTGTGAGCATCCTGATCACCAGGGCTTTGAATTGTGCATCTGGTAGGCTGGCTATCTCTTGGTCACTTAGATGACTTGGCTCTGAGGCTTTGATTTGTTCTCTGGTTTGAGCCATTTTTGTTTCTGGGGTTTTTTTTTGTTTGTTTGTTTGTTGTTTTTTTTTGGTCTAGTCGTGGCTGTTAGGTAGTGAGGAGGGGTGGATCCTTAGGTGTTCCCCAGGATGGGGCAGGCCAGTCGCTGGGTAGTGATGCTGTATGTGGGGGCGGGGTCCGAAAGGGAACAATGGCGCTTGCTCTGCTCTCTCTCGGATTCCAGTCCCTTCTGCCGCTTCCCATTCACCTGGATTATCTGCATGTGAATATGGGACCACCTGGTCAGCCAGCCGCCTTGCTCAGCCTCACTGGGTCTGCACAGTTGCCACCCCATGCCCGGGATCTGCCAGCCGCTGCTGGCTGCGTGCCGGGTCTGCACCTCCACTTTTTCCTGCCGCACCTCCACCCCTCTTACTGGTCTAGAAGAATGGTTGTTGGACTTCTGAACAGTTCAATTTTCTATGCGTTCTGGTTGTTTTCTTGTTTCTAAATCTTTGTTGTCCTTAATTTTGGTTGCGAGAGGAGGCACAGTGTGTCCGCCTACGCCTCCATCTTGACTGGAAGTCATCATTATTTTTTTAAAGTAAGTTTTCAATTCCTTTCTCTTCCTCTTCTCCTTCTGGTATCCCTGTGACTCTGATATTGTTATGTTTGAAGATGTCCCAGAGGCTCCCTAGCCTATCCTCATTTTTTTAAATTCTATTTTCTTCTTGCTGTTCTTATTGAATGTTTTTTTTCTTCCTTATGTTCTAAATTGTTGATTTGGTTCTTGTCTTCATCCCCTGCACTGTTGGTTCCCTGTAGATTATTCTTTTTTTTAAAAGATTTTATTTATTTATTTTTTGACAGAGGGTAAGGGAGGGAGGGGGAGGGGGGAGAGATGGACAGACAGGCAGACAGACAGACGGACATCAATGTGTGGTTGCCTGTCATGCCTCACCTACTAGGGACCTGGCCCACAACCCAGGCATGTGCCCTGACTGGGAATCCAACTGGTGACCCTTTCTTTCACAGACTGGGACCAAATCCACTCAGTCACACCAGCCAAGGACCCTGTAGATTATTCTTTACTTCACTTAATGTAAACTTCATTTCTGCCTAGGTGTTTTTTTGTGTGTGCATGCTGTTGAAGTACCCAATAAATTCCTTGAGCATCCTGATCACCAGTGTTTTGAACTCTGCTTCTGATAGGTCACTTATCTCCATTCGTCTAGTTCTTTTTCTGGTGTTCTCTTCTGTTCTTTCATTTGGGTCATATTTCTTTGCCTCCTCATTTTGGCAGCCTCCCTGTGTTTGTTTCTGTGTATTAGGTGGAGCTGCTTGGAATCCCTGTCTTCGTAGCATGGCCTGTTGTAGACAAGCACACCTGTAAGTTGTAATGGGTGGTCCTTAGGTAATCACCCAGGAAGAGCAACCCATGCCACTGCTCTGTGGCTGTGTGTGGTGGAGGGCTCAGAGAGAGGACAATGCCGCTGCCTGGCCTCTGGAGTTTTCTCTAGGAGGAAGCTGTCTCCTACCACTCACTCTGATACCAGTAATTTCCATTTCTCCCCATATGCCACTGATGCTCTTCCAGCTTGCCCTGGTGCTGAATCCCAGAGGGAGTAAGTCTGCCTAAGTCTTAAGTCCATTGCAGGCCCTTTAATAAGAGTCTTCTGTGAATCCTGAAGCTTCTTCTGCTGTGTCAACACCCACTGTTTTTTACAGGCAGAAGTTATGGAGATTTATCTTCCTGGCACTGGAACCCTGGGCTGGGCGGTCTAGTTTAAGGCTGGGATCCCTCACTCCTGAGTTATCCCTCCCAATTTTTATCCACCACATGTGGATGTGGGATTGCTGTCCTGTATCTCTGTGCCACTCCACACCTCTGCACCTCTCTGCACATCTCCACATCTCCTCCCCTCCTACCCATCTGGATGAATGTGGCTTTTTTAAATCTTTGGTTGTTAGACTTCCATTGATCTCAGTTTTCTAGCAATTCTGGATGATATCTGTATTGTAACCTAGTTGTAATTTTTTAAATGTTTTATTTATTTATTATTAGAGGGGAAGGGAGGGAGAAATAGAGGGAGAGAAACATTGATGTGTGGTTGCCTCTTGCACATCCTTAACTAGGGACCTGGCCCACAACACAGGCATGTGCCCTGACAGGGAATCTAACCAGAGACCCTGTGGTTTGCAGGCCGGCACTCAACCCCCTGAGTCACACCAGTCAGGGCCTACTTGTAATTTTTGCTGTAGTTGTGCGAGGAGAGGCATGTTTACTATGCTTCCATCTTGACTGGAAGTCTTCTATTCCTAGTTTTTAAAGTGGTTTTAATCATGAAACAATGTTGAATTTTGTCAAAAACATTTATGTATTTATTGAGATTATTGCGCCCCCCCACACTAGTAATATTACATCAGTTGATTTTTGTATGTTGAACCATCCTTGTATTCCTTGGATAAATCTCATGTGATCCTGTTGTGTAATCATTTTAATATGCTGCTAGATCTATCTGCTGGTATTTTCTTGAGGATAAAGAAATTCAGCAAAGTTGTAGGATACAAGATCAGTATTTTAAAAATCAGTTTCTATGCACTAGCTATGAGCAATCTAAAAAGGAAGCTTATAAAATCATTCTACCTACAATACCATCAAAAAGAATAAAATAGGAATAAGTTCAATCAAGGCAGTATAAGACTTATGTACCTCAAACCATAAAATGCTTTGGAAAGAAATTAAAGACAACCTAAAAAATGGAAAGACAGATTGTGTCCAAGGGTTGAAAGACTTAATATTATTAAGATAACAATATTTCCCAAAGAATTCTACATACTCAAAGCAATCCCTACCCAAATCCCAAAAGTTCTTTTTTTTTTTTTTTTTGCAGAAACAGAAACAGTGACCCTAAAATTCACATGGAATTGCTAGTACCCCAAATAGTCTAAACAATCTCGAAAAAGAAGAGTGGAGGTGGAGGATTCACACTTCTCAATTTCAAAATATACTACCAAAGTACAGTTATTAAGACAGTGTGTTAATGACATTAAGATAAACATACAGAGCAATGGAATAAAATTGAGAGTCTAAATAGTAACCACACAATTGTTTCATTAAGAACATCAATATGGGGAGTAGACTTTCAGTCAAGATGGTGGCATAGAAAAACACAGCTCATTTCCTCACACAACCACATCAAAATTACAATAAAATATAGAACATCCATTATTCAGAACCATCAGAAGTTGAGTTGAATGGAAGGAAATCTGATAGCTACAGAGTTAAAGAAACCACACCCATCCAGACTGGTACCAGGGAAGGAGAAACAGAACAGGCTGGTCTCACACCCATGTGTGGTGGATAAAAATTCAGGAGGGATATCTTAGGAGTCTCAGCCCCACACCAGTCCCCCCAGCCCAGGGTTCCAGTGTCAGAAAGATAAGCAGTTCCCATAACTTCTGACTGCAAAAACCAGTGGGGACTGAGTAGGTGGAAGAAACTTCTGGAGTCCCAAGCAGTTCCTCTTAAAGAACTCACAAACCAACTTACTTAGACTCACTCCCCCTGAGTTCCAGGACTGATATAGCAGTCTGAAAGACACTAGTGTCATACGGTGAGGAACCAAAGTGTCTGGCATCAAAGTGAGAGCTGAGGATAGCTTTCTCCCAGATGGAAATTCAGGCAGAGGCCATTGTCCCTTTTATGAATACTTCCCCCACAGAGTCACAGAGCTGGCAGGCAGGTGCCATATCTGAGACTCCATCAACCTGGCTAACACTGTTTGCCCAGCCCTGGAGGTCTCCTGAGACTCCATTCCACACAGCTTACAGTCTCACCCAAGCTGTTAACAGTGACTTTACCATATGAATGGTTGGTCTTGCCTCATGCTTCACAACTTCCTAAATCCTCTCAGACAAACAACAGCCACCCCCGCCCCACCGACACCCGCAGCCCCATACCTCTTGCTAAGTGGCCCCAGGCCCAGCACTAGCAGCAGCCAGCCTAGATTTACATCTTGGCTTCACCTGGGAATCTCTAAGCCCAGTACAAGTAGCAGCCATCTCAGATTGTTTTATAGCTCATGCAGAGGGGCCCAGAGCAGGACACAGGTTGGGGATGACCTTGGCCTGTACAATCCGGGAAACCCAAGAGCCTGTGCATCCAGTGGACAGCTACAGACCCTGTTGGAGCACCAATGTCCTGTTCCAGCATAGCTGGTCCTCTACTGAGGGTGGAGGTTGGTGGTCAGTGGTCACAGCCAGTCCTTTCAGCTGACTGGCCTGGGTAAATCCCTCCCATTGACCAACAGCAATCAAGGCTCAACTATAAGAGGAGTGAGTACTCAGCCTACACAAAGGGTGCACCTTGAGTACCCAGCTTGGGTGATAGGGGAGGTTTGCCACTGGACCCTACATGACACTATATTATTCCATGCTGCCAAAATGGAGTCATAGCAACTCTTCCTAATACCTAGAAACAAACACAAGGAGGCTGCCAAAATGGAGAGACAAAGAAACATGGCCCAAATGAAAGAACAGATCAAAACTCCAGAAAAAGTACAAACAAAATGGAGATAAGCAATCTATCAGATGCAGAGTTCAAAACACTGGTTATAAGAATACTTAAGGAACTTAGTGAGGACCTCAACAGCATAAAATAGATCCAGTCAGAAATGATGGATACAGTAAGTGAAATAAAGAACGATTTACAGAGAAACAATAGTTGAGTGGATGTTCCAGATTAATGATTTGGAACATAAGGAAGAAAAAAACAACCAATCAGAACAACAAGAAGTACAAAGAATCCAAAAGAACAAGGACAGTGTAATGAGCCTTGGGAAAACTTCAAGTGATCCAACATTCACATCATAGTGATAGAAGAAGGAGAAGAGAAAGAGCAAGAAATTGAAAATCTCTTTGCAAAAATAATGAAAGAAAACTTCCCTAATTTGGTGAAGGAAATAGACATGCAAGTCCAGGAAGCACAAACAGTCTCAAATAAGATGAATGCAAACAGGCCCACTCCAAGACACATCATAATTAAAATGGCAAAGGTTAAAGATAAAAAGAGAATCTTAAAACCAGAGAAAGAAAAGCCATTAGTTACCTACAGGGGAGTTCCCACAAGACTGTCAGCAGAATTCTCAAAAGAAACTTTGCAGACTAGAAGGGATTGGCAAGAAATATTCAAAGTCATGAAAAGCAGGGACCTACAGCCAAGATTGCTCTAGTCAGCAAAACTGTCATTTAGAATAGAAGGGCAGATAAAGAGTTTCCCAGACAAGGAAAAACTAAAGGAGTTCATCATCACCAAACCATTATTACATGAAATGTTAAAGGGACTTCTTTAAGAAGATGATCAAACCTATGAAAAATAAAATGACAATTATACATATCTACAAACAATTGAATCTAAAAAATCAAACTAAGCAAACAAGGAGAACAGAAACAGAATCATGAATACAGAGAGTGTTTTGATGGTTGCCAGATGGGAGGGGGTGTGGAGGAATGGGTGAAGAGGTGAGGGGATTAAGAAGTACATATAGGTAGTTACAGAATAGTTATAGGGATGTAAATTACAGTATAGGAAATGGAGAAGCCAAAGAACTTTTACCCATGACCAATGGACATGAACAATGGCGTGGGGATTCCTGAGGGTGTGGGTTGGGGGCGGCAAAGGGGAAAAATTGGGATAATTGTAATAGCATAATTAATAAAATACAATTTTAAAATAAAGAGTGCCAACATGAGTCAATGGGAATCGAATAGGCCTTTCAATGAACACTGAAAAATATGAATATCCACATGTAAAAAAAAAGTTAAACCCATATCACATACTATATAGAAAAATCAATTTGGATCAAATCTCTAAGTGTTAGAGATGAAACTATAACATGCTCAGAAGGAAATGCAGGTGTTAATCTTTATGATATTTGTAATAGTTTGTTCAATATGACACCAAAAGAATGAGCATAAAGGGGAAAAAATTGAACCTCATCAACATTAAAATCTTATGAAAAGATTTTCTACAGGATGGCAGAAAATACTTGCAAATCATATATCTGATAAAGTCTAGTATCCAAAATATGTAAAGAATTCTTATAACTGAACAACAAAAAGGCATGCAGGCCAAGTAAAAAGTGGACAAAAGTTTTGAACAGTTATGGTATTTCTCCAAAGATATACACAGGGACAACCAGCACACAAAAAGATTTTTAACATCACTAGCCATTAGGGAGATGTGAATAAAAACCACAGTGAGACACTTCACAACCAGAATGAGTGCAGTTTCTTTTCTTTCTTTTTTTTTTTTTTTTAAGGGAAGATAAGTGTTGGCAAGAAGGTGGAGAAATTGGAATCCTTGTGTATTGCTCTTGGGAATGTAAAATGGGCAGGTGTTGTGGAAAATTTTTGGGGGGTTCCTCAAAATGTTAAACACAGACTCACTACTTGACCCAGCAATTTCACTTCTATTCATATGCCCGAAAGATCTGAAAATAGGTACTCAAACAAATACTTGTATGGTAGTAACTCCTCACTTAACATCATCGATAGGTTCTGCGACTAAGTGAAATGATGTATAACGAAAACAATTTTACCATAGGCTAATGGATATACTCAAGCATTAAGTTCCCACAACATCTCATCAATGTGTGACAAAATAACGTTATTGGACAACCTGCTGTACACCAATTGTTCATAGCACCATTTGCACAATAGGCAAAAAGTAGAAACAATCCAAATGTCTATCAACAGATGAATGGATAAAAAAAAATGTGACAGGCCTATATAAAGGAATATTACTCAGCCTAAAAAAGGAATGAAGTCCTGATAGATACTACAATGCAAGTGACCCCTGAAAACATTATTCTAAGTGAAAGCAGCCAGATCCGAAAGGCCACATATTGGTTGGAGGAGTGGGGAGTTGGAGGAGGGGGAATAGGTACTGATTACTTAATGGGGGTATCAGGTTTTGTTTTGTGGTGAAAGTATTTTGGAACTTGATAAAGGTGGTGGTAGCATAAAATGGTTGGTTTTATATTATGTGTATTTCACGTCGATAAAATAGTTTGAAAAAGCCAATAATATCCTTAGAAGCAAAAAACATGCCAGTTAGAAAATACAATGCAAATCCACAGTCCCTTTGCAAAGCAATAGAAAGCAAACTAGTTAGAAAAATTTAGACAATCTATAGGACCTACTGTAATTTTCCTCACTGCAAAAAAAAAAAAAAAAACAAGTTAAAAACAAACGCGACCTACTTTGTTCCTGGGTGGAAGTCTCCACTAGGGTGACGGTGTCGATGCCCCTTCTTAATCCATAAACGCAACGCCATTTCGAGCCAAGTTCACAAAAGGACTCAGAACTGGACAAAGTAACTGAAGCTCATTTTGCAAAATAATTACGATAATTCTCAAATTTCTGAGGACGCAGAGCACCAAGCAGCGTCTTTCCTCACCGGATACCACACTCTGCCTGGGCTGCAGCAACGGTGGCCACGCAGACCGGCGGGGGCTAGACACGTGAGCAGGACGGTCCGAGCCGCTTCGCTTCCTCTCACAACTGCAGAGCGGCGTCACGCCGCCGGGGGGCAGTGGCAGCCCGTGCTCCGTAGGCCTGACCCGAGGCCGGCGAGGGGTCCAGTGTGCGTTTGGCCCGCGTCCCCCAGCCTCCCAACAGCCCTCGGGCTCTCAGACCGACCCTGGGACCCCAAGGCCCAGGAGCCGCTTGAGAGAGTGTCCGCCTAGAATCCGTAAGGACAGGCCTCGCCCGGCCGCCCGCGCGGCCGGACGCCACAGGGACCACACACTCCGGAGGGCTCCTCGACCAATCCCCGCGCGAGGATGCCGCGGGGGGCCACAACCCAGCAGTCACGCCTCCGCAGTCTCCGAAGCAGGGAGCGACCCAGGGACATAGGCACTAAGATTCTCACCTGCCCTGCCCTCTGTGGCCCCTCTCCTGGCTCCGCCCTCTGGCGTTATACTCTTCAGCCCCGCCCCAGTCTCGCCTCCTTTCAAGCTTTGCACCAAGGATCTGCTCCGCCCTCCATAGCCCCGCCCTCAATAGCCCCGCCCCCCCAGCTCCGCTCCCCCTAAGTCCACCTGCCGACCCCGCCCATTAGGTTCCGCTCGCAATTACTCTCAACCCGGCAGGTTCCGCCCCCTCAAGTTTTGCCGAGGCTCAGAAGCCGCGGATGGAGCCCGAGGTGCCGGTGTTGCGTGCGGCAGGGGGCTTCGGCCGGGTTCGGCGCCTGCTGGCTGCTGCTTCGTGGCTGCCGTGCGTGGCGTTGGGGCTGGCACTGGGCTCGGAGCCGCTGCTCACCGCGCTGCCCGGGCACCACTGCCGACCGGACCCCTCGCTGCTGCCCCCAGCGCTGCGCGCCCTGAGTGGGCCCGCGCTACTCGACGCCAGCGTGCCACGCCTGGGCCCTGCGCACGTCCGGAGTCCATGTCTGCTCCTGCGCTACTCCGAGCCCACGCCCCGCGCCCCCCCGAACGGCACGCGGTCCTGCACACGCGGCTGGCACTACGCGCTGCCCGCGGCAGGCCTGCTGCGCAGCCCTGTCACCGAGGTACGGGCGGACTGCCTGGGGTTTTCTGCACTCTGCCCCCGCCTCTCTCCCCTCCTTTGTACCCTGCCTTGTTCTGTACCTCCATTCCTCTGTCCCCTTGCTCCTCTTCCCCCATTTCTCTGTTCCCCTTTTTCCGGTCCCTCTCTGCTCCCTCTTCTCTGTCCCCCTCCTCTATTCCCCCTTCTTTCTTCCCCTTCTTCCATCTACCTTCCTCTGTCCCTCCTCCTCTGTTCCCTTCCTTTCTCCCCCTTTTCTCTGTCTCCCCTCCTCCACCCTCTTGCCCTTCTGCCCTTGCTCTACTGAGGCTCTCTGATGGTGCAGCTGATACTAAGGTTAACAGGTTGTCTGGCCTAATGGCAGAGTATGAAAGCCAAGGGCTGCCAAGGTGGGCAGGCAGCCTGGGGGAGGAGGAGGAGGAGTTAAGCTGAAGGTATGACCAGCCAGGTAAGCAAGCACCAGTTCACTTAAGTGCCTCAAGCATTTTGAGCCACCTGAAGCTTTGGGCTATGTCAAGACTGGTTTCTGAAACAGAAGGCTTTGAATCAAGGGAGCAATATAGTCAGTTCAGTTCACAAAAGGCAGACTTCCCACCTGTGAGGTGTGTGCAGGTTGGACTACAGGCAGGGGTGTCCAAGGGAACAACGCAGGGTTTGGGCAGGAAGAAATAGGGAGGGGGAAACTGGTATCTTCTGTCACATCCTCAACCCCACAGCTGCACTCTCCCCCCCACTCCAATCCTCCTCCTCCCCTCCCTCCAGGAGGATGGCCCCAGTGTGGAAACTGGAGCAAGGTTCCACGTCCCTGCCAGGCCCGCCTGGGGCCCTCTAACCGGTAGAGCTTCTCTTCTCCCACCCATTCTGTTCCACCACATACCTGCCCTCCTGCTGGTGTGCCCATCAATCTGCCCCACCAGCTTTCATAAGTGGTTGGATTTTAAAATAAGAGCTCTGACACAGCGTGACCCCATCCAGGATGTTAACCTTGTAAAAAAGGCACAGGACCTTGAAAGGCAAGGTGGGGAAGTTTGGCAAAACTGAGGTCAAGGGCCCTTGACCAGGAAAACCAGGTGATTACAGTCCCACAGTCTGTTCCCGGAGTTGCTCTTGAAGTGAGCAGAGCAGGGGAGAAGTGAGGGTGAGGTCCTGGGGACCCTGGGAACAGCATGTAGGAAGTGCTGTGCCCAGCCAAAGTCCAGGCTCTAAGGGAGAGTGAGGGCTGGAGAAAGGTGGGTGAAACTCCATCCAGAGAAAACAGAAACCAGATTTGGGCTCCATGTGGGTACTCTGGGGATCCCAGGTCATTACCCCATGGGGGCTCAGACAAGGATTTGTTTCGATTCCATGTGAAGCCCACCAGAATCAGGAAAGCACATAGTATGACTTTGAGCAGATCCTTTGCCCTCTCTGTACCTCAGTTTCCCCTTCTATCCAGGGAGAAATAGGAGCAGGATGTCTAAGGCCCCCTTCCAGCCTGACAATCTGGGAACTCCAGCAAGGTGGGGGGACTGGCTGACAGGTGACGGGTGTCCCCTGCAGTGGAACCTCGTGTGTGAGGACGGCTGGAAGGTGCCACTGGAGCAGACGAGCCACCTCCTAGGCTGGCTGTTGGGTTGTGTCATCCTGGGCATGGGCTGTGACTGGTGAGGTGCTGCCCCTCCCCTCAAGCCCCTCAGGGTCCCACTAAGCCCCTGAGCTGTCCTGACCTGCATGCATGTGTGTCCCCCACTGCCCACCAGGTTTGGCCGTCGGGTTGTGTTTTTGGCCTCCCTGGTGCTGGCCACAGGCCTGGGGGCTGGTGAGGCCCTGGCTGCCAGCTTTCCTGCCCTGCTGGCCCTGCGGCTGCTTCACGGGGGGGCTTTGGCAGGGGCCTTTCTAGCCCTCTACGTGGCTCGTGAGTACCATGGGGGACTGGAAAGGGGCTAGGCCTCTGACCCCAGCCTAGGTGGAGGAGTGTCAGTGGCATGGGAGGACTCTCTACTCGTGTTGAGGGCTCTTCGCAAGAAAATGGGTGGGCACTGTTTGCTTTGTGAGCTCTGCTGTTTGCAGGCAGGCTCAGGTGCTGGAGTGGGCAGCGAATTGGCCTCAGATGTCCAGCTCCTGGGCAGGTCAGCAAGTTGGTCCCCAAAGCCGCAGGCAGAGAAGCCCTCTCTAGTGGACTTGGCCTCAGGCCCTCTATGTCTGCCCAGGCCTGGAGCTGTGTGACCCCCCACACCGCCTGGCATTCTCCATGGGGGCTGGCCTCTTTTCAGTGGTGGGCACTCTGCTGTTGCCTGGCCTGGCCCTGCTCGCACAGGACTGGCGCCTTCTGCAGGGGCTGAGTGCCCTAGCAACAGGACTGCTGCTGCTCTTTTGGGGGTAAGTGTGGCGGGAGATGGGTCAGTGGCCTCTGTGGAGGCCAAATGTTTCACTTCCCTAAGCACCTCCATGCAGCACCAGGCACATGGGCAAGGGACAGGGACATAGAAAGCCACTTGATGTCCTGACCTGAGGTCCAGGGAGAAGGGGCCCCTGTCATCCCTGTGGGAAGGACCTGAAGGCATCCTCAGCCCACCCCTGCAGGTTCCCAGCCCTGTTCCCTGAGTCTCCGTGCTGGCTGCTGGCCACAGGGCAGCTGGGCCAAGCCAGGAAGATCTTGTGGCATTTTGCTGAAGCCAGCGGCGTGGACCCTGAGAACAGCCCTGAGGAGGAGAGCTCCCTGGTTACCGGTAATGCACCAGCCAAGAGAAGAGAGGCGTGGGTGCTGGAAGAGGAGAGGTGTCACTCCCACATATACACCCCCTCATGTTCTCTCATATCCATAGAGCTGGATATGCTGTCTGCAGGGAGCCCCCAGCCCCAGCACCACTGGGTCCTGGAGCTCCGGCACACGCGCATCACCTGGAGAAACGGACTCATCCTGGGCTTCAGTTCGTGAGGAGCGGAGGGTGTGGGTGGGCTAAGAGAGGGATTTGTGCCTCGTCCCCTGTTAGCATTGTCACCAGAGTCCCCAGCTGTAGCTGAATCTATAACTTTGCTCTCCCTCCTAGGTTGGTCGGTGGGGGCATCAGAGCCAGCTTCCTCCAAAGACTGGCCCCTCGTGAGTCCGCCTTCTATGGGCCCTACTTCCTAGGGGCAGGCCTAGAGGTGGCAGCCACCGTCTTCCTGCTCCTGACAGTGGATCGCTGGGGGCGCCGCCTGGTCCTGCTGCTGAGCACCTTGGTCATGGGCCTGGCTTCCCTGCTGCTTCTCTCAGGGGTCCAGTGTGAGTGTGGGGCCCTACAGGGTCATCCTGTTTGGCTGAGGTTGGCCCCATGGAGTGGAGAGGGCCCTGGGATCAGCCCTGTCTTGGGGTTGTAAGAGAGAAGCGTGGTATGTTGGGATGAGGCAGCTATGCCTTCACCTTATCCATCTTCTCAGTGCACACTCAGGGAAACCAGGGCCCAAAGAGTTAAGGGGCTACATGCAGGGCATAACCAAAAGGGTCTGCTCTGGACAGGGGCAGCCAGGACACCTGACGCCAAACCCAGACAGAGTGCAGGTGCAGGGACAAAAGGCTGGGGCTGGCAGGACCCCTATGATACACCTGAGGGGAGGCCCTGAGCAGCCAGGTGTGGGTGGTGAGGGATCCCCCTCTTTGTTCCCAGACCTGCCGGACTGGACCCTGCTGTCCCTCTCTGTTCTGGGGCTCCTGGCCTCCAGGGCTGTGTCCATCCTAAGCAGCCTCTTTGGGGCTGAGGTCTTCCCCACAGTGATCAGGTGAGTTTCCGGCTGCCCAGCCCCATGGCAGGACACGGGGCCCGCCAGCCCAGCCCCAGAGCCCTCTCGGAATCGGACACCCCCACACCCCTCCCTCCCCAGTGCATGCCCAAGACTTCTCTATTCCTTCACGACCAGAGTTCAGATTCTTTTCCCAGGTGACACGGGGGACACTGGTATAGAAAGGTCTGGACAACAGCTCAGGAATGAAGGGGCAGAAACTGAGACAGCCCCCAGAGAGGGTAGAATTTCAGGGGAAATTTTGTTTTCCAATTTTCTATGAAAAGATCAAAACTTGTTCCAGGGCAGGGAGGAGCAGCTTTTTCACAAAATTGTTTTCAGTTTTGTTTTCCTGGAGCCCCAACACCTCTGGCTCTGCTGGGGGCCAGGCCCTCCTTGGTACTGGACCTGCCTGGGGGCACAGCGCCACATGCTGTGTTCACATGTCCATCTGTCTGAGAGGGTGGCCACCCACCCAGGCTGCCCACACTGTGCCCTCTCCTGCAGGGGGTCAGGGCTGGGTCTTGTGCTGGCTGCTGAGTTCCTGGGCCAGGCGGCTGCCCCCCTCGCTGACATGCAAGGCCGGCGGGGCTTCTTCCTGCAACACGTGGTTTTCACCTCTTTTGCCATCCTCGCCCTGTTGTGTGTCCTGCTGTTGCCTGAGAGCCGTGGCCGTGGGCTACCCCAGTCGCTGGAGGACTCAGACCGCCTGCGCCGATCACCACTCCTTCGGGGCTGCCCCTGCCAGGACCACCTGCCCCTGCTGCCACCCTCCTACTGCCAGGCCCAGACACGGCTGTTTCAGGACGGGTGACGCTGGCTGGACAGACACTCCCCTCAGATGGCCACATGTCAGTGTGGGCAGAGGGGTCTCAGGGAGGAGCTGTGGGGTCAGCGTAAAGGGGGAGTCCCCTGCTGGACCCCTTGTACCTGGGGGCCCTGACCCCCCCACCATGTTTGAAGAATAAAAGAATCCATGGAACTTGGCATCCTCCATGGTTCTTCCCTCAGACTTCATCCTGGGGCTGGAGGGGACTTCCCACTCCAGGCTCCCCCAGGCCAGGGTGCCTGCAGCCCCTCCTACTGCATGGGGGGTCAGCCTGCTGTTGCCACTCTGGCAGGACTGGGTGGAGTGAGGCCCTGCAGGTCATTGTGCAGACCCAGCTCTGGAGAGACAGCACAGTTTTAATCTGCGTTTGATCAGAGCTACATCCTTTCACACAAGGATGAGATCTGCATGGGGGAGGCAGAGCTGGGATACGGGTGGCTGACCCCTGTCACAGGCGACTCAGAGCAGTGCTGTGGGGCCGTTGGGACAGGAGGGGCACCCCTTTCCCACAGCCCCACCCCAGGCTCTGGGCTCTGCCCCTGGGACTCTACACTCCCCTGGGAGAAGCAGGCTGCCCAAAGCCCCCTGGGTGTGGGGCCAGATGCCCTCTAGCCACTTCCACACAGGTCAGCTGGTCGTCCAAGCTACACAGCCAGCTGTTGGCATGTCCAGTCAGACCCCTGTGGTCAGCCTGCTCATCCTGGTAAGCATGTCCACTCTCTCTGTCCAAGTGGCTCTGTCCTCAGTAGGGTGGGTGCAGAAAGCTCTCTTCCCTGTTGAGTGGCCATTGCCTCCCGCCCTTGCTCCAGCCCTCAGAGGGGGCCATACAAGTCAGCCAGCCGGGCAAAGCGAGGGCCCCAGTCCTGGAGGCAGCTATAGTCTTGGTCCTCATCGCCCAGACTGGACAGGATGGAGCTCAGTGTCCCTGCCATGGACCCATCCCCTTCGTAGTCATAGATGAGAGCCGTGTCATAGGGTGGGACGCTGAGGTCACCATCTGCAGCCTCCAATCCCTACGGAGAAGGCCCAGGAGTTCAGGACCCTTGCACACGCAGCCCAGCTGCAGCACAAGGCAAGGTCACCCCAAAGTATGGCAACAGGGAGGAACAGAGGAGGTCTGAGGGTTACCAGGGTTTCGAGGAGCAATCCTGAGTGTGTGGGCACCACTGGGGGTCCAGGTCCCAGGGTTCAGATTTGAAAAGAAGGTTCCTTCTGGGCAGCCTTCCTTCCTGGGGCCCAGCCCTCTCAGAAGACTGTGTTCTGCCTGAGGCTTCCTAACACCCCATCTGGGAGAACAACTGGTTCTGCCTGTTAGAGGTTTGGCAAATGGTCTATTGCCTCCACCTGTGCTTGTCACCGCGCCAGTGTACACATTGGTTGCTGCGGGCTTGCATACCTCCTAACCAGACCTGCACCTGGGATGCCCCTTGCCAGGCATCTGTCAGAGGCCTTTGAGCCAGGGTACCAAGTGTGCCGGTGGGCTTAGCACCTGGCATGCTACTGAGAAGTGCCTATATGCTCCCCCCTTTACCCACTCAATTGGATTTTCATGTCCTGGGCATCTCCTGTGTTGACCTCAGTCAGTCACTGACGCTGTGTCCAGAGGAGCTGGTATGGATGCTTGGGTTTAGCTGACAGTTGCACTTCTCCTGCGGGGGGTCATTAGGTTTCCTCTGCCAGTGCTTGGTGGCCAATGCTGCGGGCAGGCTCCAGCCCACCCTTGCTCAACTAGGCTCACTGCGATCCTGTGCAGGGATCCACCAGCCTCCTCTTCCTGTGGAGCTTTAGTGCCTAGAACCCTCTGTTCCCTTAGCCTCACTCAGCTCTCAGGGCCTCAGGAACTTTCTAGAAGCTCGGCCAGGATCCCCAGTAGTGATCCCACTCCTTGCGACTGCGCACATATGGGGGTACACAGAGGCACTTATATGTGGTATATATGCATGCACACATGTGTACATGCATGCACACATGTGTACATGCATGCACACATGTGCCCCTGCCCTCACTGCCCCTTCGGGACCTACATCATTGATGAAGTCTGCCATGTCTGCAGGGCTGCTGGGCAGCACACGGGATGGTGGGGAGCACATCCGGCTGAATGGGGCATCTCGGCGCAGTGGTGGCCTTCCCAGAGGGGTGCTCAGGGCTGCCAGCTTGGACGGGCAGCGCAGCTGGCTGATGTCATAGGCATCCTGCAGACAAAGAGTGTGGATTTAAGCCTGGATTGATGACCTGGTTTCCCTCCCAGGCACCTTTCTGAGACGGCATGTTGGGTTGGGTAGGGGCACAGGGTCTGGGGAGGCTCACAACCAAGACTCCCTGGGACCTTTCCCACAGCTTAACATTCTGAACCACCACACCCTGGTTCTGCCTTTAGAGGTAGAACCCCACCCCTGCCCTTACCTGGTCCTCCTCCCCACCCCCTTGCTCATCATAGTTAAGAATGTTGTCCCTGAGGTCGTCCTGCAGTCCCTGTAGAAGCCCCTTGTCCCATGATGGCTGCTGGAACCGCGTGAAGAGGGCCACTGGCAGGGTGAGCACTGGGTGGGAGGACAAAGTGCAGTTGGTGCTGGATGTGACTGCATGGGGGTGTGGTGGTAGCGGGGAGAGGGAACGTGGGGAGCGTCCGAAGGCTCCAAGGTCTGAGGGCAGGGGTCTCAGGGCATGGGCACTCACAGAGCAGCAGGATGACGCTGGCCAGCACAATGGCCAGGGCGCCTAGGCTGATGCCCATGTCCCTTGCCCTCAGTGCAGCAGCCCCCCGCAGGCAGGTGCCATCCTGGCCACAGTGGCACACAGTCACATTCAGGGGCTGCTCGTGCTGCTGGGGCGGCTGCCCCGAGTCCCGGAGCAGCAGGCTGAGGCGGTGCAGCCCCTCCTGGACCTGGTGCCGCAACTGCAGGCGAGCGTGGCTCACTGTGGAGGGTGCCAAGGTCAGCAGGGCCCTCCTGGGCTGGCCATGCTCCCTCCATGCCCCATGGGGATTATGAGATGCTGGGCCTCTTGCCCATCTGCCCACTAAGTGTAATAACTAACCCCTGCCCCCACCCCTGAGCGTGTGCTGAAGTGGGAACCAGCAGGATTGTGTCTTGAGTGCCCTCCCCCGTCCAGGTCTGCACCCCCGGGGTTGGAGCTCACTGTTAATCTGGCTGATGCTCCAGTTCCGTGCCAGCTCTGGAAACCTGGGGCTCAGCAGGAAGTGGAAGGGGGCCCCATGGGGGGGCAGGTCCTCATCTGTGGCACTCAGGAGAAGGCCAGAGCCCTGGTCTGGCTCACTACACAGGCTTCCAGATGGTGGGGACAGCTCAGGGGCATGGTCATTGACCTCCAGGATCTCAATGGACAAGGTCCCAGTGGCTGTGCGGGGTGGGGAGGCTGCAGAGAGAAGAGGCCTGGTGGGTGCTTGCCTTTGCCAGAGCCCACTGCTCACCCTGTAAGTCTGCTCAGTGGAGGGCCTGGCTCTCAGCCCCTGGACCAGAGGCAGGGATTCCCAGCCTGGGCCAGAGAGCCATGGAGCCCAGGCATGAGCATGTGCTCACCATCGTCGTGGGCCAGGATGATGACCCTGTACCAGCCATCCTTGAGGAAGGGGGATGCCGGGCTGAGTACACGCTGCGTCTGGACCCAGCCTGTGGCTCCATCCACATGCAGCCAGTCCTCTGGGTCGTAATCCTTGGAGTAGCTGTCAGCCAAGGTGGGGGAAGGGTGACCCTGAGCTCCATGGGACCCTCTAGAGCTGTGGTCACGTGTGCATTGTGGACTTGCATACATGCATTCCTCATACACATACACACTGCCCACGCATGCACACACACACACACACACACACACGCACATGCGCCTTTGAGGCCCTCCTCAGGTACTTTCCATCCCAATCCACAGATCAAGAAACTGAAGCTCAGAAAGGCAGGTGAGCTGACAAGGGCTCCGTGGCAACAGAGTGACAACAGAGTGACAACACAGCATCACAGCAGTAGGATTCGACCCATGGCACCGTGGGGGCAGACGCAGACACCCAGGGCCAGGGCTAGGGGGATACCCAAGGGCCAGTCCCGTGGGAACACAGGCCAGAATGGACAGGGCTGGACACCCAGAGGCTGGGCGGAATAGACGGCGGCAGTGTCGGTATGTGCTGACCGGAGCCCAGTCCTGTCTGTGAAACAAGGTCACACCAATATTTGCACACATGGGACCCAAGATCTCCTGGGCTGTCAGGGACACACACAGGCAGATGAGCCCTCCACCCTCAGACCAAGGTCCCAACAGGACCCCTCAGGGCACCCAGGCTGGGGTGCTCTCAGCTGCGCTCCTGACCCCAGCAGGGAAATGGGGGAATGGGGCTATCAGATCCCTCTGCTTCAGCCCCAGGACCCCCGGAGGGCACCTGAGCCTCTGCAGCTGCTGTGTGTCGGGGTCTCTGGCAGAGAAGGTGGCCACGGGGGTTCCTGGGGCCGCCCCCTCAGCCAGGCTGGTCCTCAGGGGGTTCTCCTGGAACACGGGCGCCTCATTGACATCCTGCACCTGCACGCTGACTCGGGCCTGGTCCCGTTGCGCCCTGGGGGCAGCTGCCAGCAGGGGGCTCTCGTTCTGCACCACCACTTTGAGGTCATACTGGTCGCAACTCTCATAGTCGAGGGGCTGTGGGGAGGAAGCAGAGCTGATAGCTTGCTTGGGACCCTGGCCCCCCCATGTTTGGGCACCTGGAGGCAGGTATGGGAAGGAGAAGGCTTCCATGTGGCGCTGCCCCCCCAGATCTGTCCTCAGAGCCCCCACTATGCTTTTCCTCTATAACCTTGGAAAAAATAAAAAAAATGTAGGACAAAAAAGGCACAAAGAATAATGTAGAAATGATAAATGGCATTCATCACTCAAAACAAATTTGTTAGGTGTCGTGTGGTCAGTTTTATGTGTCCTTTGGCTGGGCGGTCTTCCCCAGCGACTCACACAAACACTCTTCTGGGTGTTGCCAGAAGCTTAAATTAGCATCTACCATCTGGGTGCACCTCATCCACAGCTGAAAGACTGTGAGAGTGAAACCGAGATCTCTGAGGAAGACGGGATTCTGCCAGGATTCCATGGGAGACCGCAGCACCAGTTCTGAGGCACCGGCTCACCCTGCAGATCTCAGACTTGCCCAGCCAGCCCCTGCAATCGTGCGAACTGATTTCTTGCAATAATTATTTTCACGTCTAAATATATCTTTACATATGTGAACATATATATGTGTGTGTGCACATGTCTTTCCTACTGTTTCATATCTGATGCAGGTGCCGTCTGCATTCACACACAATCACATGCACGAAGCGTCATCATGCTATGAGTAACATACTGGCTTGTGGGTGGCCCTGTTGCCCTGTGGGCAGCGAGGCCTGAGCCAGCAGCTCCAGGGTTTATGAGGATCCAAACACTGTCCCAGGGTGTGAGGAGAGGCACCCTCCTTAGCTCTGCCCACAGCGATACCCCAGCTGGGGGGCTGCGCACCCCATTCACCTTCACCACGGACAGCACGCCATCGTTGGTCTTGGGGTCTGTACGGATATCAAAATGCCCATCAGGGTCGCCCTCCAGGATGGTGAACTTGGCTGCCCAGTTTGGGGAACCTGGCAGGTCCTTGTCTTCCACCTCCAGCCGTCCCACGTCGACACCACTCATCGCCTCTGGGGCCTCCATGAAGAACTGCGGGAGCCCACCCCTGTTACCTGCCGGGGTCTTCAGGGGCAGGGACACCTTCCTTTGCCCCTCCTGGCTAATACCTACCCACCCACTGGAGACCTCCCAAGTGTGTTTGTTTCTACAGTCACTACCCGCCCAGGGGCCCCACAAGCCCTCTCCATGGGTTCAGCTGGACACGGGCTTGGAGGAGGCACAGAGAGATCCTGGGCTGCTTCTCCTACAGCCCCTCTCCTGGCTCCTCCTGACGATTTACTACTCACAGGCACGGCCTCTGTTGCCCCCAGTCAGGTCTCTACGCTACCTGTGTAGGACTCCCAATCCAAAGCACCCAGCCTCATGCCCTCCATGAAGCCCTGGTCCCCACTGGGCCTCGGAGGGAAGGGCTGTAGAGCAGGGGCTGGTGGGGTGGGGCAGCGGTGGCACCTCATCCCTGCTGAACCCAGGGGCGTTGTCATTGACATCCTTGAGGGTGATGATGGCAGAGGCAGTGGCAGTCAGGCCATCTCCAGACATGTCTGCCACTTGTAGGGTCAGGTTGTACACGGCGACCACCTGGGGGTGGCAACAGGGGTTGGGAGACAGGATGGTCACAGGGCCAGGCGAGGAGCAGGCCACTTGCAGACTCAGCCCACGTAGGAGAGCTGTGTGGCTGGCGGAGGCTCCAAGACCTTGCCTGTCCCCAAGATCTGGGGCAACATGTGCTGCCTGGCCTCTTGGGGTCAGATGGCACCACTCTCAACAACCTAGACTCTGCTCCAACCTAGGAGTGGGCCAGAGGTCAGTTACCAAGTCACACAAGCATCTACAGAGCACCAACTGCATGCAGGATGCCAACGGGACCCAACAAGCTGGGTCCCTGCCATAGCAGAGACAGGGGGGTGGATGAAGGTCACCTAACACAGTAAGTGACCGGGCAAAGCCACACAGGTGGCTGTGGGGAAACCTAGAAGGGCTTTCTGGACGTGTGACATAGGAGTCCGGCAGTGAGGGCAGCAGCGGTCCTGACAGAGGACGGCCATTGCTCCAGAGCATGAGTGGCCACTGTGGGGCACAGAGGGTGACAAACCCAAATGCTTCATAGGCAATGGGTGCTTTTTGCAGGAAAAATGCTGAGGATGTGTCAGGGCCAGGGACGGCACTGAGGGCCATTCGTGCCCTTTCTCCACCTAACCCCACAACTACCCAGCAAGCAGGTGCCTGGAGCCACCATGGGCATTTGCAGCAACCCACTGGAAGGGGAGGGAGAGTTGGCTGAGCAACTCTGGATCAGAGGGCCAACTCTGCATGAGCTGCCCCTGCCCACCCAAGTGTCAGCAAGATGGGCAAAGATCGGTCAAATGTGACTCTGGCATCCCTGTTGCCAGTTCTCAAAGCAGAGCAGCAGCGGCCTCACCTCACGGTCCAGGCCCACTTGCACCGTGCGTATCTCCCCCGTGTGCTCATCGATGCTGAAGAGCTGCGGGCCGCTCTGCTCCAGGATGGAGTACCGCAGGGCTGCGTTGTCTGTTTCTGGGTCATCAGCATCTGTGGCCTCGGCTTTGGTCACAAAGGTGCCTGGGAAAGATGAGAACTTGTAAGACACCCATGGGTGCCAACTCCTAAGTTCCATTCCTCTGTGGCCCACCATGCCAGGCCCAGGCCCCCCATCAGGCCTGTGCAAGCTTGAATGCCCAAGGCTTTTGCCTATGTTATTTGTAGGGGAGGAAGCAGGAGTGTTTGATACTTGTTCGGTTAAGAGCAGATACCTGCGTTTCCCACAAGACACAGACGCAGCCTGGCAGGGGCTGAGAGCGCTGGTCAGACCAGGCAGCCAGCAGGAGAACCTGGGGCTGGCCCTGAACCCCAGCTGCCTGGCAGACAGAGGGTGTGCCAGCACACCCAGCAGATGCTGTCCTCAGCCCCACCTACAGAGAGAAGCGGTGCCCAGGGCTGGACCTGTGCTCTGGAGCAAACAAGCCACTGAATCTCAGGAAGGAGAGGGGGCTAGGCACAGGCTGGGAGGCTCCTCAGTGCCTGTCCCCACACTCATTTTCCAACTGGTGAGATTTAGGCCTGACCTCTATCCTCCCCAAGCCCAGGCATATACCATAGGCCACATCAACATAAAGGAACAAAATACATACATACATACGTACTTATGTACATACATAGGGAGAAGTGAAAGTTCTACCATATAGTAAAGAGCCAACTGAAAAAAGGCTTTGATGTGAGAAACACAACTGAAAAAATGATAGACTTAAAAAAGCACTGTTTCACAGCCATCAGAATAACAACGGACTCAGGCAAGAACCATCAGTGGATGCTAAAGCTGGTGGCTAGAAGTTTGAGGGATAGCAGGGTACTTGCACAGTCTCAAAGTACCTTCCACAAGCCACCTATCAGTTACAAAGGCAAAACATAAAAATCACAGTGGTGAAGACTTGCAGACACGCCCTTCACTAGGCAGATCAGGAATGGGACGTGTATGCCTCCTGATACGTCTGAGGAAGACACGGCGTCACTTCTGTGGGCATCCCACCAAAACCGTGAAGCCTAAATCCAATCACACACACCCACATTCAGAGACAATCTTCGAAATCATTGCTTAAATGCTCCAGGATGTCAGTGTCGTGATTAAGGAGGTGGAAGATTTGTATGATGGAAACTACAAAACATCGGGGGGAGAGAAGATGGCGGCATGGTAAGAGGACGTACATCTCTGCCTCCCACACATAGGTCTTAAACCGGGACATTTTTCAAAGCAGCACAGCAAACAGACACCAGAAACACAGCATATTTGAAAACAGATTATTGAAAATTGCAGTGGA